>WBMW01005047.1:135830-202331 GCA_013396635.1 Penelope pileata | reverse complement strand
GAAGGTGTGGGGGTTGTGGGGATCTGTGCCATAGGGGTATTGTGGGATACCCCATAGGGGGTGACCTGTGAGGCTGTGCTGGGGGCTGCTGTGGAGTACGGGAGCTGTGGGGCCATAAAGGGATGCCTTGTGGGGCTGCAGAGGGGTATGGAAGCTGTGGGGACTGGGGTAGGGTGTAATTTTGGCCTGCTAGGGTGGGGGAGGGCTGTGGGGATGCATCCCATGGGGCTGTGGTGGGCTGTAGGGGGATGCCCTATGGGGCTGCAGTGGGGTGTGGGGTTAGGGAGTTACCCCATGGGCTGTGGGGCTCAGGGTTGTGGGGAAGGGGCAGCAGCAATACCCCAGCATGGTCTGATCTCATCCAGCTCCTGCACTGCTCCCTGTTGTGAGTAGCACAGTTCTTCTCCTGCACTCCCTTCTGTTAGCTGAATATTTCACCGTGTGTCTCTGTGCCTTGTAGGAAGTACCAGAAGAAGCTTGTTTTGACACTTCTGTCAATTTCAACATGCTTTTTTTTTTTTTTTTTATTGTTGTTGTTGTTTTCCAAAAAAAAAAAAGGAGCAAGAGCAATTAAAGTCAGCGTAAATAACAGTAAATATATAAACAAGAGTAAGTAATAAGTGAAGTGAAAATGAGCTGATTGAGTGGTGCCCGTGTTTATGGGTGACCAACAATTTGAGGCTGGAAATTGATTGGAGGGTGCCAGCATTATTGAGATGGGTTCTTCTCTTGCTTATTTTTTCTTTTCTGGTCCGTACCGCAGCTCATCTGCGTGCTTCATGGGAAGGTTGCCTGGAGGTCCAGACCGTGGGAAGGAACCCAAGTGGTTTCCCATGTCTTGCACATTGTCATATTTAATAACTTCTTTTTTCTTCCTTTTTTTTCCCTGTGGATTCTACTGAATATCTGGTATATAATCACTTCATCTTCTGCTATCAATGCTGCTGAATAATTCTCCAGCAGTGCCAAGACCTCTCCAGGTTTGCATTGCAGTCCCTGGTTTAGAGGAAAGCTCAACGTTGGGATCTCCATTCCATGTTGGGATGTTCCTCAGCACTTTTTCCCACTGTGTGGCTGCACGTGTGGAGCCTGCACCTGAAATCCCTTTAAATGACCTGTGTCATTTCCCAGCATGTAAATTGGATATTCCTCAATGAGTTTATCTATCTGAGGTTATTGTATGATTTTTTTTTTATTTTTTATCTTTTTTATAGAAGGGAGATTGTTTCACCCAGAACCTCCATGCTAAGGGGATGCTTGGGGCATCCCTGGGGCAGCTTTGGGATGCTTGAGAAAGCAAAGGAGATATTTCAAGAGCAGAGGGGGGGAAAATAACAAAAAATTAAATAAAACAACAACAAATAAACAGCTGCCAGTTGGAAATGACAGATTGGAGAGATATTGTCAGGCAGGACAGCAAGATGCCTGACTAGATTAAATTAACACAAGGATTTTTTTTTTCCCCCCATTTATTTTAGGAAAGCGAGTGAGAATGCGGCAACAAAATCTGGCTGGGGATGAAACGTTTTTTTCAGCAGCCTTGCAGGCTAACATCAGCCTCCGAAGTGGGGGGAGCAGTGAACTCTTCGTCTCCAGACCCCTTCCCAGGGGCTGTGGGCACAGTGCTTCCATTGGCATCAAAGCCCCACGGCACTGCAGTAGCACAAAATCCTGCGTGCATGGCACCAACTTCCACACCTCTCCTTCTGCTGCTCCACTAATGAGGGATTTTGAAGCTTGTGGCCTTCCTGGGGCATTTAAGATTTCACTCACCCAAATTTCTGCCTGCAGAGCTTTTGTTTTATTTTTTTTTTCCTTGCCATTTACCGCAGGAGTATTAAAGGAAATGGTTTCCTGAGGATTTTGCTACTAATATACTCCCTGCTCCAGGAGGAAGGATGCTCCCTTGGCATTTGGAGCCTCACTACCAAGCAGCCTGAGAGGAACGATGCCATATAAAACCCATAACCTCCAAATAGGAAATTTTGGAGATTGCAGCGAGCGGCGGGTGCCAGCCCCACGCCGGCAGCAGGGAGGAGGCAGAGAGAGAGCCAGCAGCTCCCTGCTCACTGCTGCACAGAGCGAATCGCCCCAGGAGCTTCTCTGCCCTGGTGTGCTGTTACCACTTGAATCGAGACGTGAACGCCAAGCCAGCTTATTTTTAGCACATTTTGGACCTACAGAAACAAGTGCTGGTGAAATACGCAGTACTGACAGCCTTGGAAAATCTTTATTCATCCGCAGTGCAGGAAACAGGAAAGGATGCAAGGAAGCACAGCAAACCCAAGCTGCAAACTGAGTCTCCCAGCTTCTTGGGCTCAGTCTGCGCAGTTCCTGGCGGTAGCTGGGAGAGGGTTTTTCCACGCTCGGAGCAGGCCTGGCGTGGTGGGGAGGAGCACAGCGTGCAGAGGAGCGGCGTGCCACGGGTTTGGCCAGCCTGCAAGCTTCCAGCTGAGCTTGCTGCGTCTGCCGGAGCTCCGCTGCGACAGCAGTGGGGCTGTAAAAATGGGAGAGACTCGGAAAACATGAGTGTCTGAGCCCTGCTCTGCTGTTTTACTGCATTAATACAGCACCAGATCCATGCAGCCAGGGGGTCCAATGGCACCGATGCTGCTCTGTACCACCTCTAGCAGCCACTCAGACCCTCTGCTTTGGGGAAAAACCTGAAAAGAGGTGACCTATGAAGCAAGCACTGTGCAGAGCAGGCCTGTTTCTGTCCCAATCACTTGGGACCGTGCTGAAAACCTCCAGCATGTTTTGGCATCTGCAGGACCTGGGCCAGCCAGAACCTGGTGGATCCCTGCAGGCAGCAGTTGATATGAGGTTGGGGCCATGAAGGGGAATTGAGCAGCAAAAACGGGTCCCTTCAGCACTTGGGGCACAGCCAGGAGGTCCCTGGACATGTGCCTGGAACAGTAGCTGGGGTTGCTGGAGAGGCCAAGGTGACCACAGGAGATGTCCCCTGCATCTCTCTGCCAGGAGGATGCGCGCACAGTGTTCACATGCTTGTCGTCAGTAGGTTTGAAATCCAACCACGAACAGCTCAGGGATTTGACAATTGTTTGTCTGCCTCGAGACAAATATCTCATCCCCCCTCATTGCAAAGTTGCTCCTCTGCTGCGCGTGTGTTTCGAGTTTCCTCATGCAAAACCTGCGTGGGTGTTTGGATATGTAATGAGCACATAGTTCAGGATGAAAACAAGTTGCGTGGAAAAGCCAAGTAACACCAAAAAAATGAAAGCAATACAAACAACAACATGGCACGCAGCCATACCAGCTAGACCGTGGGCCAGCCGGATCTCACGTACTCTCCGGAGCTGCAGAGCTGATCAGCTGTTGGAAAAAGAGACCTTTAAAGACGAGTGAGAGGAAATAGCATTGGCAGTGCAGGCCACAGCTTGTTTCCTTCCAAAGCAGGACAGAGCCAAGGACATGAGGCAAAGCTGTAACATTTGGGGTCTCATTGCTCAGCCGTGAAGTCGTGAAAACCTCTGGTGGGTTGCAGTTGTGTAAACACCTATTGTTTTCTGAGCGGAATTGGAGCGCTGGCCTGATCGGGTATTGTCGCACCAGATTTTGGCAATGCTTGCTCACCTAACTGAGCTCCCTCTGCAAAGCCAGGGCTTCATTTTAACTCAGCACACCGTGCAGGAGGAATAAACCTGCCTGCCTGCACAGGTCTCAGGCTGGAGAGCATCTTCCAAGGCTGAGTACTTACTCCTTCCCATAGGGTCTTGAAAGAAAAATACCTTTAACCTGAGTTAACTTCTGGCCCAGAGAGGATGGGCCAGAGTAGGACTAGAGCAATTCCAAAAAATTTCCCCAAAGTGGCCTCGCTAATTATTATCTCATTTTGATCATATGAATGGGGAAAAAAAAACTGGCAAAGCTGTTTGAGATGTGTTTTCTGCAGAGCCTGAATGCTTTTCTGTACTAAAACAGAGGTGAGAGCGGGCCTCAAATACAGGTTAGTTCATTTTTCCCTTGCCCTCACCTATTTGGAGAGAGGGATCATCTGTACCTCCCATCTGCACCTCCTTGTAACTCAGTAAAAAATATTTCCTTCAGCATAACAAAATAGCTGTAATTATGTAGACCCTGATTCAAGCATCTGTTCCTAGACCATGCACTTAAATACCTGCCTGAGACCTCTTCACCAGCTCTTAGAGCACCTGTCCATTGGTTAAAAGCTTAAAGCAGTGAAAGCTCACTGGCAATCCGGAAGGTTGAAAGAGACCTTAAATACCAGAGCCTCCATATGTATGTTGGCGTTTTCCTTTGCGTAAATGCCAGCTTTAAAAGGTTTGTTTCACAAAGCACAAGCACACTTTTTTATATTTTTTTTTTATTTTTTTTTCCATCAAGGTCAGTCACTCAACTTCATTCACCGGTCTCCAGCTGCAAACATGCCCCAGACAACAGAGGAGAGTGTAGCTGAGCCAGAAAATGCCATTTAAGGGATGTGAGTGGCTCTGAGCTGCACTGAGGAAAGAGGATCTTGGTGTCCTTGCGCACTCGGCCCTGCATGAACCGAAATGGGGTGCTCGAGGGCAGGAAAAGCTGCTTAGGTGGGCACAAATCACGCTCACACTCGGTGAGCTTTGATGAAACGCACCTCTCAAATGTCACTGCTGTGCCGTGATGCAGCCGTCACTCAGCTCCCCTCCACAAAGGCAGCGAGTGCTCTTAGGAAGCAGACGAGATAATCCCAGCTAAAAATACTTGCTCTTCTCCTGGCAGGTGCGTGCATCCTATACAGGGTGCTCTCAAGGCGACGTGCTTGCAGACCCTGCATCCTATGCTCATCCTGCGCTTCGGTGCCTCTCCTTCCAAGCAAAGTGCTTGGGTGTTGTGATTATTGCTCTGAATCACTCAGAGAGGATGCTCCGTCCTGTGTTTCTGATGCAAAATGTGCCTTGGAATTCAATAGTTGCTATAGTGCTGTAATTACACATTTTATGGAGTACTTAGTCACAATGGCTGGAGCGCTTGTTATTAGGCTTGGACTCCTTCTGCTGCTTTATTTTAAAGACCTCTCTGTTAAACATCTTCTCTTTTCATGAAAAATGGTTTGTTTCAGCATTTGTGTTCCCCCCAAAGACATCCCCAGTTCATGGCTGTGGTGGAGCACAGGTCCCGAGCTTTGTAGTAGGAAGGACAGGTTTTGCAGCTTTCTTTCTGTACCATGGGAGTTCCAGTGCTCTGGCCTTGAGTGCTACAAGACAGTCATCAAAGTAAGCTGAAATGACAACAGCAGAATATTTCCAGGATCCAGGAGTTCTTGAGCACTGATCCTGGCAATGTTGCTGTCTGTGCTTTGGAGAGGACTCATGCTACCTGCTCAGGGCATCCACACCATCCAGGATCCTCCTCTTCCCTTCAGCAGTCTGGAGAAGTTTGACTCCTTGGGTGCTTCTCCTAGAATATGACAGCCTACAAGAATGGGACATGTCTTGAGTGAGGGTGGATCCCTCTACCAAGGTGCTGTTGTTTTTATGCCTGCTCTGAAAGAAGTTCAGCAGTAGTGCAAGCAGCTGAAATAGGTAAGATAAGCGCCGTGTTGGACATCACTCCTCCAATCAGCAGGGGTGCTCACCACCCTGCGCCACAGAGTTGGCCTTTCCCCTGTTAACCTCTTTTTGTGCCCAGGTTTCCCTAGCTGGAGAATGGAGCTAACAACTTAATTGCCTACTTTCTAAGGAGTCAGGCAGGATAATTAGCTAATGTTTGGGTAATGCCTCATAGGGTAGGAGTGCTAAGTAGTATTACTGTCAGCAGCACAGTGGGAAGTGAAGGACTCAATCTTGTTTTTCAATCAGGAATGTCACGGTCTCCCCTCCGCTCATTGTTCCCATTGACTGCTGAGGGCAGGGGACTTGGGCAAAAAGTTTCAAAGAGGAGGATGCCAAGGACAGCAGAGAGCTGTTCTCAATCTGGGAGAAGAGCTGTGAGAATAGTTTGGTGGACTTTGGAAAGACAAAGCTGAGCCTGATGACAAAGGCAGGGAACACGCCTGGGGCAGCACAGAAAGGGCTCGAGTCTGTAAGAATAATTATTCAATAGCAACACCCTCTGAGTCATAGAAGTGCATTGGGGAAAGTTTTCTTGCGCTGCATTTATTGCATGCATGCAGCACTGTGGGAAGTATGATGCAGAAACCCATCTGGCTCTCCCTGGGGACGGAAGTAGACTCAACCTAAAAGAAATTGAGCATCTTTAATTTGTATTATTCTGCAAATTATGTTATGGATGAACTTTAAGCCCTTCTCATGTCTGTTGATCATGACTGATGAGATTTCAATCGTGCCTCCCTGAAGTCAAACATCTGAGAGACACTTTGGTTAATGGTTTGCCTTTCAGAGCGCTGCGTTAGCTCTCTTGTGCTCCTGTCCGCTTAATTTAGAGCAAGTGCCCAAGAGTGGTGCAATTAAGGAAAGAATCTTGGGCTGGAGCTCTCCATGTTTTCAAATGACCAGCAGACCCTTCAGTGCTGGCTTGTTTTTACCATAGCTGGAACAACACTTTCCGTGACTCACTCCTAATTATTCTCTGGATTCAGAAACAAATGTTTTTAACCTCTTCTGGTTGTATCTGAGAATAATTAAACCCTCAGCTCTGTCTCTGGGCAGTCCTGGAAACGTTGCTGTGATCTGCCATCCCACCTCTGCAGGCTCGGCTCCTTGGCTTTCCGGCCACGCCAGGGAAGCACATTCTCCTCCTGCCTCTTTTCTAAACGAGCTGACATTTCTCACGCTCTGTATTTATTTTCTGGTCCTGGAGACAGTCTCATGCTTTGATCCCTGCAAAAGATGACTTTTCCAGTGAGGTTGCTGGGCTCTCCCTGTTTCCTGTCAAGTGGCCAGCCACAAGCCACATGGAGAAGATGCCAGCTCCCTTCTCTTCTTCCCAGCAGCAGTAAGCCAGCCACAAACCATTTCAGCAGCTCTGCACCCTGCACAGGTGTGTCTGCAGCTGTGAGGAGGGAGGAAAGAAACAGCTAGCCCAGAAGCGATCCTCTCTGCCATTTGCATTCCTCCATCTTTGCAAGCTGTCTGTAAGGAGTGATGCGTGACCCCCTGGGAAAGCAGAACATCCTTTTGTTTGTCACGCCTGATGGCAAAATCAGCAGACACACTACTGTGATGAGGCGCCTGCCGTGAAACAGCCACATGCCAAACACACCGCCCCATCCCAGTGCTCCCCAGGGAGGGATTGTGCCCAGTCTCTGCTTCTGAAGTCCTCAAAAGCCTTCTTTATCCTAGAGAACCACTTCCTGTTGTGTCTGTTCCTGTATTTGTACTAAGTAGGTGGAAACACTGGCAGCAGTTCTGGGAAGGGCAGGGCTTGGGGAAGGATGTACCTGTTTATCAAGATCACCCTCCCAGCCATAGCTGGATGCTCTACTTAAGACCCTCTTCTGCGCTCATTCTCAAGTGGAAAATAAGCAGGACTCACTGCTTCCATGCAATGAGATGAATTTTCCAAATCAAAAAATAATATTTTATGAAGGATTACGCGTCTTCTGTCAGGGCAGAACAGTCAAGGGGGTCTCAAGTTGCGTTTTTTTTTTTCTCCAGAGATTGCTCCAGCAGCAAATCCACTCAAATGGCCTCATCTGTCCTGTCCAGAGCCTGATCTTAGGGGCTACCCCAAGAGGGTGGCAGAGAGGTTACACATGGGATGGGGCCATTGCAGTTGTTCCTGTGCCCTCCCCACTCAGTCTCCATGTGTGGGAGCAAGGGGAGATGCTTCTGGAGCCAGGGGGCTGTCAGGCTGGGAGGAACAGTGTCGGGAGGGCTGAGATGGGGCAAGGCTGCTGATGCTCTTGGAGCAAAGGGGCCACGAGGATCAAGGAGCAAGATGCGGCTGCTGGTATTGCAAGGTGGCTGTTTTTTCCTATAGATCCAGGAGTTTTCAGCATGTTACAGGGGAGCATTTCTGTTCTCTGGGGCACAGGATAGCGGCATACCCAGCGGGAGGCTTCACTTCTTGCCGTGCTCAGCTTCTCTCACTCCATAGGAAGTTGTTTCCTAGGAGCCGCATATGGGCATGGTCTGGTGCCTGAGCCCATTCAGATACTGCTCTTCTCTGTGGCTTGTTGATTTTGCAATCTGCTTCCTTGGAAGAGGAGGGAGACAAAGGCCCTGTGATGGCTGAAGGCTTGGGACAGACCCATGCTTAGGAGCAGTCATCCATGTGGGCTTGGCAGCCAGAGCTTGGAGGTTTGTGGGCTGCCTCAGTGCTATCTGTGCTGCTTTGCCAACCTGCTGCCGTATGCATGGAACAACTACAGGGCTTAGGAACCTCTCCACATAGCTGGGAATGAGGAGAAGAGGGACTGGAGGATGACCCAAGTTACCATGTTCTTTAGCATGGGCACCTGGAAATACCCAATTCAGAGGGTATCCACCCAGCATGTGCTGGAAGTTCCCTCTTCCCCAAAAGAAGCATCGCAACCCCCAAAAATGGAAGGAGCCTAAAAGCATGCTGTAGCCTCACTGAGAATGGCCCTACACATAGCCCTACGCAGGGTTTTGCTTGTGGTTCCCAAATCCCCACTTTCCCTGGATGCTTTCAGAGCACTTAGCAGCAGCTGACATGGCTCCCCCAAGGAATACACAGCTCCGAGGATAAAAATAACTTGTGGAAATGGAAAAGGGCAAAGCAAGTAAAGAAAGCATGAGTCAAGACAGGTTTGCAAGGGAAAAGGAAAGGAGGTGGGAAGAGCAACAACAAAATGCTGAGCCAGAGGATTGATACTAGAGAACAGTTTCAGAGAGGTGAAAGGTTTGACAGAATGTCAACCCAAGAAGTACCAGAGAGACAGATCTGTCTTTGGAGAAAAGAGCTAGATGTATACCCCTTCTGCCTGAAATCACCTGGGCAAGGCCAGAGGAGGTGGCCACAAAATACACAACTCGGCTACAACTCAGAAAGTGGCTAGGTAACATCAGCAACTGATGGAGATCATGGCCATGGGTGGATTGGTGGTGCCAAGCCTGCTGATGGGGACTGCTGGGGTGGGTCTCATGTCAAGAGTGATTCAAGCCACCCACAGCTCCTGCCTGCTTAGACCTTGGCTTCTTGTGCTGCCAGTGAGAAGCAGTCACATCTCCCTGTGTAGGCATCTAGAGTACACGGCAAAGCAAAAGCAGCTAATGATGAAAAAAAGATAATTCCAAGAAAATGCTTGGATGTATTAGGCAAGGACAGCATGTCCCACAGATTGCTGAAAGAGGAAAAGAAGCAACTGTGGTGACCTTTTATAAGTGATGGAAAACCAGGGAGATAGCTGGGTACTTGGGAAGGTCAGGAAATGGAAAGGAGCAATGGAATTTTTTACCTGGCAACTCTGACTTTGGTCCCAAATACAGCAAAGGAAGTGGCAGGACATGACATAAATCTCTGACTATCTAAGGGATGAGGGAATAATGAATGTTTAGCCACAGGACTATAAAAAACACATAGATGGAGAGATTTTTTATCAGTCTACAGAATGAGTGATTGTGAGAATACAGTGGAGGCAATATATTGGCTCATTTGTGAAGAATTTGATGCAGTGTCTCAACAAAACCTTTTTTTTTTTTAAAATTAATTTGTCTTGGCTTGAATCTAAACATCATCACACAGGCTGAACATCACAATTTAAAGGTCCTCTCAGATGACCATATGATATCTTGGTTCCTCCCGGGTGAAGTTGAGATGTTAATGACCCCATCCCTCTGTTGAAGCTGTCTTTCTACAGACACAAAACCGCTGCATTCATCTGCCTCCGCCAACCTCAGTGCAGATAACACTCTGCAAAACACCGCATCCTCCAGGATGGAGGCAGGGAAGTGAGAAAGCCAGCAAGTGAGTCATCGAGCCTTACGGGCAAGATCTACTTGGTATTTGCATGGCGCAGGAAGAGAAGAGCGTGCAAGGGACTTGAAGCTGATGCTGGTCCTGGAGGGTCCCTGGACCCTGCCCAGGGACCACCCTGTGTTATCACTTCTTATCAAAACCTTAATGAAAGTCCACGCCAACTCCCAGTGCATCCTTGTCTCCCTCTCGTCCTGCAGGGTGGCAGTTCCAGGAGCCGTCTCTGCTGCCTTTTCACCAGCGGAGAAGTCTTCCGAGAGGAGACAGCAGTGGTTTGTGGCTGAACTCCTAAGGGATGTAAATGTAGGCCACGATGCAAGAGAAACTGGCTTTCCAACTGTGCATGGCAAGAATGACCCCTCATTAAGGAACCAAAGCGCAATCCATCGAGGCCATCTCTTGCAACATGCTGAAGACCTGATTATGGTCATTTTCCTCTCTGCTTCCACTGCATGCCTGAGAAAGGGACTCAGTAATTAATGTTTGAATCTCATTAAAACTCAGAAAGTGCTTGGCTTTCTGAGAATCCAATTATCACAAGCTATGTAACACCAGTCAGGGCACGGCTTGTTTTTGGCGTTCGGAATTATTTTCGTTAGACATACAAACACGGTGTGAAATAAAATTTTTCAGGGGATGTTGAAAATCCAAAGAAGGCACAGTTAAAAAAAAAAAAAACAATTTAAGGGCAGTAGGAAACACCTTCGAGAGGGAGGGAGATGCTGCAAGGTTCTCACTCACTGGTAAGAGAAGGGTCTGAGCAGGGCTGCCTGGGCAGCAGGAATGATCCTCATCGAGTCCAGGGCCCTCCAGGTATGGTGTGCCTGGGTCTGGATGAGCATGCCTTCAAGGTAGCAAGCTCCAACTTCTGACTGGTGACATTAGGCACAAAGCCAGATGAGCAGTGGCCTGCTGTGGCTCAACCACATCCCAGCTGTGCTGGCTCACTGTGCAGCAAGATGACATAAAGCCAGCAGTGAGAGATGAAACTGCTCTTTCTTTTGCACTTCAATTATGGAAACAGAATATTCTGAGTTGGAAGGGACCCACAGGGATCATTGTGTCCAACTCCTGGTTCCACACAGCACCACCCAAAATTCAAACCATTGTCTGAGAGTGTTTTCCAAGTGCTCCTTGAACTAGAGCAGCTTGGGTCCATGACCAGTGCCCTGGGGAGCCTGTTCCAGTGCCTGACCACCCTCTGGAGAAGAATCTTTTCCTAACACCCAGCCAGGCCCTCCCCTGACACAGCTCCATGCCATTCCTTCAGGTCCTGTCACTGTCACCAGAGAGCAGAGATCAGCGCCTGCCCCTCTGCTGCACTCATGAGGAAGCTGCTGGCCGCAATGAGTTCTCCCCTCAGTCCCGTCTTTGATGTAAGAAGCCCTACAGAAATACATGGTTGGAAACAGAAGCCTGCCACATTCAGAGGAAATTCCTCTTTCTAACAAGCAGTTGACTATGGAGAAGGAAGAGTTGGGTTCTCCATCCTTGGCTATTTGCATGCTCTTGCTGGAAGCCTTCCTGAGCAACATAAGCCACTCATCTCAGCCCTCCTCCAATCACCTGAGCTGCAATGTCTACAGAGCCCATCCAAAACATCCTCCCTTTTACCATTGCCTCAGTTTGGCCTCAGGCTGTGACCTCCAGGTTGCTGGACCTAGATGTTAGGAGAGGATTCTATACTCAGAGGCTGGTGGGGCACTGGCTGCCCACCCATCCCTGGTGGTGTTCAAGGCCAGATCAGATGGGGCCCTGATCTAACCTGATCTAGTGGGTGACTACCCTGCCCACAACACAGGGGTTGGAGTTGGGTGATATTTACAGTCCCTTCCAACCCAACCCATTCCATGATTCTATGATTCTATAATTCTGTGTTATGATTGTCCATCACAAGGGCCGGCAGTGGCACTCAGGATGCCTGGCTTTGCTGCACTGCTCAGCTGCTGGCTTGCCAGGGCATGAGGCACTCGACTGCTCGGTGCCTCAGTCTTCTCAGCTGTAAATGCATATTAAAACAAAAACCTCATTTGCTGGGGTGCTGACCACCTCCAGCAGCAATAGTGAGGAGTTCTGCCAACTTGGGGTAAAAGGTGCTAGTTAAGGGCAAGATACTATTACGCTTTTTGTGGCACAGTGTGTCTGCCATACATTACACTTATGTAACATTACTTAGCACTTAGTCGGTACTTCACATCTTTAACTAATTACGCAGAATCAAGACATTTACCAGCATGAACAGAAAAACATCCAATAATGACTGATCTTGAAGCTCTGGACTGATTTCCAGACTCCTCTGTGAGTGCAAATTGCAGAAGATGCAAAATAAGGTTATGAAAAAGAAAGGCCAAACAAACAAACAGATGCATTAAAAGAGAAAAATCAAACTGCGTGACAGCAGAGAAGGACTTGCAGAGGAAAATAGCCCACTGCATTTTCTCATGGAAACAGCCAGCCAGAGCTCAGCCTGCAGCATCTCCAAAGCACATGTAAAATTCACCTCCTCCTCCTTTTTGCAATTAAACACATACTCTTATGCACCTCGACTTTTAAAATAAATGACAATTTTTAGCGCTAGCAATTAAAAGCAACGCTGTTTACATTTTAATTAGCTCTTTCAGTATGACTAGCTCAGCTTCTTTCAATCAGAAATGGATGTATTTAGAAACAAGACAGCTCCTAAACGCTCTCCGTTTTTCTGTAAACAGTAGCCGTGCTCTGCTTTCAGGTTCTCGGGGTAGAAGGAGCAGAGAGGCAATCTGCTGGATGGAAAACTCTGCACAGCTTTTCTTCCCGGTGGTGATTCTCTGTGGGAGTGCAGAAAAGGAAGTTTATTTTGGAAGTGAGAAAAATAAAGGGAGGTTTTGTTCCAGGAGAACACAAAGATAAGTAGCATCTGTACAGCTGGAAGTGTTGTATGTGGCTGGAAGGACCATGTTTACAGCTGCAAACTGCCAGGTATGTTTTCACCTCCCGGTAAAGCTTCAGAAGGCATTGAAGTGCCACCAAGGCAGTCCCTAAGATGCATTTCCACCCACCTTTGGCTTGTGCTTGCAAAATCACCAATCATCTTCCTGCTCACTGCCATCCATGGGCCTCGATTCGATATAGTGAGAGTCGATGAAAATTTACCAGCAATTTCAGTACAGCATAGTCACAGCCTCGAGAATACAGGTGACGGGCATCAGGCCCTCTACATATCAATCCTGCTTGGTCTGAACCTCCTTTGACAATTCACTCCTGGCACATCTGCGTCTTGGATGCAAACCTCTTGGAGGAGAGACAGATGTCAAAACACCACTCAGAAAGCTTTTGCTGCAAAATAATTCTTCCCAAATAAACATCAACTGTGAACATGTTGCTAAATGGCGCTAAGGAGAAGCAGGCTCAGAAATTCAAGGTCAGCAGGTGCACGGCATGGTTTTAGCAATATTCTGCCTGCTCCCTCACACTGCTAAGGGAAGAGGTGGCATTAGTTGTGACTTACAAATAAACTCAGTGGCTTGCCCAGGGCAGCAGGGGAAAATCTTCGGAGATAGAACAAAACTGGAGGAAGTTCTGCCTAAATATCTTTGTTTTCTGTTTCCCAGCTATTGGCAAGATGGTGAGGGAGAAAGTCTGAGGGAATCACAAGTCTCTAGCATTGAAAAATTCCTTTAACTTGTCTCTGCTTTGGTTTCCCTCTGTATAAACGACTGCAAAGTTCCTTGAAATGGGCTGAGTGTCGGGGAAGTGCCTGCTAAGGACCAACTATTGCTATAGAGATAGAAGGCAACTTGCTGTGATTTGAAATACAATAGCTCATCTCTGCCAGGGCTGAGTTTGTCTGGGGAACTAATGGGTTTGGGGGGTTTGTCTGGGGTATTTCCGTGTGAAATGGACATTTCTTCCTTGTTCTGGAGAAAAAGACTACAGCGGTCCTGTCATGGGGCAGTTCTGGTGGTTCCCCCACCCTCTCGTCCAGAGTTGCAGCCAGGGGCACAGTGAGCTTGTCCCTGCCAGCCCCAGCATCCCCTAAGCCCCTGACCTTCCCTTGCTGCTTAGTCTCCTCCAGCTCCATTATAAGCAGATAAAACAGTAAGACCTTCAAGGGCTTTGCATGAGCTTTGTCACGTCCTGTACTAGGATTCCCTGGGCGCTTGCTGTCAAAATCACGTTTTCATGTTAGGAAAATCACACTCAATTTCTGAGCTTCTTTCAGATAAATCCATTTGCTGGGGAAGCAGAAGGACCTGAAAGGTAAAAAACATCTGGGAAAGCACCACTGGCACGTGTGCAGGCTGGCATCGCTGCTCCTGTTTGCTCTGAATGGCAATGACAGCAGTATCCAAGTGGTTTTAATGATTGCATCCCATTGCAAAGCTGAAGCCTGATACCAAATCATCATGGGTTCTGCAGTTAATCATAATGGTGAGTGAAGCAAAATGAGATCTTTTTTCTGGTGTTTGTGCTTTCTGTGGGCTGCATGTATGAGACAGGACCCCCAAAATGCATCAGCACTTGGACCACTCCTTTCCCCCTTCCACAGGCTCACAGCTGGATGGTGAGTGCAGAAAAATGGATGCAAAGTGTGTCCCAAAACCACGGACAACATGGGATAACTGACTGACAGCCAGGAGCCTCCCTGTTATTCTGAGAACAGTCCTCACCTGTATCTCACATTGGGGCAGCTCAAGGTGGTGAAGCTGTTGGAAAGGACTGATTCCTGCATGTCCTGGAGCACAGCAAGCATGGATGATGATGAAGCCATCACAGCTGGTTACAGCTGCATCACATGAGCTTGAGCTGCCCATTCTTTGATGCCAGAGGATGGCATGATGCTTCAAAAAGGAGCCTGTCATTGGACATCACGTGAAGCCTACTTGGCACTGGCTGTTGCAGCATCAGTGCTGGATGGCTCAGCCTGCAAGCCTGAAGGACCACCCCAGCCTCCCTAAAACTACTGGCTCACGCTGTCTTGCTGTTTCAACACTGCACTGAGCTTTTATATTTCTCTAGCCAACCCTCCACCCCCTCTCTGCTTCTCTCCAGCTCAGCGCCCCATCCCAGTGCATGAGTCCACTGCACGCACACACGTGATGAGTTACACTTTGGAAGACCTTCCTAAACCTGCTCCTTACAGATTGGAAATGGGTGGGAAGTCTTGGACACACAGTAGGACCATGGAGAAGATTTCTAAGGGCTAGAAAGCAAAACAGAGATTTGAATTTTTTTAAATCTCTTCTTGAAGGTAATACGGAGCACAGGGACAGCAGGAAGGACATGTAAAAGCCAGTAGTGAGACTGGAAAATCCCAAGCAAGGCTCTACCCTTGGCTGAAGGCCAGGAGAATGTCCAACATAAAAGCTGGCCAAGGCTGAATCTCAAGAGGCTCCTCGGGGAAGGGGAGCCATGGACAGATGTGTGCTTCTGGATCCAGCTGTGCCACTGGACGTGCTCCCTACTCCAGACACTCCTCCCCACCCTCCATCTGCTCCATCCCCTGCAACACAAAGCAGCATCACTCATTGAGGTGAAGTCACCATTGACAGAGTGGTACAGAGCATCGTTTCCAGCTAGGAACAGTAATGAGTAGCTGGGGCACAGTGACATTTCCAGCTCACACAGCCCTCTGCGGAGAGAACATTTGCCTGTGGCTGGAGAATAACCAAGGTAGCCAAGCGGGAGTGTTTTGAGGTGGTTAAGGATTGCTGGGAGGAGGTTGGCGAGACGTGCAGCAAAACTAGTTGTATTTCATGGAAGAATGTAAGGAGGGCTTTTACAACCAAAACTGCAGCAGGGAAGTGAATGAGGAGGGAAATGAAACTGTCAGCAAGCCAAAGGGGCCAGGTACTCAGAGCACCCCTTAAAATCCCATCTTCTTGATTTCCCGAAAACAGATTCTTGGGAAATTTTAGATTTTAGAAATCAATCTGTGTAGGCTACAGACATCCTCTGGTATTCATCCTCAGTTGTTAATGGCAGGATTAGTTAATGAACGTTTTGATCCTTGGGTGGCTATTTTATAATTCTTTGGACAACATGGTCCTGAGAGGCTGAAGAAAGGAAATGTGGTGGTGATTTAAAACAGAAAAAGATAGAATATAATTCTGGCAATCACCAGCCTATAAAAATAATAGAACAAATATTTAAGAAAAAATCATGATGAAATGTTTAGAGCTTGGTTCTGTCCACACAATAGTGTCAACAACAGGGAGAAACTTTGCAGAAGCCAGATGCTGAGTAAAATTACCAGGAGACTAGAGTTAGTCTTGAGAGATGATGGGCAAGAAAACTGCCAGATTTTCTTCTTTTCCAGCTTTTTTTTTGGTGTAAAGATGAATACTGTTAGAGAATGATAGAGCCAGAGGGTGAAGAGAGCACACGCTTTATGAACATGTGGTTTTGTTTTGATTAATGTATTCTGCTTCTTTGTCTTAGGAAATAAGAAATTAGAAAAAAATGCATTGGTCTGAAACATGGTTTGTGCAAACTGAAAACACATTGAAATGCAGTAACTAATCCCAAACAAGAGCTTGCTGCATTGAACAAGGCGCGTCTACTGGGGTAGAACAAGAGTCAGGGTTTAGGATCAAGTTTCATTAACATCTTTGCTGATGATCTGGGAGGACAACGCCAGTATGAATTGAAATTCACAGAGGATAGTAAATTAGAAGCAGATTAGTAAGTAATAAGGAGTTTTCTGGGGTTTAGATCCGCGTCTGATCCAAACACCTGGAAATTTCCATCTGATATAAAGAGGCATTTCATGCACTGAAAAATCTCATCTCATTGAGTGACATTTTCATTACTCACCACCTAGCCCACTCAGTCTCTTTGTAACCCTCTGAATATACTTCTGAGTGTCTTTCACAGGTCTTTTCACAGGCCCAGCCCTCTTCATCATTAACTTCTGTGATATTCAGGGGCATATTTCTGGAGCAAACACGTGTCTCAGTGCTTGCAGCTGCCTTCTCCAGGTTTGCTACCTGCCCACCTTCCCCACGTGCAAAGAAAGTCACCTGAAAGGCTAACGGTGAGCCACTGGACACCAGTGATGAGCGTTTGAACATGTATCCCATCTCCACGTAGCCTTCAGTGCTCTTACCCGCTAACACAAATTAAACTGATTTCATGAGAAACCTCCCAGGTCTGTGCCTGCCTGCACACTCCTCTGGCACGTGAAATGCTCCCTGACCTCCTTCTCCTTATGCTACTTGGGCGATTCACGGCTGTTACTCAAGACCTTTCCATCCACGAAGTCTTGAGTAACAGCCGTGAATTGTCTGAGTAGCACAAGTCATGTCCCTGGAGCGCTGACCTGATCTCTCCTGGCTATCAGGAGAAAGGGAGCAGAGTAAGACAGAGGCCCTCGAGAATCTGTGTCTTCTCTCATCACACTGACCTGAGGGAACAGCATGGAGCTGCATCAGGGGAGGGTCAGAATGGGTGTTAGGAAAAGGTTCTTCAGCAAAGGGTGGCGGGCATGGCACAGGCTCCCCAGGGCAGTGGTCACAGCACTGAATTGCTGGAATTCAAAGAGTGTTTGGAAAATGCTCTCAGACACAGGATTTGAATTTTAGGTGGTCCTGTGTGGAGCCAGGAGTTGGAGTCAATGATCCTTGTGGGTCCCTTCCAATTGGGGATATTCTATGATTCTATAGTTCTAGAAGGACACCTGGAGTACTGTGTCCAGTTCTGGGCTCCTCAGTACAAAAAAGACAGGGACCTCCTGGAAAGAGTCCAGCGGAGGGCCACAAAGATGATAAAGGGCCTGGAGCATCTCCCATACGAGGAGAGGCTGAGAGACCTGGGACTGTTCAGCCTGGAGAAGACTGAGAGGGTATCTTGTCAATGTTTATAAGTATCGAAAGTGTGGGAGACAAAGGGATGGGGCAAGGCTCTTCTTAGTGGTGTGCAGTGATAGGACAAGGGTCAATGGCTACAAACTGGAACATAGGAAGTTCTGCACAGCTATGCGTAAGAACTTCTTGATGGTACGGGTGATGGAGCACTGGAACAGGCTGTCCAGGGAGGTTGTGGAGTCTCCTCTGGAGATATTCAGGACCTGTCTGGATGCCTACCTGTGAGACCTGCTGTGGGGAACCTGCTTTGGCACGGGGGTTGGACTCGGTGATGTCTTGAGGTCCCTTCCAGCCCTTACAATTCTTTGGTTCTGTGACACAGGCTATTTCTGGGGCTGATTTGATTACTTCCCATCTTTTCGCACAGATAAAGCTCAATGGTGTGAGGAAATCAGGCTGGAGATGGGAACAGCATTACCCTAAGTAGAGGGAGCAGCCACAATGGGAAGGGGAGAACTTCATCTGTCAGCCGTCTCAGGATCTGCTGGGGATGGAGGGTAGAGGGAGAGGAGGAAAAGCTGGGGATGGAAGGATGTCTGAAATGATCCTGGGGGGTTTGGGAAGCATAGGACCCTCCATCACCACCCACTGGATGTCCTACCCAGAGTTTAAGACCAACCCTTGAGGTATCACCCCGACATGTCCTCCTTTACAGGGCCACAAAAGACAGTGTTCCCAAGTGAGTTCAGTTGATAGTTGAGTCACCCATGAGTGACATAGCATAAGGGGACCAGGGCAAAGTTACTGGGGACGTGGTCTTCATGAATCAATCGTGGAGGCTGTATGCTGCAAGGGGCAGGAGTAGGCTGAAGCCTTCCAGAGAGATGAATATTTATCCGGTTTGGTTTGTGGCTGCTTGAAGCCTGCTAGAGAATTTGCTCCCAAACAACCAAACAAACAGAGGAAAAAGAAATGCATGTGAATGAATCCAAATGTCTCCTTATGGCGTTTTTGGCCTTTTTTCTTTTTTTCCCCTTAATGAAATGTGTTGATTTTGCTTTTGCAGCACATCAGGGCTAATTTTAGGAACGTGCATTATTTTCTTTAAAAATCCAAGGGGTTGCAAAAACCCCAGGGAGGATAGTGCTGCGTCCTTCAGCCCCAGAGGCTGAACCATTTGCTTTCCTGCCAAAGGATCGGTGATTCCCAGGGTGGAAGGGCAAGCTGTCTGCAAGGCCTCACAACTGAGCTGTGATCCCAAAACAGGGCAGGAGACCAAAGCACACTGTTGTCTCCCAGCTCAAAAGGCAGGAAAAGCCTAGGGAAAACAGCTATGGGGCTGCCAGGAGCCACAGGGCCTGATGTCAGGTGCCTTCTCATCTCTGCTGACTCCAAAGGGACCTGCTGGGATGGGGGCACAGCACAAGCCCCATCTAAGCCTGTCCCCTCCCTTTAAGCCTCTCCTCCAGGCCATGCTGGAATTGGCCGCGTCCGGCTCCTTCTCTGACTCAGCCATTATATCCAGGGAATTTATGGCCTTTCCTTCCTGCCAGCCTCAGTAAATAACCCTGTCATCTGACTGGGGTTTGGGAACCTACCAGGAGCAGGAGCCTTGCAGGCGAGCTGGGCTGGGGACCTGCATCGCAGTGGCAAACAGCCCCAAGTGGGACCCTCACCAAAGACATCACTGTCCCCAGCATGATAAAGCCCATGGGGCTAACCCAAACCACATCCCCATGCAGGGCAGCAGCCTCCCACCTGACCGAGCAGATCCACGTCATGCACAGCAGCATTCCCAACAATCTGGCTTTTATTTTCCTTTTCATTTTGAGAGCATCCGTGAAGGCAGGGGGAGGAATGGAGCACGGATCTGGGGCCATCAAAACCCACATGTATAGATGAGCCATGTGCTTTTGCTCTGCTGGTGCTCCCCAAATTTGCTTATTTACCCAAGGGGGAGGACAGCAGGAGATGCCCAGCTAGTGACATGCCCTGACCCCATGCACCCCCTAGTGCCATGGCTCCATCAGGCTGAGCACAGCAGTGAAATTCAGTCTCTGCAGGGTTGCCTTGCTGCTCACAGACTTGCACAGTCCCCTATACAGCCTCCCTATAGCTAATTTAAGCATCCTGGCTTGCCCCCTGGAGGCAGCCCCACGCACCGTTGATGGAGGTGAGAAAAATGATACTAGTAATAGAAGGGTGAGGGTAAGTTAACGGGGAGGTTTAAGCACATCTGAAGGGATGCAAGGAGAAATCTGTGCTTTTGGAATGCTGAAGTAAGCTTTTTTTGGGTAGATTGGACCAGCTGGAGTGGAGAGAGGATGAGGCAGAGATTGAATACAGCATCGATGCTAAAGCCTTCTTGGTCCTCCTGCTCTCATCCATCTCAGGAACGCTTTTTCCCATGAGGTACTGCTGGGATTGTGATCTCTAAGACACAGGAGATGTTTTAGCTCCTCACCATTAGGGCCATCAGACTGAGCCTCTGGGGCTTCTGAGGAAACCATGACCTCTGGGCTGGGAACTGTATGCTGCATCCTCCTGGCATGGGCACAGGGAGGTGCCTTTTCCTTCCTGGCCTTCCTCTCCCCGCTCCGTCATCACCTTTGGTCTGTGCTGGTGTGGCCTCACCTCGAGCACTGTGTGCACTTTCGGCATCACAATATCAGTAGGAAATAAAACTATTAGAGAGTGCCCAAAGGAGGGCTATGAAGATGGGGAAGGGTCTGGAGGGCAAGATGTGTGAGGAGCAGCTGAGGTCCCTTGGTTTGTTCAGCCCAGAGCAGAGGAGGCTGAGGGGAGGCCTCATGGCAGCCTACAGCTCCTCACAGGGAGCGGAGGGGCAGCGCTGAGCTCTGCTCTCTGGGGACAGGGACAGGGCCCGAGGGAACGGCATGGAGCTGTGTCAGGGGAGGGTCAGTGGGGTTAGGAAAAGGTTCTTCCCCAGAGGGTGGTGGGCATGGAACAGGCTGCCCAGGGCAGTGGGCATGGCCCCACGCTGATGGAGCTCAAGCTCTCAGACATAGGGACCTCTCTGGGCAGAGAGGTCCTTCTCTGTACATATTCAAAACCCGTCTGGACACTTTTCTGTGCCTACTCGAGGGAACCTGCTTTAGCATGAAGGTTGGACTAGCTCAAACAATTCTATGGTTCTATGACTGGATGACCTCCAGAGCTCTCTTCCAACCCCTATCGTTCTGTGATTCCTGTGGGTCCCTTCAAACGTGGGATATTCTGTGATTCTATGAATCTTTGGAAGTAACCTTGCAAAGGAAAACCCTCCCCAACCTGATCCTTCCCAGGGTAGCACAGCCAATGGAGAAATACTCCTGGAGCCATGAAGAGTGGGGCTGCTTGGCAGTGTGGGCGCTAGGGACATCCTTTAATAGCCTATGACTCACACATTGTTCCTAGAAGGGTTTTACAGGCATTGAGTTGGACAAGCAATGAGGAACAGCATTAAATCACAGGAGTGCCCATCTCCAGCCCATGGAGTGCATGTGTGCAGGCTCTTGGTAGCTGGGCTGCAGGAGGTGTGAAGTGTCCTCCATTAATGCCGAGCATTAATTTACCTTCTGATGAATGGCTGGCTGCAGATAGCATGTAATTAGTTTCAAATCCAGCGTGCACTTACCATGTCTGCGTGTTCAGTGCGTTTGGTGGCAAGTTCATAAATCAAAAACTCTCAAGAAGTCTTCTGCCCCACAACACAATGAATGTTTTTGTGGAGAAGCAATCCCCACGTGGCCCTGTAGCAGTGATTAATAACCCTCATGTTTCTGTTTGTTTGGGCTTTTTTAGGGCAAGCATGGATTCATGTGCTCGTTGGTCTGCCCCAAAATTCATAAGCCGGAATGACTTCTGATCTCTGGAAGCCACAAAGCAGCGTGAAGCAGTTCTGCGGAGCAGGGAAGTGGTGTGTGAAACACAGGAGCCAAAAAAAAAAAGGAATAAATGAACAAATAAATAAATAAAAAGGATTGCTGAAAGCCTGGCAAAGACCCTGTGAGATGAATTTGTGAAGATGATCAGCAAATTGCCACTCAGGACAAAGGCAGCGACTAATCGCCATCCCGCTGCAGCTCTCCCTGAGTCATGCTGTATTGATTCCCTTGGCTGGAGCCGTGAGTCATCAGTTCCTTGCAGGGAAGGGCTCGCGGAGGCACAAATTACCGGCGTGCATGCACGCAGGCACAGGAGCGATGAGATGCTGAAGGAGATGCTCTTGTCACGTGCCTGGCGATTTGGGAAGGTGATTAGCATCAACAAATTGCAAGACAAGAAAAAAATAATCGGTGGCAATGGCTAAAATGGCAACAGGTACAGGGAGGAGAGTGATGTCTTGTCCAGGATATAAAGTCATCTACCATCCACCCTACAGTGCAGAAGGGGCTTCTCGTCCCAGGGGAGCATCCTCCGCTCACCTTTCAAGCAGACAGGAGGTTACTTGGGTCTTCACCCGTGCCGAAGCAGCCAAGCATATCAGGAGCAGTAGTTTGAGGTCCTCTACATCACTCCATTAAAACCTTTCACATGTGCTTTGATCTCTGATCCATTCCCTCCTGGCTCCCCCTCAACACAGCCCATTGTGCCAGAGGAGCCAAAATACCCACATGGCAACCCCTACCTGCACTGGTTTCCCCGGGATGTCTGTGTATGGGGAAAAAGCAGAAAAGGAAACTAAAGAAGGATTGAGGTCCTCTGCAGGGGACAGCAAGGCAGCCACAGCTCAGGGCAGTCCTTGGTTCTGTTGGCGATTGGCATCCTGCTCTGCGAGTGGCTCCAGCGCATCCCCATAGCTTTGCAAACACAACCTGTGGCTGCAACAGAGCTGGCGGTGGGGGATGAATGCTGGCCAAAAACCTGGGGCCTGCTAAATGCACTGAGTGCCTCCTGGGAATGAAGCTGTGCTGCACAGGAAGGCATGCACAGGCTGAAAATAACCCCTGCTCCCCCTCTGATTTTATTAGTATCCTTTAGCCGGGAGGGGGGAGATGCTGCTGCAAAAGCAATGCAGCAATCCAGAGCAGAGCAAAGGAGAAGCTGGCGCTTCCGCTGCCAGGGAACAAGCTTGAAAGGGATCCAGCGGATAAAGAGACATTCAAAGTTCAGCTAATGAGCAAGATGACTCACTGCCCCAGCCAGACAAAGGTTAGGTTGGAAAATAGAAACGCTCTCTGCAAGGGGCTGGAGGGGATGCAAAGGGCCGAGGACAAGGCGACACTGAGCGCTCTTAGGGGCGGAGAGGTTGAATGTGACCCCAGATTTGGTCTGGATTTGCAATAGGGTTTGTATCGGGGTTGCAGGGCAGAATTGAGTGGCCATAACCGTGTGGCTCCATGGCCATCTCCATGCCAGCAGACATTTGGGCATGCGGCAGCTGTACCCACAGCCCCTCTGCAGCCCTAGCAGCCCTTCTCCTGCGTAAAACATTTATCCATTTGCTTGGAAGTGAAGCAGAACAGCCCTGCCTTTTTCTTCCCCGTGCACCTCAACTGCCAAACAATGATGCTGGGACTAGCTTTGAAGGATGGTCAGTCCCCCAAAATGTACTCTAGGAAACATCAGCCTATTTCAAACACACACATCATCACCATTGTGCCCCAGGAAGAGAAATACCGTGGTAAACACACACACTGCTCCAAACCATCCTGAAAATGAGGGCTAGGAGAGCAGCACCTCTGTTCATAGGTGATGCTGACTGTCGTGCAGTACCTAAAAACTCTCCAAGGGCATCCCTGGGTCAGGGCTGGGTAAAGCAGAGGAAAATATCTTATTTTTTCTCCTGATTATTTTAGTCCAGAAACACAGGGAGCTGCAGCTAGGGACAGTTTTGATGGTGACCTTGCGACTTCATGTTTTGGATGTGCTTTTGTTTCCTTCACCTCCGGCAGGAAGCTGAGGCTGGGGCCAGCTCTGGAACTCAGCTCGTGGCTTCCCCAGGACGGGGCAGGGCGGCACATGCTGTTTTGACCCACGCCAAGTCCCAAACACCTTTGGGCAGATGGTTTCCAGCTGAACCAAACTGAAAAGCCATCGCTTTCCTCCCTCCTCACTGTGCTCTGTATGGGCTGAAGATGCTCCACAGCACTGGGTGCTTATGGGTGATGGTGGGAACACGCAGAGCAGAGGCATGGAGATGGGACATAAAGTAAGGCAAGGGCTGGAAGACTGAAACTACCTGATCTGTTCATCTCAGACATTTTTAAGCTATGTTTTGCATTTAAAAGCCAATGCAATGAAAATCTTCTTATAATTAGTAGTCCACAGTTGTACAAAATGGAACACACACTCGCCCACATCAAGGGGGTTGAAACTAGATGATTTTTAAGGTCCCTTCCAACCCATGCCATTCTATGATTCTATGATTTTTCCCTGCCTACATGGTCTTCTTCATGCAGATCTACAAGCAGTCAGGTCTTTGTGCCAAGGAGCTGGAGGTTGGCTTCTGAGTGTGGAGGAGCCAGGGCAGCAGGCAGGATGCTCAACGTCTTCCACCGCCCCATTCTTCCCAGCAGTGTGCCCAAATGGCCAAGGAGATCAATGGCATCACGGACTGCATCAGAAATAACGTGTCAGCAGTGCTGGGGAAGTGATTGTCCCCTCCTATATGGCACTGGTGAGACAGCACCTCAAAATCTTGTGTTTACTTTGGGATCCCTCACTATAAGAAAGATACTGAGTTGCTCGTGAGGCAATGAGGTTGGTGAAGGGACTAGAAAAAAGGAGTTATGAGGAGTGGTGGAGGAAACTGGGGCTGTTAAGTCTGGAAAAAAAGAGGCATCGCACTCTACAAGTACCTGACAGGACGGTGTGGTAAGGAGGGACTACACCAAGGAAATGGTGTAGACCCCATCCCTAGAGGTATGAAAGATACATGTGGACATGGCACTAAGGAGCATGGTTTAGTGATGTGACTCGGTAGGTCAGGCTGATGGTTGGGCTTGATGATCTTGAAGGTCTTTTCCAACATAAATGACTATGTAATTCCATGATTCTCTCCAGCTGCCTTTAATTTCCACAGCCAAGAGTTGGCTCCCCAGCCACAGGAGGAGGCAAAAGGCTGAAGACCAAGGCAGCGTGCTCGTCTGGGGAAGCTGGTAGAGGAGAAAGAGACCAATTGTTCCTCTTCCATATCTATTCTTGATCTCTCTGCAGTTTATGAGCTCTCTGGCATCCAAGAGGGGCAAGTTCCAGAGCAGGCTGGGTGTGCTGTACTCCACCAGGTTTAGGTGCTCATGTCCCTGGCCTCCTGGGGACAAGGCAAATTATCCAGCTCCTAACAAGGTAAGGTTGCTCAAAGTTTATTGCAACACTGGAATGGGATTATTCCAAAGGATGCAACAAGCAAATATTAACTTGACTGCACTTGTATACCGTTAAGCACTTCAATGTGCAAGCATTAATTAACCAATTATCAGTTCTGCCTGACACTTTCCCATCACTTAAATTTAAATCCAGTGTGATGGGAGACATTGCCTTGTCCTGGTTTTGTGCAGCACCATTGTGGTCTTGCTCCTTTGTGGGTGCCTGGTTGGCAGATTGGCTTATGGACTCAATATTGTTCCAGATGGAGAAAGAGAGCAAACATCCACTGGGCTTCCCAAGATGACTTGATAGTGTCGAAGCAGCCCATGGCTTCATCCAGCCCCCAGTGCTGTCATTGCCAGGAGCCGTGGTCACCAATGCCTTGCAAGGAGTGAGGAAATGGAGGGGCTGAACAGAGGTAAATGCATTACGTTATCAGCAAGTTCAAAGGAAATGGTGATAAGTCAAATTGTTTTTAAAAATTATTGCCATTGTAATGATCAAAGAGTGCCAAGGATTTCTCTCAAAAGCCCTACTGAAGGAGAGTGAATCAAAATAAAGCTTTCTGGTGATAAAAGCATTGGCATTTCTAGAACTGTGCATAGAAGTCCAGCCTGCTGTGAGATGATTTTGATTGAAATAAAATGACCTCATGCCAGATAGATGCTTGCAAAACAGAAGCATCTAAAAGGGAGCTACAAGAACAGAGCGATGCTCCTCACGCCAAAAGCCCTCCAGACACATTCATGGCTCTAACAAGGGAACCGAGCCTGCAGCATGGAGCAATACTGGGTTCAAATCCCCCTCACCTCTGCTCCTATGACTGCCATCAAGTCTATCAGCACTCACCCAGAGTCACCCTTCCCAAAATCAGGATTGAGAGAACTGAAATTAAAGCAACTTAAGGGCCAGCCATACACAGAAATCCTACCTTTGGAAGACAGCAGGCTATTTTTTACCACATTTCAGAAGAAGGAGAAGCTCAGCTAATACAGAACATCTGCATGCCTCTATCATCACACACATCCCACTGCAGATCACAATGATTTGGCTGTTTTGGTAGCAATCCGAGCCAGAGCTTACACAAAGTAGTAACTGGCAGAAATACGTGTGCAGATGGGGCTTGGAGAAAGGTTTCCTTGCAAACTTTCCTTGCAAGTTTTGCCTGCATGCATATTATGGTACCTCTTGAGCTGATGTATTCCCAGGGCAGCACTGAGGTGCTTATTAATTTTACAAGAGTGAAAAGCTACCAAAATACCCGGTGTGCTTTCATCTGTCGGTCTGCGATGCACGTAGGTAAAGCGAAAGCAAAGGAACTTCTGCAAAAGGCGATGCAGTGAAGGCAGCAGCAGCACTGTGATGTGCAGAGCATCGTCCCAGCTGCCTCAGCCAGAAACCCCCAGGGACACCAACAAAACCACCTTCTGAAAGCTTTGAATCAAACAGCACTTTTAAAGGCATGAAAAGCAGGTGGGTTTATGTGTGTATGGCCAGAAAATGAAACGAGAAGGCAAATGAGAACGAGCGTGCTGAGTTTCGGAGCTGCAGCCTGGTGCTGGATGCACACCCGATGCCCACAGCCTGGGGATGTTGCGATGAAGGATGGAGACCTTGCACACGTTGAAGGTGCCGTGAGTTCATTCTGAGTCAGCACAGTCACCCAGGAACATTTAATTTATCCAGGCAATGCTCCCAGGCCAAACAGAGGCATTAGCACAGTCATCCCTTTAGCGTGACATGATCTGGTTGCGGGAACTCCCTGGTTATTAGCTTAGAAATGAGCTCTGCAATGGATTGCCAGGGGGATAAACGGGAACAGAGGGGTGAAATGAAGAGAGCGAAGGTTTAGGTTGAGTGCCGAATTTTCTCCCGGAGAAAATGCTGGAGTTGCTCACAGCAGGCATGCTGACAAGACGGAGGACTAGCAAGCAAACACAAAACCCCATGTTGGCAGGGATGAGAGCTGGGGGACCTGCTGTATCTTTCCATCTCTACCCTCAGAGCAAAGATTTTGCTTTGATTGGCTTCAAACCACCTATTTAAGTCACTGCTATTGCTCCCAGTACTCCAGAACCTGAACAACATCTGATCTTTTATGTACTTATCCTCACACTGCCCTTCAGGGACAGGAAAATACTAAGACACGTTTTGCACATGGGAAACTGAAGCAAAGATAGGGTAATGGCCTTAGGCACCACTTGCAGGATGGAAATGGTCACAGAGCATCAGTACAATTGTTGCTTTGTCTGGCAACCAGGAGCAGATGGAAGAAATCAGTTTGTTCCCCCATTAGGAAAAATCTTTGGGGCATGTGCTTTAGCCAGAAGGTTAAAATGGACCTTTCCTGACACTAGAAGCTGTATCTACCATGGAATGGCATTGACTTTGGGTGGGATACAGTGTCTTCTCCAGAGAAAGGATCCAGAAAACGTGCACACCTCTAGGAGCTGGGGAAACAACATGGGGTAGGTGCTGGAACACCGTGTGGCACAGAGGGATGAACAGGGGAGGGTATCACATCCTTGACAATCCTTTGAACAGAAAACAAGATCACCTGGTGCGTTATGAAGACAAAGCACAAGGGCACTGCAGGAGGAGGACTGAGGATGCAAACATGGATTGAGCTAAGCCCAAAGAGATCCTCCTTCAAGCTAACCTCTGCTTGGTCCTTTCTGAGCCATTTTTCAGTCCTCTGTTATCACAGCAGGTGCCTAGGCACATTAGTAGTCTTGCAGGACCTGCTCTGAGCCTAACAGCAGTGATGTAGCTTGACTTTGCAGCTCCCCTTCCCAGAGGACACCTCATCAGCCTGTAGCAGATGAGGGAGTTGAAGGTGCACATCCTCAAAGCATGGACATGTGCCACCAGAGCAACCACCTCCCTCTGATCAGGACTTAGCCCTCTAACAACCTTCTGCTGTGGTTATGGACGTATTGCTCAAATGGTTTCCACCTCAAGCCACTTAGCTATCAATTAAATGTGCCATGCATACCTTGTAGCTGAGATCAGAGGATCATCACGTATCCCAGGTTGTCAGGGACAATGATCAGAGTCCAACTCCTGGCTCTACACATGACCACCCAAAATACAAACTCCATGTCTGAGAGTGTTGTCCAATTTTTTCCTGAACTCTGACAGGCTTTGAGCCATGAACAGTGCCTAGGGGAGCCTGTTCCAGTGCCCAACAACCCTCTTGGTGAAGAACCTTTTTCTAATACTCATGCTGAACATCCCCTGATCTGGCTGTGGTGAGATCTGGCCGTGGTGGCAGATCCTTGTTGTCATGGTGTAGCCTCTATTCATGGTCTTGTGTCAGATCTTTGACCAGGCAAGATGATGCCTTGGTAGCCTGCCTATTTTGAAATCCATCACATGCAGTGTTGATGACAATTTCTGGACTAGGCTGGGTATTGCCTCGTCAGATGTCAGTGGTGAATTTTAAGGTGTTGTCTACTGCATGAATTATGCCACGTGCAAAAAGTCTGAATCATTGCTCCATCCCCTGCATAACACTGCCTTCCTCCAGATCCTGAATTATACTTGATCTCACACAATTAGCCAACATTCTGGCACAGCAGATGTGCTGGGTTTGTCTGGGATAGAGTTAATTTTCTCCCCTGTAGCTGGCAGGGTGCTGTGTTTTGGATTTAGGATAAGAATAATGTTGATAACACACCGATGTTTTAGTTCTCACTGAGCAGTGCTTACACTAAGTCAAGGACTTTCAGATTCTCACGCTGCCCTGCCAGCAAGCGTGCACGAGAGGCTGGCAGGAGACAGAACCAGGACAGCTGACCCAAACTCACCAAAGGGACGTTCCATCCTATATGGCATCATTCTGAACAATAAGTCTGGGGGGAGTTGGCTGGGAGGGCTGCTACTACTGGAAGACTGCATAGGCATTGGTCAGCAGGTGGTGAGCACTGGCATGGTACATCACTCATTTTGCATATTCCTTTATCATTATTATTATTATTCTTTCATTTTATGTCCTATTAAGCTTCTTTTATTTCAACGCCTGACTTTCACCTTTTTTCCGATTCTCTCTCCCATCCCACTGGGAGAGTGAGTGAATGGCTGTGGTGCTGAGCTGCCTGCTGGGTTAAACCACAACAGCAGAAAAATGATGTTGACAACTTACACAAAATACCTTGAGCACCTGTGAGTCACTTCAGGAACATCTTTCTCTTAGAGATAAATAATAGCACAGTCGGATGCAGGATGATTACAGCCAGATTTCATGTCAAGCTATAGCTTGTGTTATACCCATACCCACCTCAGCAAGTCCATCAAGGACGTCGCTCTACAGCACATCCAGCAAACACCTGCCTGGAGAGCTCTGGTCAGAGCTGAGATAAATACATTCTTCAGCTCCCTCAACAGAGCAGCTATTCACTTGGACATTCTGCGTGACTTGTCCAGCTGCCAGATTTTGAGCCTTGGTTTTCATCCAGGAGAAGCAGATACCAAGTTGGGCAGCTTTCACCTCCAAGCATCCAAGCGTGGATTCCAGGTGTGCTGACTACAGAGAGAGCCACAGCATCCGCAGAGCCGGGGTTGGTGAAGGTCACTCCACAGATCCTGAGCAATGCATCAGCGGTTCTTGAGCTCAGGCACTGAAGGCCCAGCACCATGGCATGGGGACGCCAGCTTTCCAGGCTCCTGCTGTATTGTAGATCCACTGCCCCATCACCCCCAGTGGCCTTGTGATCATGTAAAGGCAACTCTTGGTGAGGTCCCCAGGCGATGGAGTCATGCTGGGGTGAGGACTTTGCAGCTAGACCAGGACAGGGTTCAGTGTCCAGACTGGCAACAAAGCAGGATTCTGGGCAGTCTCTGCGAGTCAGCAGCAGCTGAGTTTTGACAAAGAGAGCGAGGGTGAAGCCTGGCACAGGAGCAGGCGGTGACATGGTTGGTCAGCATCCTCTGCAGCCCAATGATTGACCTTTTGTTTTGTGCAATAAGAAAGCAATGTCCTTCCTCCATCCCAGAGGGACTCAGTCAGACCCCCAGACAAAGGGGAAGCATTCATCTCCCCCAATTTCAGGTGTCAACAGCAAACATCTACAGCCATCCTCATCGCCCTCAGCTCCCTTTAGTGACCCTCTAATGGAGAAATGCAGTTGCATCTAGAGATTGGTCCATCGTTTTTGATACCAACCTTAATGTGAAGCAAATCAACCTCTACTATTGTGGTTGGCATTTATGATGCTATGATCTTTGTTTCTCGTGAATTATAAAGGTACTTCAGTGAGACACTCCACAGCCCACTCTCTGAGACCTGACCTTTTGCACAAATGGCCCTACTCGTGCTAAAAAACATATGCAGGTCCTTTAAAGGGCCAAAAGCTTGGCAGCCATTGGAGACGTATAATGTGCTTGTTGAGTTTAGGGGATAGCACCAAGTTAATCAGTACGACAGCTTTTCATTGCTAAAATGGGAAGTATCTTCATTTAGACATTATTACAAGTAATAATGTTGAAAAATCTGTTGATGTGGTACCATGAAACAGAAAAAGATTCCCATGAGCCATTCCCACCATGGCTCACCAGAGAGTTCCATGCAAATTAAGGCTCATGGCTTCATTTATGTTTTGCCCCAAATACTTCTTATGCATCTTGAATATCCTTCAGGACCTTGGTTTCTGCCTCTAGCATTGTACAGATGACATTGGTCAGCCTCCACTGAGCAGCAGAGGATCACAAAAAGGATGGTTTTATTGGCAGATGTTGTACTGGTGGCTTTCAGTTTGGTTCAGACATCTTCTGCGTCACAGCAATGTCTGTTCTGCATTTCCACATCACACAGAGGATGAGCTGAACAAGCGAGCCTGGCAGGACTCTCATGGACCACATCTGATGTGCTGGGAAGTGAGCCCGCACAAAGATGATGGTTTGTATTACAAAGTTTAGAGTCATCGATGACATGGCAGGATCCAATGGCTTTATTCAGGCAAGCTGTAATACATCAGCTGCCCTTCTTGTTCTTCTTTTTTTTTTTTATTAACTACTGCACTGATGTAAGCCTCGCCCTCTGAACTGAGATCCTGCACTGGTGGGATCGTAAGGGGTACAGAAAGACACAAAATGTTTCTGTGCTTGTAGCAGGTATTTCTAATTTCAGTATTTCCTCATCGTCCTTCATCTCATCAGTCTGTGGTCACGTTTTATTGATATTTCTGTAGTTATTTTCATCTCTTAAACACTTCAGAGACCTTAAAGAAGCTGAATGCTGGTTTTCTGGTATCTTTGATGGGTTGTTTGTCGAAAAGAGCTTTTGGGGAAGAACAAGAGAACATCCCTGAGTCTAATCTGGAAATTGAATCTTTTGAAGTGCTCCCTTTTCTGTTTGCCAGCAAGCTGAGGTAAGCTGCTCTCTCCTTTGGAGCAGTTAATGCTGTTGAGGGATGGAGATGTATGGTTTTTAACTTCTAGGTAGCACTTCAAGATAGGTCAGTAAATCACCCAAGACTTCTCACTGGATGATGCATTGCCTTGCTTTTAATGTTGAAAACTGAATAAATCAGGCAAAAATTCTACACAGAGTGTTTTGTACTACTTCTGCTTAACTTTCAGCCAAAATCATTCAGCCATTTCTAAGAAAAACAGTTGGGAAATGTAAGCTTTTTTTCTTCCCTTTTTGAAAATATCTGTAGATTTGAGCTTTGGAGTAGGATTGCCCTTTGGGTTCCAGTGGATACATGCCCATATGAAGCCATTTTCCAAAATTTCAATTGGCCTGTGCTCAGGTGATAACAGCAAAAGACTAAACCCCAAAAGGATGAGAGCTAAACCCCCAAAAGACTCAAAGCACATGGAATGTCCTCCGCTTGGAGGCAGAGCAGGGCTCTCTCTGTACTCCCCAGGCTGCTGTGGGCTGTTGGGTCCATCGTCCAGCTCTGTAGGGTTCAGCAGGGAGCAGCCAAAGAGAAACGTTGATTAGCTGCTCATTAACACAGCACAGCACATCCTGAGCACTGAACGAGACACTGCAAAAAACAGCATGTGAGTGTGTCATTACAGGCTATCTGAATGCACCCACACAAGATGGATCACTGCAGGTTGCACAGATGTTTTTAAGCCAGAGTTTTCCCACCTTATGTATCAACAGCAGTGCGTTCTCCTTCCTCATGCCTCAGAAGGACTTCGGAGCCCTGAAACATGTTATGCAGCCCATGGTAGGGCAGAGTTTTCATGCTGCCAACCCCAGACCAACCACACGCATTACTTGCAGCCTGCAGTGAGGTCCCAAGCACCTACCCTATCACATCCAAATATTTGCCACAGCAGCAGGAATAGCAGGACCCTGCCTTCACTCCCCGGGCCCCCATGTCCCTCCATGCCAAGCCACCACTCTGATGTCAAGATGGCCACACAGTGCTTGCTCAGAGGGGATGAGGTAACATTCCCATCAGCAGTGATGCCACTGCCTTCCCCATAATGCTCTCTCCTTATCGCCCTCTCAGTCATGTTTTCCTGGCAGGCAGCCCAGGCATAGGATATGGTAATCTCCCAAATGGTATCAAGCAGTGCAATCAACTGGTGCTGGAATATCTCACTGCAGAGTTCAGGTTGATAGCATGCATCCTAACATACGGATGAAGGCCAGCAAGCCAAGGCAGAGATTTCCATCTCCTTCCTTCCTACCTCCCTTTGTTCTTTGACTGTCCATGGCTCTGTCCTTGGCCAACGGGCTTTCTTCCCACTTACTCTGTCCCTGCATGGCTTTTGGTCTTGGAAAGAGCCCTCCAAGGCAGTAAGCCCCTTAAGTCCCTCTCGGGTTCCCCTGCTTCCTGAGGACTTCAGGAACTGGTGTGTCTTTGGACGGCTTTTGGCCTCAAGTTGGAAATAGCCCCAACTAGGAAACAGCCTCAAGTTCCACCAGAGTAGATTTAGACTGGATATTTGAAATAATTTCCTCATGGACATGGTGGTCAGACGTTACAACAGACTGCCCAGAGCAGTAGTGGAGTCCCTATCCTTGGAGGTATTTAAGAAACATGTGGACGTGGCACTAAGGGACATGGCATAGTGGAGGACTTGGTAGTGTTAGGTGGATGGTTGGACTTGATGATCCTAAGGGTCTTTTCCAACCTAAATGTTTCTATGATTCCATGATTCTCTGGTCTCATGGTATTTAAAAGGAATAAAACTGTCCATCAAGGAGATAGGAGGAGAAAGCTTTGGGTTTGCCAAGAACAAGCCTGGATTTCCTGTGGCTGCTGTCTCCCAGACAAACAGCAGCACGTGCAGGATCCTTGCTGTTAGACATCCTGATCTATCAGGAGATCAGCCTGGTGCTCTCTGCTGGTCCTATTGGGCTGATACAACACCTAGAGGGTCTCAGTGAGGTCCTTCACCCGGAAGAGAAGTGCAATCCTTAGGTAGCCAACATGGAGGTTACATGGGGACACTGGAAGAGTAAAAACTCTTCCCACAAGCTAATAGGGAATCATAGATTCATTGAACAGTTTGGGCTGGGAAGAACCTTAAATCCCATCCAGTTCCAATCCCATGGGCAGGGACACCATCCGCTAGACCAGGCTGCCCAAGGCTCCATCTAACCTGGCCTTCGACACCTCCAGGAATGGGGCATCCACAACTTCTTTGGGCAACCTGTTCCAGTGCCTCACCACTCTCTGATTAAAGAGTCTCCTCCTAACATCTAATCTAAATCTCCTCTCTTTTAGCTCTAAACCATTCCCCCTTGTCCTCTCACTACCAGATATCTTCCAGGGATTTCCTGAACACATTCACAGCAGATACAAACACAAGATGAGTCAGCTACAGAAAGCAGGAGAGACCGGAGGGACCAGCTGGCCCTGCTTTTTCAACCCCAGGCAGGAGATGGATGCTCAGTGTAGATGCAGAAGGCAGTAGTGCTGTGCCACCACCTCTTCACTGGAGATCACTGCCCCTTTTGTGGGACCACATTTGGGGTCAAACCAGCTGCCCATGAGCAGAGCAGGGAGGCATTCACTAGCAGATTGGCAGAGGTGAGCATTGAAAGCCATATCCTACACATCATAGATTAACCCATTTTTTCCAAATATACAGGACCAGAAAAATTGGGGTTGTCCTAACGCACAGCCTCATTCCAAAGGCACTGCCTAGTGGGGCTTTGCAAAATCAGCTTCTTTTTCCCTCCAGATCGCCTATTTGTTTCTCATCATAGGTTTCAGCATTGCTGACTCATGCAATTTTGTTATAAAATGTTGTGATGTTTCACGCCATCATTGATGCAAGAGTTCATTGCATCACATGGCTCTGTGATAAGGAGCTTTTAGTAGAGGCAAAATAGAATGGTACATTCATGGTCCTCTTGTGAGAGGGAAAGGACGGCAATATGCTCCCTAAAGGTTCAGAAAGCAGGCTCAGAAAAAAAGAAAAGCAACCCAAACCTATATTGTCATTTTTAAAAATTCCATTATTTTTAACCTGCTGTGATTTCTCTGATGCTTGTTCACATCTCCTGCTCTCCTGGGGGCAGCTGCTGTAATGGCTTCCAAGCTTTTCCGTGAAATGTGGAAATCCCCCTTACACAAACAATGGCACTGTTAGTCTTGCTGATTTTCTGGAAGCACAAAAACATGTTTGTTTTCAGCCATGATCCACTGAGGGAATTTCCTCATTGATTTGGAGTTCGGGATTATTATTATTTTTTTTTTTATTCTTCCGAAAGCCACTTTGCCAGTTTCCAAGAACCTCAATAAACTACAATTACCGAGATTAAGAGCGTTATGTGGTTGGCATCCAACACAGGAACAGACCCTGAATTGTGATCGCGTTGGAGGAAACCGGCAGAAGCAGCTGAGTGAAATGACCCCTTTTCCTGCAGAGTCTGAGAGCGCGAAATGAATGTGCTCTGTTAGGACAATAGGTCGCCTTTGGCAGGAGCTTCGTGCTGATGGAGGCCCAGGCAGCTGCCCAAAGTGCTGCACTGTATGACGGGCAGGGGAAACCTGCTTGCACTGAAAAAGGTGCAGGTTGACAAGAGAGGAGTTCCAGGGCATCTTCCAGAAGGTAAATATGTCATGAGTTCCCTGTCAGTATCATGCCAGAGTCTTTAGAAGAGGTGGGTTCAGCATCTCATTGATGAAAGACACAAACACGCTAGAGTGCATCTTCATCCAACATGCCCCAGGTAGGATTCCATGAAAAGGTTCACCAAGAGGGTGGTGGGCATGGAACAGGCTCCCCAGGGCAGTGGCCATGGCCTCACGCTGCCGAAATTCAAGAGGCATTTGGACAACGCTTTCAGACATAGGGTTTGGGTTTTGGGTGGTTCTGCGTGGAGCCAAGGGCTGGACTCAGGGATCCTTGTAGGCCCCTTCCAACTTGAGATATTCTATGATTCTGTGATTCTAGGATTCTGTGATTCTATGATTCTGTGACTCCATCTCGCTGCTGGCCATCACATGCCCTCTCCCCATGGTGACCCCACACGTGGCTCTCAGCATGATGCGCACGGAGCTAACAGAGGGGTGGGTGAAGATGTGGGCGCAGCCCCAGTCACAGCCTGGCTGGGTGACGGGGATGAACGCGGTGTCCTCGTGAAGCACAGGAGCGTCATTCCTGGAGATGATGCTGGGCTCGAGGGCACAGAGCTTGTGACTCATCTGGAAGGTGATACATCCCAGGGTGTGGAGGCTGCAGGAGGAGCAGCTTCGCAGCAAGTGCGCTTCCAACTGCATCGCTAGCAAACAGTCCCGAGGTTCCTGGTGCCTCCTTGCACCAACAGCCTGTGTTGCCCTTGTCTGGAAGAACATGGGCGATATGGAATCGTCTCCAGATCTAGCAGGGGTGGCAATGTGCCACCAGCAGGTAACAGATACCAGCTCATCTCATCGAGACTTTTTGGAGCCAGAGCTGGAGCACTTGGAGCTCCCAGTGACTCCCTTTTTCCCTCTCACGGTTTACGCTCCCGGTCTCATGGCATGTCGAGCCCTCTGATCCCTGCCAAGGAGCTGGGTGTCAGCGTGCAGAACATGCTGTCCAAGCTATGTAGACACAGAGCAGTCAGCAAATAGGTTTTGGGAGAGAGCTGAGTGCCTCAGCAGAGGGATCTTTGCAGCATGGAAGATCAGTGAGCTCTGGCCCTCCTGGGAGCTATAGAGGTGGGGAGCACTGCGAAGGCTCCTATGGGAGGAAGGAGCTCCTCTATCAGCTCTACGCACAGATCTTCCCAGCAGGGAAGACAGCAGCTATTCAAGAAGGAAATGTTTGAAACCATACTGCAAGTAAGACAGAGACATCCTGAATGACCCTGGGATGAATACATAAGGAGCTGTTTTTTCTAGAATGGTATGAAGGATACGTGGAATTTCTTAAAGCCATCACCAAGGACATGTTCATATTGATTTGTGTGGTTCCATAGCTTTGATCATCAAGCTGCCAGCCGTGTGAGCAGCTCAGCACACCCATTGGAGAATGGCGATGAATGCACAGTGGGTCTTTCCACTCCAGAATATCTCACCTCAGCAGAGACCCAGCAGCTGCCAAAAATCCCCCATTATCCATTCTCATTCAAGCACCTGCAACCATGAAGCATTGCAACAACGTCCATCCCTGCCCTAAAAATTGCTCCAAGAGCAGCACTCCCCACTAGCTCCCGAGCTCCAGTCCCACCAGCAGCAATGTGGCGGGATTGCAGGACCACGAGGAGCCCTCACCTCCTTTCTGGCTCCCTGGGGTGGCCCCGAGGTGCTGTTGGAGCACCCAACTTTGTCCCACTGAGAGCATCCCGCTTATGGACCCACTGCTGTCCCCACGCTGGGTTTCCTGTCGCGCTCCAGTCTCCACTGGCGTGATGCTGCTTTGCCTGCGTGGGAGGCAGGACTTAATTAGAGAGATCTGGAGAAAGGCAGATTTTGTCATGTAAATGATTCCTGTCATAGGACACGATCTAAATTTGGATTCTGAAGCTGGGGCTGAGCAGAACAATCTCTGCCATAGCATGGCAGCTGTCAAAGGTAGGGAGAAGCTTTGAATACCAACAGGAGCGATGGCTGGTGCCTTTTATTTCACTGTGGGGTACATTTCATCCTCGGCACACGTCTAGTGATTATATAGTGCTGGACAGGAATGATCCTGGGAGACAGGCTCTATTATTTTCTCTCCTTTTAGCTAAGGTAGCCAAAAAGCCCAAGTGCTTGAAGGCAATAAAAGGAGTTTGTTATCAGGGACATGATTTGATCTTGGGATTTCCAGGCTCCCAGCCCTGTGCTCAGGCCACGAGCCAATGTCACAGCCTGTTTCTGTTTAGTATTTTCTTTCTCAGCAGCGCACAGCATCACAGGGGGCAGCGCTTTCTGCTCTGCTCTGCCGGGTAATGGTGCCTCTTACTGCATTTTCCTTCTGATGCTGCGCCACAGTTCCTATTCTCTTAAAACAACAACTTCTAGATAAAAAAACAGCAGTTCCAATAGCAATGGATCAGCTCTCCAATAAGGATGCAATGTGCTTGTGGATTCTCTGGGGTCTTGTAGGGTAAGAGACTGAAACTTTGCTTGCAGGTGATGCCCTTGCAATGACCTCAGGGCCGCATGGATTCCCAGAGGACTGCAATCAGTCTGTGGTCTTGCTCTTCCCTGCTGCTCCCCTTTCCCTGCCTGCCTCCTTTCATTAAATTTCCAGAATTTTCACACTTCTGAGTTCAGCAGCTCTCTATCAAATTCAGCTGAAATTGGCCAAGAGGTTCACAAGCTGCGAGAGGAGCTGGGGAGACAGGTACATAAAACATGAACCCAAAGGCACGGCGCTCGGATTTGTAAGCTCCACATCCTTGGGCAGCCAAGCTAACAGGGAACAGAGAAAAATTCACACTGGAAAATGGCTGGAATAAATCCTATAGAATGTGTAATGTGAGCAGCCTTCCAGTGGCTGGGAGAAGAGCTAAGATAGAGGGAGCAGGGAGGTAGAGTGCCTCGTTCATAAGCACCGACTTCTTCAGCTGATGTGGCTCCTTGTTACGCTCATAAAATATACATGAAGAAATCACCATTTTTGATGGTGTTCAGCATTCACAAGCGCTTGGTTTGGCTGTTTAACTCCGCACACATTGGCCATGGGCACCGTTCTGGAGCGGATCCTGTTTGGCTGGGTTTGTTTTGCCCGACCAGAGAGTATGGCTGCCCTGTGATGGACTGATGATTTAAACTGCTTCAGCTTCAATGAAAATCCCTTGGCTGTGAATATTTTGGCTGTAAATTTGACATACAGTTTCTAAATGCCAGTAAAACTCGACCGAGACCAGTAAAACTCCTAATGAGCTAAAAAAACCACACCCACCCGAACACAAATCTAGCAAATCTCTTGGAACATGTAAGGAAATATGGGCAAAACGCTGCTGGCAGCATTTGCCTACGTTTTGCTGAAAGCCTTTCATCACCTTTCGATTTTGTGATCTGTAGAGCAGTTCCACAGCATATTAAATCAAACAACCCATCCTAATAAATCCTTTTCAGGGCTAACAGCACTCGGGAGTAGGACAATGTCAGCCTGCTTGCTATGCCATCACGCACAGCCATCCGCCCTCCCCATCTGTAGGGTGTGCGGAGCAGCGAGGAACTGGGGTTATTTACCCGAGAGAAAAGGAGGCTCAGGGAAAACCTTACTGCTCTCCCTATCTGCCTCAAGGGAGGTTGTACCGAGGTGAGGGTTGGTCTCTTTTCCCAAGCAACAAGCAATGGGACAAGAGGAAGTGGCCTCAAGTTGTTCCAGGGAGATTTAGCTTGGATATCAGGAAAAATTTCTGCACTGAAAGGGTTGTGAAATGTTGGAACAGGCTGCCCAGGGAAGTAGTAGAGTCCCCATCCCCAGGGGATATCAGACCTGAAGATGTGGTGCTTAGGGACATGGCTTAGTGGTAGACTTGGCGGTGCTAGGCTAACAGTTGGATTTGATGAGCTTAGAGGTCTTTTCCAACATAAATGGTTATATGATTCCGTGATCCTAAGAAGTTTCTGTGGAAAGTTCAGATGGGAGTCCCATCCCATAGGAAACCACCCTGGGCTGAGCTCTAAGGTCAGTCTGAGGCTGCAGAGCAGGCAAACCCCCTGCCCCTGTCCCAGCGTCGCAGCTGAGCCACGTGCCAGGCTCCAGGACAGCGTTTTTGGACAGCTCAGAAATACAGTTTTGATTTTGAAGACCTCCTCCTGACTTTGGCTCATTTCCAGGATGGAGGAAATAAGTCAAATGACTCTTTGGCAGCGGCAGTAAAGAGGAAATAATAAAGAAATCCTTGAAAATGAAAAAATGCACTACCATGAGGAACGCCTAGTGCCATTTTATTTGTTCATTTATTTATTTATTTTGAAGCTCCTATCTCAGGTGAACAATTGAAGACAGAAGGAGACAGTGCATTGTTCATATTCTCCCTGTGCCTGTAGGCTGAAGGTATGAACCAGGGCTCTGGTGTGCAAGGAGTTGTACAAATCCCAAGCAAAAGGACCAACCTTACCTCAATGGCCTCTTCTGTCTTCTGTGTGCAACACAGGAGACAGCAGATGGACTCAGATTTAAGGACAGATAAATGAATACGAGATTTTAGTGACAAAGCCATCTGTCTTGCCAAAGTCACCCACTTCTGTAGTCTGCGGGGTTTGGATCCACCCACTTGTGTTGTAGAGCCAGACTCTAAGCTCGGTGATTTTACTTACGGTGAAGTATGATGTCTGCTTTCCAGGGAGACAAATTGTGCCCTGGAGGTAGATGCTTCTCTGCATTTACTGCAGATGCAGAGGAGAGTTTAGATACTTCTCTGCATTAACTGCAAACTCAGAGGAGGCTTTAGGAGGAGGATCTTGTCATCTGTAGTCAACAAGTCCCAGGCAGATGTTCAACGGTTTAGCCCTTTCACCTTTAGAAAGAATTGGGGTTGGTGTTTTGGTTCAGTCGTAGATAGAGCTTAAGTGATGGACATGCAAAAGGGTCTTGGGACACCCTCATGAGTTGACACCGTGGCAAAAGGACTGACTCAGAAGGAGCAATCCTGCCTCTTCTCACCCACTGCCACCTGACAGTGACTTACCTCTCCTACCTTAAAAGTCCCTGGAGGAGCACAGGATCCCTTTGGTATTTTAACTTCTCGGAAGTACAACATGCTGCTCCAGCTGGGAGAGAGGTGAAGTTCTCTGCTGTGCCCCGAGTTTGCTTTGTGTTTTTGTGTCCTTGCACATGAAGAACCAACAGGGCCATTGCCCACTCATCCTAGGTCAGTGCCTCCTTCGAGCTTTGGCACACTGGGGACTGGCTGGGACATCCTGACTGCACATGGGGACACATGGCCAAAGGGAGAAAACCTCTTTTGAAGTGTTAGAATCCAGGCAGCCATGAAGTCCTCATTGCCTTTGGGTTAAGTTGGCTTTGCAGAGCAGCTCCCAGGCTTTGGGACGAGGCTTTGCCTCCACAAGTCCCTAATTTCTGTTCATAGAATCATAGGGTATCCTAAGCTGGAAGAGACCCCCAAGATTCATCGAGTCCAGCTGTAATTAACCTGCAACCTGCACCCTGGTCCGGTGGCTGCTGAGGGCTAAGACTGACACTTCTGCAGCCATTTCCGCTGGATGGAGGCTGCTTTGCAAAGCCAAGGGATCTACATTTTGGCAGTCTTCTGTTTGCTTGTTGTTACTTCGAAACATAAAGGCCACATTGCATTTTGATGCCAGGCACTGGCACAAGCAGCCGTCCCCGAGGCACGGGCTGAGCCCGATGCTGGCAGAGCTTTAGAGGCTGCACAGGTTTGCAGAAGGCAGCCGGGCGGCTGCGCAGCGTCGCAGCGGTACAGGCAGGAAAGGCGGTAGCTGTGCTTCCAATGTGTTTCCTTTGCTGTCCTCCCACCCTCGCTCCTACGAGCTCCTCATCGTAATTTCTACAGCACAGCTGACAATTTCTGTCCCTGAGAACTCTCTGTTCAAAGCGCCAGAGAGAACTGATGGGTATTGAGCCCAAAGGCTCACACAGATTCCTCTTAAGAGCTCTTTCTCCACTATTTACCTTCTTCTTGTGCGGTCAGCAAAGTATTTGAGTGGGCAAAGGCATATCAACCCTCTGGGCTCCTGGGTTTTTTTTTGGAAAGAACATCAAAAGCTCCACCCTTTCAAAGCTGTGCTGCAGAGCTTCTCGCAGTCATTGCCATCCTCTGCCGTATCACCAGCAGGAACATCTCGTTAAAATACAAATCCTCGTTATCTCCGACTCAACCAGGAGTGTTACAGGTGCCTCGCGATTCCCACACGCGGTTCTCCTACAAACGCATCCCTTTCCCTCGGAGTGGCTGATTTTCCAGCCCTTCCCACATCGATTCTTTTAAGCAAATTGCAGAGCAAACAAAACAAACAGAAACAAACCAAACCACAACCCCCAAACACAACACGGGACACAAAATAAAACCCCAAAGCCTCATCAACCTGCACAGTTTAAAGCCAGAGAATATATTAAAAATTTCCACCGTGGAAATTTCCTAGCTCAGCATGGAGATTTCCCAGTATATCAGACTCTTCTGTTTTTCAAGGCTGCGAGCAAAGAATGGAAATTTCCAATTACTGCATCAAAGGCTGCTGCTCTCCTGACAGTCTGCTTAGCAGGGGTCATCTGCTCCTGTAGGACATTAAATAATTTAAGGGAGGGACGGGGAGGGTTTGCTCAGCAGCACCATTTCCTGCACAAAGCACAAGCATTTCCTCTGATGCTGGGTGGGAGGGAAGGAGCCCGCTGGCCCCGGCGGGGTCAGGACCAGGGGGGCTGCTTGTGCCCACCCCCATGTGCTTGGTGGGGAGCAGTGGGAGTGGGGGAACCTGGGTACCATCACCGAGATGGAGCTGTCCAACCCTTGCCCCGCTGCTGAACCGGCTGCCTGCATCCCTCCCACTGCATCCTGGAGGGGAGGAGGGAAGGTGGAATAGCAGGGAGGGGTCACGCTGCTCCTCCCGCTTTTATAACCCCAACGAGTTCCCTCCAGCTGTGCAAATCCTCTGCTGAGTACTCCTGGGCAGATCCGGGTGTGGAAGGGGACAGAAAGGCGCTGAGGGTCATGGTTTGGTGGTGGGATTCAGTTGGTTAGGTTGGTAGCTGGACTCGGTCCTGAAGGACTTTCCCAACTTAGATGATGATCCTGAAGGCAGGGGAACCAGAGCCTGCCTTCACCTCCTCACTGCTGTGGGTTTGCAGCGTGAGGTGAGCAAATCAGACCAAGCCTGTGGGTGTGCGGTAGCTCTGACCAGGCAGCATGCTGCGGTGCTTCATCACTTTGTGCTGACAGACAGCGCTGGAATTCCCTTTTAAGGTACGGTATGAAAGTGCAAAGTAATGCCATTACACAGGTGATTTTCTTTGACAACTCTTGGTGCTGCAGCATGAGAAATGTTTGGGACAGTGCCATTAGTGGCAGCCAGCTCATCTACTTGGCATAAGAAACGGAGTAGGAGGAGAAATGGGTACGTATGAGTCCTGGGAGAATTCAGATTTGGATTCAGTCTGATTTTTTCAGGCCACGTCTTATCTTTATTTGTCAATCTGGCTCCACGGTTTTTCTGGGAGTGCTCTGGTTCTAATACGTCTTCTGAATTCTGATAGTTACAGTGTGTTTTCTGTTGGCCCCAGGTCATTACAGAGGTAATCATGTGAGCCAGTTTATTTAAAAGTGGAACTGGATCTGAATGTTCTCCATGCTGAAAGCAGCTCTTAAGAGCATGAGCCTGCAGTAGTCACTGTCCGTACTTCTGCGGCTTCTTGCATCCAAGAAATTCAGAACTTTTTGTAAAGCAGTGTTAATGTTTTTCTCTTACAGGGAACAGGGAGGACGAGTGGTTTGTTTCAAGGTTTCTCTATGAATTATTGGTAAAACTGGGATTAGAGCCTTGGTCTTGAGATTGGCCCAAATACCACTTGTATCCTCAGTTTTAAAAACAAGTCACCCTGGCTGGTTGTAATCAAGCGCTATGAGCAGATATTTGTAGCATCTAAGAACCAACACAGGTCACAGAGTTACAGAACAGGGTAAAATGAGCTCATTGGTGAGCCCGTCTTCATAATGTGCTCCAGAAATTACAGTTGTTATTAAGGGGAACGTCAGTGTGAGTCAGGTCTGCGACAAGTTTCAGGCAGCCAGCGCAATAAAAAAACAACAGCAAGCTTTCTAAAAATTAAGGGAGATTATTTCCGACACAAATGGTCTTGCACTAAATATGAGGCAACGGGACCAAATCTCATTATGACAAATAAAAGACTCATGAACATCACCTGTGACAGCATTTGGTGGGAGAGAACAGTCTCAAAGAGAGATGCAGCAGCTGGCAGCACAGTAGGGGCTGGTTTCCCAAATCTATGGAGTGGAATAGGATGAAATACTGAGATGAAACCCCCTGGATGGAGATGGGAAGGCTGCAAAGAAGAGTTTTGTGGGGATGTCCAAAAAGCTGCAGTGTTTGGCAGCTTTTGAGTACCAAGATGGTACTCATCTTGGGAGAACAGCAAGATGAAAGCAGCAAGAAGAATAGAAAGCTGTATCTAATGAAGAAAAAGCAAGAGAAAGAGAGGATATCACTAGCAGGAGGAAAGTGCATCATGTAGGGAATAATCAGGGAAACAGCTGCCGTCAGAGGCAACACAGTGGTTTCCGGGCTGAGGAAGGTATGGAAGACATGGAGAAAAAATTAAGATATTTAATGAGCAAAAAGAGTCCTTGCAATGGAGATATTAAGGGAAGAAGGGGAAGAAGCATTAATACATATTTCTTTATCTAGAAAGAAGCAGTGCAACATGTGCATATCATGAGGACAGTAGAATAGCTGCTATTTTCCTAGGATGGGTCTTGGTTTGTCAAACCCAGCTACCAGGCACTAGCACCCGATCCACTTTTGCCTTTCTAAGCAGTTGATGGAGAGAGACAGCTCTTCTGGAGGGTGATTCAGTCGCTCCACGGATGGGTGGGATGAGTCGCTTTCTAAAAGTGCTTCCCTCCATTGACTGGAGAGGGGGAGGCCAGACGCTTGGCTGACGCTAAACACCTGACTGTTCGGCAGCTAAAATTAGGTGAGATGGAGCTCATCTGTTGGTAGAACCAAGGACAATATTGGATATCTACTACAGACCAGTACCTTTAGAGCTGTCATCTAGGAAATCAAGAGGCTCTTAAGAGCTGCCTCCATGGGCCTCTGGACTGCTCGTGTTGAATTTATTGCAAATCATGGTATATGGAGGAGCTTCTGAAGGCCAGGAGAAGGGTAATATGTTGATAAAAAGGCAAATAGGACAGCATGCATGATATCAGTCCCATGAAAAAGAGTGGAAATGCCTACGAACAATTCAACCCATATGGAATTAAATGAGAAGAATACAACCAACATCAATCAAGCTGGATTTGATAGAAAGCATTTTCAAATGGGTCTGGCTTACCATTCCTGAGTGAGATTACAAATTTGTTTGGTAGAGGCAATTACGGCTCTGCAATATGCCCAGACTTTTGTCCTTGTGTCCCATGCTCCATACTTACTTGCTGGTGATAGGTTTTCATTAAAAAACTGGTACTCTAAATTATCAAAAAAAATGTTTGTAAAATGGATTAGAAACTGGCTGCCTGACAGATCTCAAAGACCATCCTCAGCTGGGAATTCAGAACCAAATGTAATTTTGAAGGTGAAGTTTCACAGGGATCAGAAGGAGGCCTGATAGTAAACACAAAATCACTGCTGGTGATGTGCCACTTTCTGATGACACACAAACTGATGATGAAAATAGTCTGACTTGGGCTCCCCATGCAAACTGTGCTCGTTCAAACAATAGGCAATGGAAAATTCTCCGTTTATAGGGGAAGACAAGTCATTGTCTATTGAAAGGTTATACTCTGAGAGTACTAACTGAGGAACAAATATGAAAAGTATTAACTGGGACATGAAGATGGAGCACCTCTCTCCTACAAAGGAAGTCAGAGAAAGTTGGGATTGTTCAGCCTAGAGAAGGCTCTAGGGAGGACTTCTATGGAGGCCCTCCAGTAACTAAAGCAGTTTTATAAGGAATATCGAGAGAGACTTTTTATAATGGCCTGCAGTGATAGGACAAGGCATAATGTCCTTAACCTAAAAGATGCTAGATTTAGGTTAGAAAACAGGAAGAAATTTTTCACTATGAGGGTGGTGAGGCAGTGGAACAGGCTGCCCAGAGAAGCTGTGGATGCCCCATCCCTGGAGGCATTCAAAGTCTGGTTGGATGTAGCTTTGGGCAACCTGATCTGGTGGGAGATGTCCCTGCTCATGGCAGGGGGGCTGGAACCAGATAACCTTTAAGGACCCTTCCAACCCAAGCCATTCTATGATTCTATGAAAGTATCGAGGAGTAACTCAATGTGATCTCTGAGTGTGATATGGGCTAAAATGGCTGATGCTAACCTCCTAAAGGAAGCATGAGCTCTTCTCTGTGCATGGTGGGGAGCAATGCCCAGTTGTGTTTGTAAAACGATGTTGTGAAAGGACTGAAAGGAACAGAAGACAAACCTCAGGGTGTGGAGACAAAGTCCTGGAGAGGGACGTGTAAAAGGGGTGGTAAACTAGGCAGAGAACTGACTGATTGCTCTTATCATAGAAACATAGAATCATGGAATGTCTTGGGTTGGACGGGAAATTTGATCATCTACTTCCAACCTCTGTGGTGTAAGTAGGGTTGCCACCCACTAGATCAGGCTGCCCATGGGCACATCCAGCCTGGCCTTGCTTATCTTCAGAGATGGGGCATCCACAGCTTCTCTGGGCAGCCTGTGCCAGTGCCTCACCGCCCTCTGAGTGAAAAATTTCCACCTAACATCTAATCTAAATCTCCCCTCTTTTCATGTAAAACTGTTCCCCCTTGTCCTATCACTATCTGCCTATGTAAGAAGTCACTCTCCACTTTTTTACAAGCCCCCTTTAAATACTGAAAGACCACAATGCGATCTCCCCAAAGCCTTCTCTTCTGTGTGCTTCCACAGGAAGTGGGATGTCGAGCTCTCCTGGCCTTTTTGAACAACAAAAGAGTCATAGCAAGAACTGATGACTGAAAGTGGAAGCCAGACAAACTCAAATCTGATCTGCCATTGGAACAAACAGCAAAGGCAATGGTGGCCCCTTCCCTGCGTGATGCTTTCCTGGGGGAGCAATGCATTTCTGCTGGGCATGCGGAGGCAAACCAGAGAAATGCATTTGCTTGTCATCTAGGAAAAGTCCAATCAGATGATCTCACACCCCATGCACAGCTCCAGCTTTGAACTCTCCGGATGCCTGCCTGGGCCAGGCACATGCCAAGCCAATCTCCCTGCAAAGGAGAGCTCTGTGTCAGCTGGACGAGCCCTCCAGAGCCAGCAGTGCCTCCTCCAAGCCAACTGTGCACCGCTCACTTTTGGGACTTGTTCCAGCACTTTGGGCTTTCCAGTGATTTCCTGTCCTGGTCACACGCTTCTGACAAGGACCTGACTCATGAAGGATGCACCTCATGTGAATGAGTCCATCTGCCTCCCTGACTTGTTGTTCATGTTCATCTAGCGATTGCTCAGTGATTTCAGGGTTTGGACATTTTCCTTGCACCAGCTCTGGCTCCTATGACTTCATACTATTTCCCCAAATGCCACTGGTTCTTTTCACTCGTGGCTGCTGTGGACACTTCAACACCAGCAGCTGTTCGGCACCATGCTGCGCTGCTGTAGCGGAGATGAAAGATGCTGACCCCACCAGCAGCACACTTTGGGGTTTGCAGGCTGTGGACGGGGTGGTGACATCACTTTGCAGCCTCCCACAAGGCTCTGTCAGCCTCTGTCTTCACTGCCAACCAGCTGACTCCTCGTGACGGCTCAGCTCAGCAGGGGATGAGCCGTGCCACCTCCAGTCTGAGGCTGGGGAGGGAGGAAGATCTTCAAGCTGCTCTGCCTCCAAAAGCACCTTCCTGCAGGCTTCTCCCACCACGTGAAGAACCAGGTAGCTCAGAAGATGGTTGTACCACCAGGTCTGTGTTACAAAGTTGGATTTAGCCAACTTGCAGCTCAGAATGGAGACCTGGGAAGAGAAGACAGGTGCTTTGGGAAGTGCTGTGCATAACCTGGTGACGCGGCCTCATCTCGAGTACTGGGTGCAGGCTTGAGCACCACAACATCAGAAGGGCATAAAACTGTTGGAGAGAGTCTAAAGGAGAGCTATGAAGATGGGGAAGGGTCTGGAGGGCAAAATGTGTGAGGAGCAGCTGAGGTCCCTTGGTTTGTTCAGCCCAGAGCAGAGGAGGCTGAGGGGAGGCCTCATGGCGGCCTACAGCTCCTCACAGGGAGCGGAGGGGCAGCGCTGAGCTCTGCTCTCTGGGGACAGCGACAGGGCCCGAGGGAATGGCATGGAGCTGTGTCATGGGAGGGTCAGTGGGGGTTAGGAAAAGGTTCTTCCCCAGAGGGTGGTGGGCGTGGAACAGGCTGCCCAGGGCAGTGGGCATGGGCCCACGCTGATGGAGTACAATGGGGAGCATTTGGACAATGCTCTCAGACATAGGATTTGGATTTTGGGTGGTCCTGTGTGGAGCCAGGAGTTGGACTCAATGATCCCTGTGAGTCCCTTACAACTCAGGATACTCTGTGAGTTGGTGATTCTATGCTTATTAGTCCTTCACAGGACATTCAGCCTGGTGGGTTGGGGAGCTTATGGAGCGGGAGTAGAGGAGGGAGATGGCATGAGGTGTAAAGGCCAAGTGGAAAAATCAGGTGCTCCATGCTCGCTACGTCCAGCCCATTCAGTGGCAGTGAACAGAACCATGTAATCAGAATTCTTTGGGTTGGAAGCGACCTTAAAGTACATCTGGTCCAACTCTCAAGTCTGTATGATCATTCCCCTACGCATGCCTCAGGTTCCCTTTCTATGAAATTTGGTGCAATAACCGTAACAAGTTGGGCAGCAGTCCCCAGGAAATCATGCTGGCTCTACCAGCTGCATCTTACAGCTGAGGTAGGAAGCAAATGTGCTGGCCACAGGCTGCAGAAGGTCTTGTTCTTCCAAACCTTCTCCTTCTTGGCAGGACCTGTTTGTTTTTTCAGGCATGCCTTGGAGATGTGGCTACCCAAATGCAACTCATCTGCAGCCTGCATGTGGAAGGTAAGGGGATTTTCTCCCTGCCCTGCACAGGCAGATCGTGTGTTGTCTCATTGGACACACCACTCAGCACAGTGAAGGATGAAAGCCTCTGTGCATCAATGTAATTCAGTAATTAACCATGCTAAATAAAGAGGAGATAGCTGGATAATTCAGTCTAACCCTTCACACTCAAAGGATAGTTTTTTATGAGCTATAATACATTTTCCAGCTGGACCCTACTACTCTCCTGGTACTACTTTGGACTTCCAGGGACTAATATAACATAATATGATATAATATAAAGTGCCTTCATGCCAGCCAGTTATACTTTTGGAACCAAGTCAGAGAAATGCCACACAAGATGGCAAAAAATACTCTGGTAGCACGAGAGATTCATTGCACAAGGCTTTTTTCATGTGATGCCCAAATAATGACGCAATCTGATGCTTCTTACAGCTTCAGTATATCACGCAGAGACAGCAAGGGAAGTGTGCAGAAAGGATCCAAAAGTCCTGGGCTGAAATCCCAGTAAAGCCGATGGCAGGATTTCCACCCATTTCAGTAGGGCCAGGAGCTCACTCCTGAGAATTCGTACTGGCTCTGCTGGGCTGTGTGTTTGTCTCCAACTTTTTCTTCTGTATCATCCATAAAAAGGGCACAGAAACACCTGTTTTACTCATAGGGCTGCTGTGCAGTTTAACTCACCAATACTCACGTGGTGCACAGAGATAGTCCGTTGAAACGGTCAAAACAACCACGTTATTTTCTTTACTGCCTGAATATCTGCCTGTGGTATAAAGGCTGGAAGTAGACGCACACTCCCAATCTGTGCTGTGTGATCAGTCGTTTAGTCCTGCAGGCAGCACGTTGGTTTGGTGACGGCATCCTGTATCTCTGTGCCTGCCTTCATGTCTTGTGTGTTCCTACAGCATTAAGCACCTTCTGCCATCTACAAGTATCAGGAATGAAACCAGTGGTGGCTTTTCCTGGTGCTTTCTTTTTCCTGCCTGGAACTTAGGTGTAGGGACCATGTGGTGGGGGCTCTGGGCTGGAAGGGATGCCAGCGTTGTGCCATGCTGACACTGGGGTCCACCTGCCCACACACCAGCCCTCTGGACAGCTCATGGGTTCTGCTGCTTTACTTTTTCTGGTCCTTAAACAAGGTATATACTCCATGTATGTCTTGGTTTAAATCCTTCCACCATACAAGTTACTATTTCCCTGTGTCCCTCCTGGTCCTTGGGCTTGGAGCCTTGAGACAGCAACAAAACCAGGGCTCAGAGGGTGCTGGAGGGGTCTTCTCTGGGAAAGCCAGATAGATCCTCACTGCCAACAGGCTGAGCTGAACTGGGTCTGAACAGCTCTGTCCCATTTCTAGGTGGTCCACCATGGAAACTCGAGGTGGAGGCCTGGTGTTGAAAATCCCCTTAAATCAAAGGGTGCTGGGGTTGTCCTGCACCCTCTCAGCAGAAGAAGGAAGCAAGGAGAACCACTATCCAAGCAGTCTGCCATGCCCACGTCTTCCTGAGAGGGCAAGAGCCATTCGTGTTCAGAGCTGAAATAGCTTTTCCAAAGTGAAGGAGGACTGGCAGCGCAGCATCTCTGCAAGATGGAGACCACAGGAGAGACCCTGAAGTTCAAAGACAGAGGTGAGGAGAGACTTTTGCCATTGGATGTGTCCTGGGCACTGGGCTGGGTGGTCAGAACTAAGAAGGTGTCACAGATCAGCATGGGGATGGCAAATAAAAGGTGGGGCTACAAGGGGACATCGAGGGATGAGTCACAGCCAGCTGCTGGGGAAGGAGGAAACACAAGCATGCTTTGTGCTGGGTTTCCATCCCCTTTGCTGTCTAAGGCTGAAGATTTCTATGCCTGTGTTTCTAGCTAGAGTAAGCACCTAGCGAAGTCTCAAAATCCTTCCTCCGGAGGCACCAACTCCAGGATCTGGAGCAGGAGTTTGCAATCCAACACGGGTGGGATCTCTTCCAGCCCTACCTCTGGCATCCCACGTGTCCTTCAGGTCCCCACAAGCGAATCTCCCGGAGCCTCCCGGCTCCAGGTGAAACGTGGATGTTGTTCCCCGTCCTGTGCTCGTGCTGGGTCAGCATCCCGGCGCTGATGCTGCGAGCCGGGGGCCGTCGTACGGGGTCTGCATAACCGCGGCGAACAAAAGGCAACCCGCAGAGGCACATCACAGCCAGCATTCCCCGGAGGATTTTTTTTTTTTTTTAAGGCGTCGCTAATTGCTATTTGCAAGGCAGATCCTCGGCTGGGAAGCACCCAGGTAAGACGCAGCAGCTCTCCCCGCCGGCTTTGTGCATGCGGTAATTCAGCTCCCGCGCGTGGTTTTTCGCCAGCCGCTTTGAGCAGCGAGGAGGAGGCTGCCAGGAGTTTGTAAGTTTTAATATTCCTCCCGAGCGAATAATGGACACCGGGCTTTGAGGAGATGGGCGCTCAGGAGTGTTAGAGGAGCCCTAAATGGCTGAATTGTTCCTCGCGCTGAAAGAAGCGGGCATGATGTTTCCAATTATTCTTCATTTCAGACAACAGCGAGCTGTTTTCGTTTACTGGAGCAGTAGCCGGGAAGGGAAACAATATTGAGTGAGCGGTGCTGAAAAAGGCTCTGTGTAAAGCAACAAATTTTTCTGACATGGACCCAACCTTGCTTTAGAATATTGCTGGCAAGTCAATAATAGGTACAGCAGAAATCAATCGGCAATAATGTTGCAAATGAGGCAGGGAGCACAGAAAGTCCTTTCAGCACGATAAATAAATCTCTGCTTGGTCAAACAAGTAGCATTTATGACATGATACGAAACTTCTAAAAGCAGACATCTGTGCAAATAGAAAAGGACATTAAGTTTATTAAACAGGGTAACTGAAAAACAGTTAGGCAACCTCTTCTCTCCTTTTTTTTTTCCTCCTTTTTTCCCCCCCACCACTGTAAAGAGAAAATATTAGAAATAAAATCCAAGCAAAAGGATCTGAAAGTAGGGAATCTTGCAAAGAGATGCAGCTGGGGGAAGGCAGTCTCATGCTCAGGGAAGATGCTCTCTTGGGCATAAAATTATTTTTAGGATACAAAACTATTTTACGATCCTAAAGAATTTAGCAGAAAATTATACCTTTCTGTTGAGCTTTTGCACGTTATTAAATCTCTGAAATAGAATTCTGGAGGTTATTAAAAACTCTGTAAAAATTAAATTATTCTCTGTTTAACTCTACAGCCTTTTAAAATAACTTCTGCAAAACTGAGTTAAATTTCAATTGACTCCCACTGCCTTCATTGCTTATCTAGGTCTACGAGACTGTTCCCATAAACGTGCATTAGGTAACATTAAAACTGCAGTTGATTTTCATTTGTGGGTAAGTGGACTGCCTTTCAGCTACTCTAGCCTTTATTAAAACATACAACTCAATAGTACTAAAACATTACTAACAAGACAGAAAAATCTTATAAAACATCCACAGGTGCATGTAGAAAGAAATATCTTAAGAAATAATTAAAACCTAAAGTGGTGGGGTTTAAACCTTAGAAAATCTAGTTATAACCTGGATACTGAGACAATTCAAAGCCCAGACAGGAATGGGCACTAGAATAAATTGGAAATTTTTAATGTATGAGACACAGTGAAGAAAGCTCCTAGGAAAGTGGCAATCCTGCAGCTCATCAGAGAGTAAAAGGAGCAATTAGGATGTTGCAGAGAAGAGAAATTATTTCTTTGTGTCTGTTTCCAGCCCAAAGACTGTCACTGAAATACTTGCTCTGTGCTTGCTCAATGTACATAATAAATCTGGGAAAATTGTTGAGGAATTAGACTAAGCCCATGCTTAAACATTTTGTTGGAATAACAGTGTCAGCAAAAGCCCATGTGCTTTTTATATTATTCCAGCAAAGAGTCAGCACAATGCAAAGACAGCTTGTTCTGCTAGAGGAAGCTTGTTTACCCAAAATTAACAAAACTGAACATGTCGACAAAAGACAAGTTTGTGTAACATCTCCACTGAGGCTGTGCCACTGCTGCCTTCCAGGATGGGTCATGAAAGGGTTCAGTCGCTCCTTTCCCATCTGCTTTTCCCTAAGTAACAGGGAATGGGTTGGGGAACAGAGGGCTGGTGCTAGTACTTGTAGATGTCCAATGTCAGTGGGTGGCTGAGAGGTGCCTAAAGAGCAAGGAGCTGGCCCGAGAGCCTCAGGAGGTGCCAGCAGTGCTGTGTCCTTCTCATATTGTGCTGTCCAGAACTGCACACCGTGCTTGAGGTGAGGCTGCACCAGTGCAGAGCAGAGCGTGTTTCCTTTGTGTAGAGGATGGGCTGGTGCATGCGCTGGTCTCCCTTGAACGTGGATTTAGGATATGGCCAGAGCTTGCTTGTCTTCATTGGAGCTGGGGAGCTGGTTTCTCCATGCAAACATTGCCACTGTCCTTCGGCACAGAGCACCCATGGCTGAGCCCAGCTCCATGTGGTGGATGCAGACAGGCAGGCGTCTGCTCAGAGCATGTGCCCATAACGCTTAACCTAGGCACATAAAGGACATTTTTGGATGTTCTCAAGTGAATCACATCAGCAATACCCAAGAAAAGAAGATAAGTGCCCTGAGCTATATCTTAGCCATGGCTCATTGATGCTGCCTGGGTCTCTGCTTTGGGACAACTCCAACTACTGAGCAGTTTCTATTACCTCTCTCTTCACGCGGGCAGCCCCGGCTTACCTAGGGAAGTCTTGTGAGAGAAGAAAGAGATGCTGGAAAATGAGAATGAATTAAAGAGGGTCATCAAGAGGTCATTAGGACAGGCTAATGTACCTCCACATGTTCTAGGGTGAAATAGCTATGAAGTGTTAAGCCACTAAGAAATATATGCCTTCTTTGCATCAAAAATTTCTGACATATCAAGGTACGTCTGGGTAATGCTTATTGATAGCAATGACTCTAGAAGTACAACCGAGTGACAGCCATACTAGCTATGTTTCCTGGCTTTGCGTTCAACTGGCCACCAGGCTATTTTATTCTCCAAAACAGGGAAATTATAGTCAAGCTGCCCATCAGGAACATTAAACTCAGACCTGTACCCAGACATTGTCCAGGAGAGCATTTGTCAGCCTTGGCCAAAACTGCAGCAGGCAGCATGCTAAAAATGAAACAGCATGGGCAGTTCTTGATCCTGTGCCCTGTCCCTGTGTAGCCACCAGAAGCCATTGGATCAGACCAAAGCCCAGAAAGCTCAACTACCTCCCTCCAGTGATGTTCCTGTGTGCAGCCTCACATTCTGGACCATGAGGCTGTTTGCAGTAAGCAGGTCTCCACCCTGGAGAAATTAGGGACTGGGATCTGTCTCATGTCCTGCAGCATTGCACAAAAACAGGAAAGCTGTGCAGTCACCGTGGCTAAAAGTAAATTCATGATTAGCTAATATGTTTTGCTGTAATAGTAACACAGTGATGTCTGGAGCGAGCTCAATAGCCAAAAATGCTGGTGATAGTTACACCCTGTGCTTTGCACAGAACAATAAATAAATGATCCAACAAAAATGCCTTACTTGGTTTGTCCCATTTCTTTACTAAGGTGCAGGCAGAAGTGCCAGTCTTAAGCTCTTGGGGGCAGGACTTGCCATGTTTTAGGCTGGGGCTTCCATCGTCCTCCATTCATCACTGTCCTCTGTGGCCTTCAGAAATCCCAGCTATGAAGCAACTATTCCCGGGTGTAACATAAACAGTTGTGCTGGTAGATGCTCTGCTTGTGCCTCATGTCGTCACCGTCTGCAGCAAAAGAAGCTGAGACATTTAACACCAAGGGAATCTTTACATCGAGGTGCATCATATGCCATATCTCATGTTAGGAATGCTGTGCATCTCCCACACATCTGTTGGCAGGATGGGAGGGTAGAGATGTGGCCTTGAGCTCCTCCAACGTGCACCATGTCTGTCAACCAAGACCAGCACCGTGAGATCCCACACCTTTCCACAAAGCACAGTCTGCCAAAGATAACGTCAGCAAGGACACTCCAAACCTTTTCCTCTCTCATTTCCAGACATGAAATGCTTCCCAGAGGAGCCAGGACTGGCCCAACAAGAATGACGTGGCTTTTGGCTAGCCCTTTTCACCTGTGACTCTCAAAGCATTTGGCATGGCACACTCTTTGCTTTCCGATAATTGCAATAATCTAAGCAATGTGCATAATGATTCAGTTTTTATAATTACATACCTTCATCCAAAGGGCACAACACAAAGCCATCTATCTGCAACACTAATTAATTTTCCGTTGTTAAGTTTGCAGCCATGAGTTAATTGCCCAGAAAGAAAATGCAGAAGACTTCAGATGCTATCCCAAGAAATTGTTGCTGTCATTCATCCAGCTGGTCAGGATGTGATGATCAGTATCAGTTACTCAGCAACTGATCTGGCATTGGTCTCCTTTGATTTAATGTCCTGCAGACTCACTTGAACTTGTACGCAGAGACAAGTTCTCCTAAGGACACACAGAGTCTTCTCCTGGAAATGTAGTATTTCTTGTGAATCCTGAAATTCCTTTGAATTGGAGGGAGGAGTTTTCACACTGGGGAGCAAACTGCTCGTGAATCAGCCTTCCAAAGAAGAATTAAATTTGCTTATAATTTAAGATTTAGCGAGTGCACAAGATGATCTTTTGGCAACGTTGTGATGCAAGCTTGACGTTTTGAGGTTATAAACCTCAAGCAAATAAAAGCAGAAAGAAGAATGGCTTCGGAAAAGTTCCATTGGGCTATAAGTCAGAGGCTGTTCCACAACATTTTATCTCTGAAATGTCATGCTGTACTGGCCTCAAAGCTAGAAGAACAGACGGTTCATCTAATACAATTATTTTAGGATCCTTTCATCATAAACAGTGTGCATGCCAAAATGAAAACGTATCATGGGAAAGCATTTCTCATTGAAGCCTCAATCTCCTCCCTAATGTTTATTCTATGTCATGGAGAACACTAGGGGCTAAATACACTCTGGGTTAAAAACACTGGCATAAGTTCTTGCAACACAAATCTGGCGGGGATTCAGGATGTGACAGCTGAAGGAGGCTGCAATCTCCCTCACACCAACAAGCTGGCTGGTGGCTGATGATGGCGAGTGGGGAAAAGGGATGATGAAGAGAAACCTGAAGCATGCCAGGGCAGCTTGCTGCCTTCTGCAGCTGCTGGCTCCTGTCCTGGATCCCTGCGGTGTCAGCAAGCGGTGTCCCCAGCCTGTGGAGGTGCAGGGTAGGTGGGCAGCATCCCACTCTTGTATCGATGTAAATCTTCACACAGTGGTAATTTGCACCTCCTTGCAACAGCGCTTTGAATGACATCCTGGGTTGCAAATCAATCTCTTCTCTATTTTCAGGAACACCACAAAGACTTTTTCCTGCAAAGAAAGCTTTCAGTGCTGTTAGTTGAGTTGGGGCTGCTGCACTATTCTCTTATTCTCAGCATGTTCACATTCAGTTGATTATTTCATCTGTTTTATTGCTCCCACATTCTGACCATTGTCTTCTGTCTTGCAATTGTGATCTATAGTTCTCACCACACCACTTTTTTTTTTTTTTAATTTAGATTTATCTTATTTCATCACATTCCTCCTACCATGGGGCTGATGTGTCTGACTTCGACATCACCAGGAGGTTTCTCAGTGATGACTTTCATCATTTCCTCTGGGTCAGTTGTAAAGACACAAAAAATTTCAGGGTCCAAAATGGAAGACTTCGATAACTCCAGCATAATTAAATTTCAAATTAAATTATAAGATGTGTTGCTGCAATAGTTTTTAATCCATTTAATGCACCAGATTAGTTTTCATACCTTTTTCTTTAATTGGGACTGTGTTCAAGAACTGTTCAATAACTCACAGAAATCTAAATAATTTATAGCAACCTTATCTTTAATAACCAAACTTACATTCTCATTAAATAAAACATCCATTTGTTTGACATGACAGGCTTTCCATAAAACTGCTCAGGCATATCAATCAGGTTAGCGTCCTCTAATTCATTCCTAATCATATCCTATATCAGATTTTCTTTGATATTGTTTGGGACCAGTGTTAAATAATGAATTCCTAATTACATGGGATTTTGCTATTATAGCAAATACAGTCTTCTGAATTCCACACAGAGTATTCTTACAAACGTATGCACACACAATCAACCCAGTTTCTGGGGTGTTCCTGCTTGAGCAGGGGGCTGGACCAGATGACCTCAAGATCCCTTCCAACCTCAACTATTCTGCAATTCTGCAAAGGGAAAGACCTCCAGAAGTCTCCATGCCAACCCCTCTGCAACACGGCTGACTTCAAGCTCTGGTCACATTGCTCAGAGCCTTGCCCAGCTGAGTTTTGCAAGGATGGAGATCCAAAAAGCTCTTTGTGTTCCTGTTGGTTGCCTTCACTGTAATTTTTTTTCCTTCTACTACCCAATGTTGCCATGTCCTTTGCTGCAACTTGTGTTGATTGCTCCTTGTTCCATCACTATGCCCCTCCATGAAAAAACTGGCATTATCTTTCCAATGATCTCTAAGGGGTAGTTCAAAACTCAAACAACCTCTGCTCTTTTTGGTCCCGCCAAGTTCATGGGATTCAGCACTGTAGGTCCATGCGGTAAAATGCTCAGCTTATTTAATGTTCTCTGCTGACATGGAGCTTGACAGCTATATTCATGGGGCTTAAAGGGTACCTACATCCTTGTACCTGCTCAATGGAGAGTGCTGGAGAGCCCTGAGCAAGAGTCACCTGTGAAAAGTTAACAAGAAACGAGAGGTGGGTGGGTGTAGGTGGAACAGCGCGTCTGGTGCTCATGCAACCTTGCAGGTTCTTCCTTGTTTTAACACGACCTCATTTTACAAAGAACAGTGACCCAAAGAGTGAGGAACTTCATTAATACATTTCATATGGTCCTGGGTTTGTTGTCTGATTTACTAAAAAATAACAACACAATTTTTGATGTAAAGCAATGTCATCTGTGTGCTGGGCATTATAAATCTCAAAGAGTAAAGGGATGTTTCAATGCACGCTACGCTCAGACCTTTTGATTGCCTTTCCTAAACTCCTGCCTGGCTTCCCACCGAGCTGGAGAGGGGTGCCTCAGCATGCAGGCAGCCTCTGAAATACTTCACATAAATCTGCCACCCTAAAAAGAGTTTTAGGTAAAGAGTAGGAAGTCTAAGCACTGGGAAAAAGAGGGAAGGAGATGAGAGTACAGAAAATGGCCTCCTCCATCCGACTAGTTGGGAGTAAAAGTTAAGGCAAACACTGGTGTAGTGGAGAGTTGAGGATGGATTTAAAAGACAAATTGATTATTAATTAGATTTGTGATAAGAGAGCAAAACAAATAGTGGTTTACTACCTGGAAAAAGAACTTCTGCAAAGAGGGACACCGGATTTTGAATTGCAAGCACAGCAGGAGGGCTTTGAGCTATGTTGGGAGGACGCTGGCAAGGAAATCCACGTGATGGAGCAGGGGATGGAGAGATAGAGTAGACAGTGAGTAGTGGGGAGGAGCAGGCTGGGAATAGGTAGGTGAAGGTTAGTCAAGCAGGAAGAGATAACATGATGGAGTTTATCCCTCTGAAGAAAGGAAGGAGTGAGGAAAACAGGAAAGGAAGAAGGGGCAATAAGCTGTACAAAGATTGGAAACAAAATTAGGAAAACAATGTCTGAAAAGTGGCACAACTATGGAGGACTAAAATGAGAAAGACCAGGGACAAAATGAGTTTCAATCAGCAGAGGACATAAAGGATAATAAAAAATGCTTGGTAAACATATCAGAAATAACAAGAAGGCAACGGAAATTATATGTAACTGAATTAATGCAAAACAAGAGACTAGAAAGAAAGGACAGGAAAAACTGGAAAAATCATTATTTCTTATGCTTCAATTGTAAGGGTAACGAGGAGAACTGTTACCCAGTTCTGTATCAGAACTGTTTTACTAAAGGAATAAGACAATCCAAAACAGCAAAATAATTCTGAGAAGTTGGACCAGTTCAAGCCAGCAGGGCTGGATGAAGCTCCTCTGGAGTGCTGCAGGCACTGACCAGAGCAATTCCCAAACATTCAGTCATTATCTAGCAGAGATCCTGGAGAATGGGGATATCCGTGTGGAGGGGAGAGGGGAAAACATCGTGCCTGTCTTTAAAGACAGGGAAGCAGAGCTGAGGGAATTACCCAGCAGCCAGTTTAGCGTGTAATGAAGAAAAATATTACAATAAACTGTTAATTAGTTATTAAACACTTGACTGATAATAGAAATACACAACCGAGCAGCTTCAATTTGTCAGAAATGAGTGATGTCAAAGCTATCTAATTTTCATCTTCGAAGTAAACAACTGTGTTATAGAATAAAGGAGGGAGAGTATATGCAAGATATTTTTAAATAGGTTATTCAGCACACTTCCACACCACATTCCCATAAGCTGACCAGGAACTATGATCTCTGTGAAATCACCTTAAGGCATAAAAGACGGAGAAAAAACTGTGTTCATACAAGAATCACTAATTCCTTTCCTCCGAATTTAGAGGGCTTTCCAAATGGGCTCCCATAGGGTTTGCTCTTGGACCTAATTCTAATATTTTCATTAGTTATTTGGATGATGGAATAAAAAATATATGATTACTTTGGAGGATGTATTCCAAAACGTTCCCGGGAAATAGAATAAAATCAACCAGAATTGGTTCAATACGGACAGAAGCAACAAAACATGCAAATACAAAGTGGCAAGCTGGTCAAGCAGCCATTCGGAAGAAAAAGAGCGGTGAATGAGACACTGAACAGTGCACAGCTGTTGCACAGTCAAGATAAATCTTACTCTGGGAACTCTGGGACATATGAACAGGAGTGTACTAGGCGAAACATGAGAAGCAATTATGCTACTCTAACGAGGGCTCTGTTGGAATGCCAGGTGTGGGCTTGGATGCTGTACTAGAAGTAGACAAAGATGTAGACAAATTGCAGTGGGGCTATAGGAGAGCAACAGGGATTACAGACAGTTGGAAAAGCTAGAGGACAAGCTGATGAATTTGCTTTGTCTAGAAAGGAAAAGACTGCGGGAGAAGATGAAAACTATCTTCGAAGACAGAGGAGACTTATGAAAAAGATAGTGACAATCGTTCTGGGTCCAACAGAACTAAATTGGTTTGATTTCCTGCAAGCAGCATTGTTACTAGGTACCTGGGAAAGAAAATAAAACCACAAATCAAAACTAAAAGCTTTTTAATTCAAAAAGAAGTTCTTTGAATTAAAATTAAAACTTCTAAATGAATTGCTACATCTTCCTCTCTGCGTGTGGACTAGCTTCTACCAGGGCTCTCTTGATTTTGCTCAGGATTCAGGGTCCCTTTCCAGCTCTCCCTTTCCATGACTGCACTCTCTACGTCTGCCAAGGTTTTCATCTCCCCACAACCATCCAGAACATGAAATAATGATGCAAATCTCCTTTTTGCACTTTAGTATAGCTCCAAACACATTGTTGGTGTTAATCAACTTCCAAAAAACAGTAGAAAGGCAGTGATACCAAAGGAAGCACGGAGCTTTCCCCGACCAACACGCAAATCAATCCTTCCTCCTGTGCATAGCTTCACCAATTCTGTTTTCGAAGTATCGATGTCTCTCAATGTAAACATAATGCAGAGAATCCATTCCTGCATCTTGCACAGACAGCGTGTTGTTGGCAGAATCATAGAATCATAGAATCATAGAATGGTTCAGGTTGGAAGGGACCTTAGAGATCATCTTGTTCCAACCCCCCTGCCATGGGCAAGGACACCTCCCACTAGACCAGGTTGCCCAAAGCCCCATCCAGCCTGGCCTTGAATACTTCCAGGAAGGATGAATGTGGCTCTGTGGTCCTTCTTCCTAAGAGCTAAATAAATTAGAGTTGTGTTGGAGTGTAAACCTGTTGTGAAAAAATACAAATTACATGGCAGAGAAACAGAGTGCTTCTCACTTTTCCCTGACAAGGAAATCCTAACTTGCAAATAAAAGAATAATATATGGATAAAGTTTTTTGGAGCAGTTACTAAGGAAGGACATGTGAGGAGGAGAAAGAAGGAGGGAGTTCAAAACCTATCTGGAAAGAACTGAACTCTAGGAAGATTATGAAACAATGTGCTGGATGTCTCTGGGTGGCAATAAAGGAAGAGAGAAATCAAACAAAATCAGAAGCAGTCTCATGGTAGTATCTGTTGTACATCAACTAATGAAAGGAGATTGAGGAAGGGTTTTCAGAAAAACAAAGGAACCATGGAAAGAATGATTGATAGTGAACCTGAATGAAAATGATACACCAAGGTCAAGGACATTTTGAATTTTGTTGTGAGAAGGAAGAGAAGAATAAGGAAAGGAGGATGGAATTAACATTTTGGCTGTTGTTCCTTGTAGTCCTTAAGGTTTTGGGGAACTTTCTGCTACTCTGAGAGTTACCTTTTCCCCTCTTAGACTGATACCAAGTTCAGAATGAAGGGGTTTCTATGGACATCTTCCTTTTTGTGAAACACTCCATTCATTCCATACAAGTAACACAACTGTAGGCTGACCGACCTCAGTGCAGATCTCCTGTACGGTTTGGGAAAGGGAATGATGTCTGTCCTTACTTTTGGAAAAGGAGCAACTGAGCCCTGGTCAGCTCTGAGAGGTCCTGATCAGCAGCATGGAAAGCCACCAGCACCTATGAACTTGTTGCTGCATTTCACCTTGAATATCTACCAAATGTGTAGATACAGAGTAGATAAAGACTTTGGTTTTCAACTTAAAAATCACTTTATGGATCTTGCATGATGCTCACAGCATCCTTGTTCGGCAAGAGAATCATTTATGTTCTCAAGAGCATGAAACAGAGAAACAGAGTTCAATAATTTATATTTGGCAAATTTTGATAAGCCTTAAAGGCAAGACTCTTTGTTCATCAGAGAAATGAGGTGCAAAATCAGCGCTTGTACAGTCTCTGCACTTCTCTACTTGGTCGCTTATGGGATGCTGGGGTGGCTCTGGCGAACGCATTTCACATGTTGCTGAAAAGGTGCATGAGGAAATGATCAGATAGGGTAGGATGTGGTTAAAGCCTCAGTTTGCAAACTGGAGGTAACGTCAGGGAAGTGTACTATGTCTTGCATCGACTGAAAGCCTCTAGCAATCTCTTCCCAGTCAGACGAAGGATCAGTGGAGAAGGAATTGTGACTTCCCAAGTCTCAGCAGCTCCTGGAGCCGTCCCTGTTAATGTTCAGTTACATGCAGCCCTGGATGTAGAGCACTGCACCACGGCTTGCTCCAGCCCTGAGGTTCAGCTGCAACCAAGGCAGCTGCAGGAGGCAGAGCCACAGAGAGACACAACCCCAAACCAGGGCTGTCATCACAGCTCCAGCCACCTGGGTGGAACCTGCACAGAGGAGGAACCCTGCTGTCAGCCCCTTTCCTTCTCCATCTCGCCTACCCAGGCTGTGCAGGTTTGAGAAAGAGATTAGGTAGGAGCTGGCTGCTGGTACTGTGAGCTGTGGGAAGGGTCATCAGGCTTTTTTTCCCCCAGTTTTTCAGCCTGATTGACCACATAATTCTCTGCATGTTCTTCCTCTTCATCTCATACCACGCAGCTTCTGCTACAGCTTTCCTTCACCTCACCCCCAGCCTCAAGTGTTTCCCACCCCCATGTTACCCCATGTACCCCTTCCGCTTCCAAATCATGGTATTAACTTGGCATTTGCAAAAGGTCATGTTCGCTCTGCCTGAGAGTTATATTGTGCAGTCTTTTGTCTTTCTGTTTTGTAAGCCCTTCAAGGCAGACGTTATCTCCATGGGCATGGCTACAGGGCATCCAGGAAAAGCCTCAGATCTTGTTTGGTGTCTATCAGGTGCAACACATATCACAAATGTACTTCTTGGTAGAGGCTGCCTCCATAGACTATGATTACAGATTATAAATAGATTATAGATTAATGATCAGAGGTTAACAAATCTTAATTTATACACCAAATCCATCCTCCCAGAAGAGGTCCACACGCAGCACTCCATGGCAGAATAACCAATGCCTCCCTTCTAAAGAGCATCAGAGCCAGATTACAGCAAGGCTCCATTCGGACAGTGTGGTATTGCTGGAGCAGATGCCACTTGTGTCTGCTGCAGGAACAAATAGGGAGGAAGGCAGGTGGCACACGATACATATTTGTACATCTATTTTATGCACATAAAGGCAAAGCTTTTTTTAGCTTGTTTCAGCAGCGATGGAATTGTTTGCCGCATCAAATTAATTGCAACAGAGATGAGGGTGTACGTTGCGCTTAGCGTTAGCAGGGCTGTCCTGCAGGGCTGGCCCAAGCAAGGTGGTAGAGAAAGGCTGTACAAATTAATTCATGTAAGAATGGGTCTGAGCCTGTGCCCTAGCCCAGACCTGCCCACCATCCTGTGCCCATCCCAGTAGACGTTGAGGCATAGCTGCAGGGCTCTCCCAAGACAACATCTCAGCAGAGCAACCTGCAGGGATGCAACCTTAGGGAGGAACTCAGCACAGCTCCTACCATCCACGAGGCTACACCAAGCATGGCTCTATTCAGGCATACACCAGCTCTGGGCATCACCAACAGGGCAGGGTATGGCAGTGCTGTGGCTCAGTGTGGCTGCAATTAATCTATACAGATTAATTGGCTGGTACGCACGGGTTGAGCAGTCAGAAGGCGGCTGCCAGCCCCGATGTGCTCTGGTTAAGTTCTGCCTTGGGTTCTGATCTGAGTCATGCCCTCCTATTCGAGTGCTGATTTTTATGCAACCTGTGAGGATGTAACTGTCTCTGAAATAGCTACTCAAGTTCAAACGATTTTGGGAGAGGGGGGTGGACAAACCTGCAAGCAGTAAAACAGCATGGCAGAACCCTTATTTCCTCAGGGAGGCAGCCCAGAGAAATGCAGGCTTCTATTCTCATCTGTTGCTGAGCTCACGACCCACACAAATAACAGGGAGAAGCGAACAAGCAGCCGACTGCAGAACGGGAACAGGGAAAATGACTCAGCAAGCTTGGCACCAAGCTGGAGGAAATGCAGGTACATTATAACCTTGCTTAAGCATCCATCTCGCCGGTGACATGATGTAGACACAGCAGCTAGTGCAGGTATTTGCAAGTGATGGAAACATCCCTTCAGACAAACGATTCAGCTCTGCTCTTGCAAAGAGTTCTACACGGGAGCAGAGCAGGTGAGAGTCTCCATTTGTATTTGCAAGTATGGGAAAGAGTAAGTTCAATGAAAGCCTCTCACTGCTTTTTAATTTTTTTTCTTTTTGTTATCAGTTGACAAATAGCTGCTGAATTATAGTTTCGTGTTTTGTTCGTGTCATTTTTCCTAAGATCAGTATTTCCTGCTACATCACCTTAGAAACTTGATCAACAAACACTGTGCTCTACTTGTAAACAGAGCTTTATTTTTCTCTACTTTTGACAGCAGCCAGTGTTTTAGAAACCAGAACATTTCAGGTTCCCTGGGTTATTTGCCTCAATTTCACAATTTGGTTTTGGTTTTGAGGGCCTGTCAGCATTGTTTACACGTAGATGTGCTCGAGCAGCGACGTTTTCACGTGTGTGGCAAAGAAAATGTACCGCTGCAAATAGCTTTTTGGAATCAGACTTTCCCTTCTATTGAGAACCTAAATGAACGGCACTTTCTAACACATGGGAACTAAAGAGTAAAACAAATTAGAACGAGAAGTGAAACGAGAAGATTTAGTTTCAGTGAGTGAGATGAACGACGAAGAGGCAAAGACAACACCGGCAAGCAAGAAGGAACATCTCCGGAGCTCTACCTCCAACATAACGCAGAGGATTTTTTATCTTTGCCAGAGGAATTAAGGAACTCTGCTGGGCCCTGTATGCACTTCCCTGGGGAACGGCATCGGCTCTGGTGCTGCCAGTGGTTTGCCTGGGCTGGTGCCCCAAAATTAGGGTTTTTATGGTTTTTTTTGTGGAAAACTGGAGATATAGGATTCGCTATAAAATAAATCCTATGGATCAGAACCAGAAAATTTTCCTTACTTGCTTTCAAGGTATGAGCATCTCTCATGTACACTTACAGTAAAGGGGGGGATTCTTTGCGGCAGTTTTGTAAAAACTGCACAGAACCCCCGGCTTTGAGCCTCCTGGGATCTGCCGCAACACAGAGGCAGACTCCATCAGTTAGGGATTAATTTTAAGGCAGATATTAAAGCCTATCACATGATGACGGATTTTCCTATACGTGCTCTTCAATGGGATGCTGTAAATCCCGCGTGTGTATACGCACGTGTACGTGCACGGCAGTGTTTATTCAAACCTTTTTCATTCACAGCCAGACGCAGCCTTAGGCTCCTTTGGGCCTTTCCAGGGAAGATAAACTCGGGAGGGAGAGAGAGAAGAATTAGATTTAAACCTCACATTTTTGAGAGTAAGTTTCTGAAGCAAATAAGCTCGGCTGGACAGAACCAAGCTTGTAAAGATTTTATAACAAGCGATGTTTTCAAGAGGAGGCAGAATCCTTGCCCTCTCTTAGTCCAAGACCTCAGTGTAAGAATCCAGAGAAAATGTGATGAAAAAGTGCGCTTTTTACAGAAACACATTGCTCTGCTTTTCTGCTCAGCTGTAACCTAAAGCATCTGGGCTTGTCAGAATGAAACGCAGCCGCGTGACGATGTGGCTGCTGCTGCTGCTCTGCCTCCTGCAACCCTTCCCGGCGGAGCCTGGGAGAGAAGCGATGCCTTCTCCCAGCCCGAATCCTGCACCTCAGCATCGCAGAGCAGGGCCGGGCTCCGCAGCGAGCGGTTCTGCCGGAGGTGCCTGCTCCAGCCCCCACGTCTGCAAGGGTTCGCGTGGCGAGGTAACTCTCTTCCCATGACACAGCAGAACAGCAGCAGCAGTGGAAAAGTGATTGGTTCTGGCAGCGCTCCGAGGAGACTAATTTATATCCCAGCTCCAGCCTCCTTCTCCTCCAAGAACGATCCTGAGGAGGGAAGATGGAATAAAAAGGGGCTTAGGGAGGCAGGCAGATAAACTCCAAGGAAATGGGAAGGGAGGAATGCTGGAGCTAGAATCCACGGCACAGGGACAGCCTGGATATTATTGCAGAAAGAGCTGTGGAAGACACCCCAAAAATGGGTAGGGAGGGACAGATGAGCAAGCACAAGGTGTGGGGTGGGAAGAGGGAAGCATCTGAGCACTCCAGGGAAGAGAAGGAAGGGAGCATGAACTCCTCCTCCCTTGGTTAACTGTTTTTTGCCCAAATTATTAATAGCTTCTACAAAAGTCCTGTTTACGTACTCAAAAAAATAAAGTATCTGAAACACCAATATAAGATATATATATATATAGATATACAGCTCCTTGCATGGGAACGCTGAATGGAATGGGGTTGAGCACAGAGATTCCAACTCCAAAAATCCAATGGGAAAGTGAACGGGCCGGGACAGGGCCTGCCCGGGTGGCCCTGCTCCCATCCTGCTGCTGGGGCATCGTGTCCCATGGCAGGGGGATGGGAATTGGTGTCAAGCAGAGGTGGAAGAGGCGATATCCTTCAAGGGTACTCCATCAGATGTTGAATAAATCGGATAATTCCGATTCCGACCCCGTTCTCAGCACTGTGGGGCATGCTTTGAACTGTTGAGGGGCTGCACTTTTCAGTAGAAGCTGTAAGAAAGTGAGCGTGGCAATGTGTCCTTGCTCTGCTTTTAATAGCAGATACGCAGCCCCTCAGCCTGCCCCCTGAACATCGCGTTTGGCTGCGAAACTACCGTGGCATCACAGATCTGCGAGCTGAATTTGGGGAGCCCCTGAAGGAACAACACCCTGCTTTTCCTCCCCGGCATCACAACAGTCCCACCATGGGACGATGGACTGTGCGTGGGGTGGGTGGGCTTCGGTCCCAAACCCACCACCCATGGGGCATCAGCTCGAGCTGCAGCCACTTCAGCACTGGAGGCAGAACAGCAGCCTCCGAACCGCCGGCCGCCAGCGGGGCTCCATCGGGAGACCCCCGCCGCCAGCGTGGGACAGGGTCTGCCCGACGGCTGGGGAACGCCACCTTATCGCCTGTTTTCTTATGTAAGGAGCAGCTGTTTGCGTGCAGGGCATGTGCCAGGCATCCCTCCTTCAAGCATCTCTCCGTCCAACCTGGATGAGAAAGCTGATGCTGTTACAGGTTAGCTCCCTGAGTAGTTTTTCCATCAGCCGGGCTGAGCTGCGGCTCTACGAAGCACGCCTGCGAGCAACGCACCGGCTCCGCGCAGCGCAGCAATGGCACCGCTCGCATCCTCCTCGCCGCCGCCGCCACCAACTTTGTGCCACTCCAGCAGCGGAGCGGCGGCAACCCCGCAGCCGCAGAGTGCATCCGCGCTGCGCAAGGTGCCTCGGGATGGTGGGAGAGGGGAGGGTGAGGGTAAGGGGGAAAGAGTGGTAGCGATGAGGGTAGGGGGGAAATAGTGATGATAGGGGTAGGGGAGATAGTGATGATGAGGGGAGGGGGGAAATAGA
>WBMW01005047.1:80603-130878 GCA_013396635.1 Penelope pileata | reverse complement strand
CTCGCGCCGCCCCCAGCCGCTCCGGGGGCGACGGCGGCCGCGGGGGAGGGCGGGCCCGGGGCCTCCGGCACGGACCGCGCCTCGGGCCGGGGGCACCCTTGGGGGGGGCACACGGCGCCTTCTGGCCGAGGAGAGGCGGCTGGGACCCCCCTAACGCTGAGGGAAACGGGCGTTCTGGCCCCGGCGCGTTCTGAAGGGCCATTTTGTGGTGAGTGGGGCTGTCCGCGCTGTGACAGAACCCATCTGCGGGCAGCACGGATCTCTCCAGAGCTCTGCGGATCTATCTCCCTGCGTGCCAGGAGCCGCAGAGCAGCTCGGTGTGCTCAGAGGGGTGTGGGCACGCCGCTCTGCAGGGAACGGGAACCCCACGAGCACAGGGGCCTGTTGACGGGCAGGTTATGTGGGGTGGGCGCAGGGCACGGTGCCTGAAGCCGTGTGTTTGTGCCTCCGGCCGTTCTGGAAAAGGGATTTTATGGAAAGCTCTGGAAGAACGGCTGACAGGCAAGGCTGAGGAACGTCACGCTGTCTTCATGCAACTTCTCAGGTAGCAGAAGCAGCAGAAAATAAAAGATGCAGCTCCAGATCGGAGGCTCCCGGCAGTGGTCCCCAGGCAGCGGCTGTTCCTGGGGGCAAGTGCTCAGGGGGGAGGATTCTGCATCTCCCGACATCCCGGGGCTTGGCAGGCTGGGAAGATGGGAGAGCTCTATTTCTAGATGACAGAGATATTTTAGTTTGGAGTAAGTGGAGGAGGAGTGGGAACGCAAGCTGTATCTGCGTGCTCTGCTGTTTTGCTACTATAGAGTTTTAAAAAAAACGTTTAATGTGTTGTTAAAGGATTACATAAGGCTAGCGTGGTGATTCCTAAGTAGCCTTAAAGAGTTAAATAACAGCAGACGAATGGACCGGAATGGGTTGGGAAGAGGAGAGATGGTTTTATAACTAAGGCTGATGCCATGCACGGATATGGAAAACTGCTTCGGAGCTGCACTCGGATTTTAGGTTGGTTGTGGTAGTGTTGGAATTTCGGTGCTCTGCAAGAGAATATGAGAAGGAGGATGGAAGGCTGAGGTTCACAGTAAGTGCAGGTGTAGGTCGTTAAATGGATCGGGGATGGTTTGTGATGGTTTCGCTCCCGTTCCATCGTAACGTTACCGATACAATCTGAAATAATGAGAATTTCCAGAGATGAACGTGCCTCAGAGAGGAGGGAATCGAGCTTGAAAATGCCAGGGATGTGCCGAATGGTGAGAGGAGCAGGGTGGTCGTCAGCCATACTTAGCACACGCTGTGGGGAGCTGGTGTTGGGCACTGGTTGCAGCAGTCACTGGGAATACCTTTATTCACCCAAGGAGTTGGGGCTTGCTTCCTACAGGCACATCTGTGTATCTTCGTATTTTGGGGCAAAAAAGTCTATTTAGAACAAGAAATACATAGGGAGCAGTTGGCTTGTTACGGAGCTGGGAGTCCTGGAAGCAGCACCTGCGGTTTCTGAACGTCGGTGGAATCAGTGCTGGAATGGATGCAGCAGGAAATTGCTTCCTCTCTTTTTTGGTGGTGACGTGTGGTTAACGTGAAACGAGCCCTTCGGATCCCCGATCCCATTTCTCTTTCATATAACTGAGATCGTTTATCTTCTTGGCGGTGAGAGGGGAAAAATATTGCGTTCTGTAACTGGGTTCACCTTCCCTTCAGTTGCTGTCACCTCGTGACAGGGAACAACGTGTGCTGTACGCTGTGTTCTGCTGAGCTGTTTTGGTGACGAACACAATGTATATGAAAAAAAGCCCCTGAAAAATAGGTGTTGTGCCAGTTCGTTTCACTTTAGATGTAAACAGAACCNCTGCCTGAGGGCATTGTCACCCTGAAATGGGACGGAGGAGACCTTGCGCAGTTTGAGGAGTGAGGTTTTGGAGTGCCTGAGGGAGTCGTCGTGCTGCAAGGGGACGGAGGAGACCCTGTGGCAATTAGGGGTGAAGTTTTGGGGTGTCGGAGGGAATGGTGGTGCTGGGAGGGGACCCTATGGCAACGAGGAGCTGAATTTGGGGTGCCTGAGGGAATCACTGCCCTGAAAAGGATCGGAGGAAGCCCTGTGGTGCCGAGGAGCTGGGTCTTGGGGTGCCTGAGGGGGCAGCAGCAATTGAAGGGGACGCAGGTATCAAGGAGCCATATTTGGGGTGCCTGGGGAAACGTCCTTGCTGGGAGGGGACCCTGTGGCATTGTGGAGAGTGCTTTTGGGGTGCCTGAGGGGACTGTCACACTGAAAGGGGTCAGAGGACGCCCTGTGGTGCCAAGGAGATGGGTTTTGGGGTGCCCGAGGCAGCAGCAGCGATCGGGTCCATGGTGCTGAGGAGCCGTGTTTGGGGGTGCCTGAGGGAACGGTCATACCCAGAGGGGACCCTGGGGAGCCGGGTTTGGGGTGCCTGAGGAAATGGCCGTGCTGGGAGGGGACCCTGTGGCGATGAGGAGTGCTATCATGGGGAACGGTTATGTGAAGAGGGAGCGCTGAGGCGCTGAGCAGGGTTTGGGGTGTCTCAGGGGACCCTGAGGCGATGAGGAGCAGCATCGTGGGGTGCCGCAGGGATTGGCTGCGCTGTCCCTGTGGTGACGCGGAGCCGTGTTTGGGGTGCCCGAGGCAGCAGCTGCGCTGGGAGGGGACGGAGGGAGGGGACGAGCGCTGTGGGCAGAGCCGCAGTGGCTTTTCCTGCGTGGCGCAACTCGGTGCTGCCGAGGGCGGGCAGGTGGCCCGCGGCCTGCGGAGGTCGAGCCGGGGGGGGGCGGCTGTGGAGCAATCTCCTCTCCGGGAGCAGAGCGTGGGAGTCTGGGGCCGCCTGGCAGCACGGGTGCGAGCCCAGAGAGGGCGGCCCGGGGGTATGAGGGGGTCGGCTGGAGGGTGGAGCTGGCTGCGAGGCAGCGCGGTGCCCGCGGGCCGCACTGAGGGGGTCTCCGTCGGGGCGGGCGAGCGGCGTCGCTAAGGGCGGGAAGCGCGCGCGACCCCTCGACGCGCGGCAGCAGCCCCCGCCTGGCGCCTCCTCAGCACTGCACCAAGGCGGCGGGACGGCGGCCCCGCCCACCGCGCGCAGCGGACCAATCACCGCGCCGCTGGCGACCTCCCCCCCCNTGCGGATCTATCTCCCTGCGTGCCAGGAGCCGCAGAGCAGCTCGGTGTGCTCAGAGGGGTGTGGGCACGCCGCTCTGCAGGGAACGGGAACCCCACGAGCACAGGGGCCTGTTGACGGGCAGGTTATGTGGGGTGGGCGCAGGGCACGGTGCCTGAAGCCGTGTGTTTGTGCCTCCGGCCGTTCTGGAAAAGGGATTTTATGGAAAGCTCTGGAAGAACGGCTGACAGGCAAGGCTGAGGAACGTCACGCTGTCTTCATGCAACTTCTCAGGTAGCAGAAGCAGCAGAAAATAAAAGATGCAGCTCCAGATCGGAGGCTCCCGGCAGTGGTCCCCAGGCAGCGGCTGTTCCTGGGGGCAAGTGCTCAGGGGGGAGGATTCTGCATCTCCCGACATCCCGGGGCTTGGCAGGCTGGGAAGATGGGAGAGCTCTATTTCTAGATGACAGAGATATTTTAGTTTGGAGTAAGTGGAGGAGGAGTGGGAACGCAAGCTGTATCTGCGTGCTCTGCTGTTTTGCTACTATAGAGTTTTAAAAAAAACGTTTAATGTGTTGTTAAAGGATTACATAAGGCTAGCGTGGTGATTCCTAAGTAGCCTTAAAGAGTTAAATAACAGCAGACGAATGGACCGGAATGGGTTGGGAAGAGGAGAGATGGTTTTATAACTAAGGCTGATGCCATGCACGGATATGGAAAACTGCTTCGGAGCTGCACTCGGATTTTAGGTTGGTTGTGGTAGTGTTGGAATTTCGGTGCTCTGCAAGAGAATATGAGAAGGAGGATGGAAGGCTGAGGTTCACAGTAAGTGCAGGTGTAGGTCGTTAAATGGATCGGGGATGGTTTGTGATGGTTTCGCTCCCGTTCCATCGTAACGTTACCGATACAATCTGAAATAATGAGAATTTCCAGAGATGAACGTGCCTCAGAGAGGAGGGAATCGAGCTTGAAAATGCCAGGGATGTGCCGAATGGTGAGAGGAGCAGGGTGGTCGTCAGCCATACTTAGCACACGCTGTGGGGAGCTGGTGTTGGGCACTGGTTGCAGCAGTCACTGGGAATACCTTTATTCACCCAAGGAGTTGGGGCTTGCTTCCTACAGGCACATCTGTGTATCTTCGTATTTTGGGGCAAAAAAGTCTATTTAGAACAAGAAATACATAGGGAGCAGTTGGCTTGTTACGGAGCTGGGAGTCCTGGAAGCAGCACCTGCGGTTTCTGAACGTCGGTGGAATCAGTGCTGGAATGGATGCAGCAGGAAATTGCTTCCTCTCTTTTTTGGTGGTGACGTGTGGTTAACGTGAAACGAGCCCTTCGGATCCCCGATCCCATTTCTCTTTCATATAACTGAGATCGTTTATCTTCTTGGCGGTGAGAGGGGAAAAATATTGCGTTCTGTAACTGGGTTCACCTTCCCTTCAGTTGCTGTCACCTCGTGACAGGGAACAACGTGTGCTGTACGCTGTGTTCTGCTGAGCTGTTTTGGTGACGAACACAATGTATATGAAAAAAAGCCTCTGAAAAATAGGTGTTGTGCCAGTTCGTTTCACTTTAGATGTAAACAGAACCAATTTGTGTCTCATAGGAGAGGTGCTCCAAGTTTCAGGGTGGGATCTAACGACTCGCCAGGCTTAGTAGCAGAAAGCTCCCTGGTTTGTTGTTTGTAGGTATTTAAAAAAAGCTTTGGGAAGGATCTGTCTACATGAGTGTTATGCTGGTTTTGCTATAGGAAGGAGTGAAACTCTTTGTGCCAGTTTTAATAAAACGTGAAATTGGGAACTTATTTTAAAAACGTTTGTGTTACTGGCAGCCTGTTACATGGTTAAAATTGAGCTCGTTAATCCAGGCTGTGTTTTTTTTTTTTTTTTCCATTGCTGTAATCACGTGTTTGTTAATTTTATTTTTTTCTATTAACAGTGAAAGCGTGGAGTTATGTTTTCACTGCCAGGTCTATAGGATGACTGGCTGTAACTGATCAGATATTTATGGTGTTATTCCACAAATGCCTTGCTTCTGGAGTTATATTGTAGTACCAGAATAGGAGCTTAAAAAGGCTGTAGCATAAATGATAAGAGTACTTGCAAACGTGGTGGCTGAAATAGAAACTAAAAAATAAAATCCTTTCCCTGATAGTGCTTCCAAGTCAGTTCCCTGATAATTTTGGGTCCCGACGCGTGGCTTGCTGGATGACAGCAGGAAGAATTCATGGGGTTCCAACTGTTTGCCATGAATTGTCGCATCAACAGTGTTTTTCTTTTGGCTTTAAGAAAATACAGCGTAAAATCTGCCATCCCTTCTCAGTCCTTCAGGGTGCTGCACCTCCCCAGCAGCCGGAGCGTTGTTATCTAACAGCGAGGCTGGAGGCTGCCCTTGTTTGTGTTCTGTTCCCAGTTTCGCCCTTATCAAGGTCAGAGATTTCATCCCCCTGTAGTTTCCTGATCAGAGCACTCCACACTTGCAGAGGGTCCTCCTTGGTGAATATTCATCACCTGTCCTGAGCTCCAGAAGGAATGTGTCAGATGTCCCCAGGAATATGCTTCTCCCCAGACCGAACTCTGGAGATCCCTGAAAGATGGATGACGAGGCAGCAAAACATTAATTGTGGGAGTAAAACAGCCAGGCTGAAAATGTTTTCTTACTTTCTGCCATCAAGTGGTGCGTTTGGCAGGGCGAGAAAAGGGCTCATTGTAGTATATGCTGGTTAGAATTAGTGTAAATCAACAGGGATGTGGAAGTTTTGCTATTGTCAGTGGTTTGCTTTACCAGCACTTCAGCCTAAACGTGGAAAAGTTGGGTGAGGGGTGGTGGTGCTGCTCTGGGCTGGGTTGCACAGTGAGCTGAATTCCTCTGCACTGTCACTTGAGAGCTTTTTCTGTTATTATTATGTTAGGAAGCGTTAATGGTTACTGCTGAAGTTGATTTGGTTTTTTTGTTAGCTTTTAAGTTCTAGCTAGGCTATACATTTATTATCAAGCATAAATTAAGAAGCAAATGGTTTAAGGGGCATTTATAACACTGTAAGCCATGATTTTAGTAACGTAAGTTAAACAGTAGGTCCTCCTGAGGAGCATAAATAATGCAATTATTCAGTAAACAAACAGCTGGTAAGTAAAAAAAGATGTTAAAGCAGTCATAGTATTTTCCTGTCGTATCTTTCAAATTACTCTTTTGCAGCCAACCCCAGGACGTGCTTACATGCAAAGAGTGCTGTGCAGGAGTCTCACCTCAGCAGAAAACTTGTGAAGTTAGTATGCAAATAATACCAAGGGATTTTTTTTCTTGGTGTCATCCATCGTCAGAAGCAGTAATTAATTGCATGGATGGGAAGATGGAGTGAAAACAGAGGGGAGAGGGATGCCTGGAAAGCGTCCTGCTCAACTGCTACAAGATGTCCGTGGTTCTGACCCCCCTCCTGTGGGTGCTTTGCAGGCAGGAACACGTTGGTTTGCCTCTGTGCTACACCAGCAGGAAGCAACCTGAGAGCAGCCAGGGCAGCGCTGAGCCTGAAGTAATCCTTGTTTTATTTTTTGGTGTTTGTTAGCTTGGGTGGAATGTTGGACTTTTCTTGGGAGACGCAACTCTGAGAGGACTTAGGCTGCATTTATTTAAGAAACATATCCTGAATCTGAGCTAATTGTTCCTCTGAATTGGAGCTTGGTATAATTTTGGTATCGTATACATTTTCAGAAAAATGGTTGTCGTATGCATGTGTTAGTGCTGTGTATGGAATACCCAGAACATGTGCTGATCTCTAGAATATCGATATTATGTCTGATTTATGGAGTTTTAGTATCTGTAGCAGCTATTGGAGGAGCTCCTGCAAGCGTGGAGTTGTAAAATGAAGGCAGATACCGACTTCAGAAACGACAGCGTGCTAAGGAAAAGTAGAACCGAAAAGGTGTGAACATCTTAGCATATTTGGGGGGGGGTGGGCAGAGGCATTTGCTTGTTGTTAGCTTGGTTCCCGTTTCTTTCAGCGTGGTGAGATGTTTTTCCCTGGCTGGTGCCTGGAGCTCAGCATCTCTCTGGGTGATTGCTGGAATTTGGTGGGAGATGTCTCGCTCCCTCGGCAGCGTAAGGAGCTGTGAAGTCTCCTGAGACAGTGAAGATGCATCTAGCAACGGTGTTTACTTTTAGCAAGAGGGAAAAGAGGAGATTGCTAGCTATTATCTGCATGTGTTTTGTAAACTGAAAGCACTGTTTGCTTTCAGGTCGAGCTGCTGTGTTGTCGTGAATTCTGCACTTTGATATTTTAGGGGTATCCCCCCTCCACCCCCCTCAATTTATTTGGCTTATCTTTAAATGTTAACCTGTTAATGTCTGCTGTATACCAGTGGATGATCTGTGCTAATTGAGAGATCTATTCTAATTGCTGGGACTTCATGGCCCTGGCCCAGGCTCCTGGAGCTATCAGGATTGTGTTTATCTCCTTGACAGAGAACAGGATTCCAAGTCTGTGGAAAAGCAATAGCTATTTTTTTCTCAGCAAGACATAACGCATAGGAAAGACACGTAAGAGAAGCCTGAACAGAGACGTTAAAATCCTGCCGCGTTAAATCCTGCTTGTGTTTTGAGACAGGTGGCAGTGATGCTCCGACCCGCAGGAATTCTGCGGCCGTTTCGGAGCAGCCCCGGAGCAGAGTGCGGGGACGTGCGGGTGCCATCGCCCTCTGGCGGAGGAGAGGAGAAGCGCAGCGCTGCCCGCCCTCCTGTGGGCTCTTGGAGACAGCTCCCTGCTTCCTTGTCAGCTCAGCTTCGAGCCAGGCCGGCTAGCTCGTGCTCTTCTTGTCTCTGTCCGTGGGTATCTGCTCAGTGAAGCCTGTAGTTGTCTGTATAAACAGAAGCAGAACACTTTGGGACCTGCTGGTTTTCCAGAAATTATCGTTTAGGAACTAATTCTGGTGGCTTAGATAGAAAATCCTGTGCCCTTCCCATTTAAAAAAAATACAGTAGCTTTAATCTTTGNCACTGCACTATGTGATGATAATTACTATTTTGAGATTCAGGAAAATGCCTGCTTTCTTCCTTTCAAGAAACTGGAGATTTCATGTGTTGAGTTAGTGATGTCGAGGTTAAAAACATTGTGATGTTGAGGTTAAAGGGACTTAATGAAGGCAGAGTTCAGCAGCCCTATGTCAGGGAGAGCCCCTGTTCTCTGACAGAGTTACTGGTGTTTGTGAGGAAGTCCTTGCAGAGTGTTGGAAAGAAAAAGTCAGATGGAAAAAAGTCGGAATTATCCGTTCAATTAACAACTCACAGTTATTGACTGATCAAAGCTCAGTTACTTATAGTAGTAGTGTTTTGGTAATGATGACTGACGCCTGTGAGCGGTGATACCAGAGATCAAAGTAGTGTAATGCAGAAGAAAAAGATGTTGGTAGGGATGTTTGGTGGGTTAGCCCAGGCCCTTGGTCTAAAGGGATAATATAATGGGAGAGAGATCTCTTAGAGCCTGCTCAAAGTTACAGACGAGTGGGAAATAGATTCTTCAGTGGCAGCCTGGGTGATAGGGTTTAGTCCTCTGTTGCACATGAACACACGGTACAACTCCCACAGCAGCTCCCAGGCTCCAAATGGAAACCTTCCTTGGTCCTCTCAAAAGGCTGTTGCATGGTTTGATATCACTGATTTCTAGAAATCTAAGAATTCCAACATAAATGTGACTCACAGCCAGCATGGATCCATTTTGTTGTGCAAATACTGCCCGTTAGCGTAAATACCTCCGTCTCTCCCCTGTGTTTTGCACATGCTGCATCTGTGGTAGCAGTTAACTGCTTTCATAGCCTTTATTTTGTTCTAGACCAACAGTTCTTAACTTTTTTTTTTTCATGCCCTTCCCCCCTCTTCAGGATGTGTTGCATGCCCCTGTAGTTTGAAGACCACTGGTTTAAAAAAACAAGCTTTTTTAGTCTTTTCCTGTAACTTTGTGTTCCTGTTGGTGAAGTTACTTCTGAGAATGTTCATGTAGTATTATTCTCATAGTTACTAGGTCCAGATAAATATTATAGAAGCTATTTGCCATGTCTGGAATCATTCTGGCCATAGTCTCTGTGGGATATACCTTGTGTTCAGCCCTTCCATTCATGTTTTCCTTTGAATTGACGCAGTACTCCTGTTAGCACCAGCAGGTTTAATTTTGTTCCACACGCTGTTGGCTGATAAAGAACTGATTGTGTCTTACAGCAGCTTGTAACAAGACCCATTACCATGAAAATAATGTATTTACCTGAAGGATATGAGGTCAGCTTTAAAGAACAGATCTGTGATGTGCATGAAATTTCTAATAGACAAGGACTATAGTTGTTTTTTTCCTCATTCTGCTACTTTAGAGAAATCTTTCCAACTAGATTCAAACTGGAAGCTCCAGCCCTGAGACTTTCAGATGCGCTCTTGTAGCTGTGTCTAGTTATTTGTATACCTCTGTTACTCTATAAACTGGCTTCTCTTTTGGTCTGCAAAGTTTATTCTGGGTAAATTTTACATGGTTTATTTCGTTTTTATATTTTGATCCATACATTCTTGCAGTTCTTAACCAGGATTAAGAGTTTGTTGTTGTTTTTAATAACACTGGCAGAAATGCATAAGGATTTCAGAAGAGATTGAGATGATTCCTTCCCTTCAGTTCTTCAGTTTTTTCTTGATGTGTACCTTTATGTCTGTACCTGCTGCCAGTATCTGTCTCCATCCTGCTGCTGCCTGGCAGGAAACAAAGGTGAGAAAGTCTATCCTCTTCCTGCAGGTGGCATTCATGATTCTGCTTTTTTTTTTTCCCTCCAGTTGTTTGTCTGCCTTTCCTGCAGCAAAAGGAGACTTGCCTATTTCCTGAATGCTGGGTTACCTTTGTGGTTTGGCAGTTCTGGAGCTTGAAAGAAAGAACCTGAAAGAGAGTAGAAAATTGAACAAGAAAGGGGGGCAGCATGGGGACTCTCTAGGGACCCTCTGTCTCTGTCCTTGCCATGAATTGTGGCCATTATGTGATGTCCTCTTCAGTTTGTGTCGCAGAGTTCAGCTGCATTCAGACTCAAGAACTACAGCTTTCAGCAGTAATGCGCGTTTCCCCTTCTTGCCTGTTGCTGCCCTGAGGTAGTCAAGGCATGAAGATGAATGCAAAATCCATCTTACCTTCCTAGCGGTGTTTAAAAAAATTTTCCTGTGGATTGCAGCTGTATGGTTCCTAACTTCCAAACTTCTTAAGTGATGAATGGGATGGTCATGCATTTTTAAGTTGACTTTCCTGTAAGTAACTGACTGCATCCTGTAGCTGTAAGATAGATTTCATAGCATCTCCTCTACATGCAGTAGATGAATGGGGCTCCTTGGGATGCTTGCTTTTAAGACAGATTTCGTAGTAACATCTCTTGCAGACCTGACTTTAGAATCTAACTTTTCCTACCATCGTTATCTCAGTGTAAAATGAGTCAAGATATAAAGATGTTTTCTCAACTAATTGGTATTCAGCTGACCCCTCTGCTTCTATACTCTGTGCCTCTCAAGGGTTGTGTTAAGTAGTATTTGTATTAATAGTATCATCTGCTGCTGAATCCCTCCTGTGGTTTATAAGAGCATATTTAAGTATTACATTATGTTAACCAGCTCTGTGGATAGCTCAGGATTCGAGTTGCTTGTATTTGCAGTTCTGCTGCTAAGTTCGTCAGCTCCTGCAGATGTTGGAAATAAGAGGCTGGGACTGCAGAGGAGGGGTCTTCCCAGTGCTGCCTGCCCAGCCCTGCTGGGAAAGGAGCTAGCTTGAGATGTCCCAGCAAGGGAAGGTGGCTGGGGCTGGTGTGGGGTGTTTGGTATGGAGAGATCAAGCTGGCAGTGAGGAGGGCACAGCAGAGGAGGCAGCAGACGAGCCCTGTCTGGAGGCTGTGCTCTTTTTCTCTCTGAAAAGAAGACTTAAAGCATGGAAAACCAGACTAGATGAGATGAAAAATGAGACTGGTGAGCAGAGGAATGACCAGCACAGGGAGACCCAAACAGGTGAGGTTCTTTTCTTAGCCAAGTTCAATATGAGTTGTTAAACAAAAATGTTTACTCTATATATAAAAATGAAATATGAAGAACTTTCTGATCTAGTTATTATTAATTTATGTGCCTAGTACATATTATCATATGCTTAGCTAGAGAGACCTATGATTTGAATGTTACAAGCTGTTCCATTATTGTATTTCCTATCTTCTGTACTGAATTGTAATGTATTATCCATTTTGGGGAGGGAAGAGAGCAGTACATCCACATAGGAAAGCATCCTCTCCCTTACTCAGCTGCATGAGAAGATGGCAGTGCCTGAACCTATGCTAGCATTCGGTTTCTACTTGGAACTTCTATGATTCTCCCATTTGGCCATGTTACCTGTTCATTTGCTTACTGCCCTTACTTACAAGTGCCAGTGTTCGATCTGTTTAATTTAAACAGAAGACATGATGCCTCTTCTTGAAGGAACCATTGAATTGATGTAGGAGTTAACTTGAGAGATATTAAGTGCTTGAGGTTTTGGTGCAGAAGTTAGTGCAGGAATAAATCTGGAATCTTAAATTTAGATTTCGTGGAAGGATGTGTCACTGTGCTACCATGAGATTAATGGGTTGGCCCAGGATAACGCTGACATGAAGAGCTTATCTTCAAATGTTTAAAAATCTCTTCTTGTTTTGACATAAACTGATGTGGTCCAGCATTCATCTGACTCAAATACTGGAAATAGTTTGTTTCTTTTTACATAAAACAAGTTTTTTTTTTTAAACACTGTGCATTTGTAACTATGAGTAGTTGGTTACTGGTTCTTATGGTTAATCTGCTGCTTAAAGGATTTCTTCTGCCCTTGAATTTTCATGATTTGGAGTATTCAAGTTTGACTTGAATACCAATGTAGAAATTTCCTCTGGGACTGCTGGCTTCTAAAGAAATCTTTCTAGGTTATGTGCCTGTAAAATTACCAGTCTTATTATTACTTCTACATTAGTCTAAGTCAGGACCTTGGTGGGGTTACATTGCCCTTCTGTATGTGTGAATTTAAAAACTTTAGGCTTCACTGTGTTGCTCACAATTTGTTAGGGGGTTAGCTGCTAGAGGTGTGCTGATGTGCTCAGTAGCAGTGGTGTGTAGGAAGGAACAGGGTGGTATTATTGATGTTTTGGATTCCATATTAAAAAAAAATAATCAGGAAGTAACATTGTGCATGCTTGTTCTCATTAAGGTATTCCATTAATAGATAGTCATTGTTTCCCTTTCTTTGTGCATTATTAAATCTATTTTTGTTTTCTTGTCACAGTTAGAAAATTAAATACCTCTTCAGGAGAAGATGTTACGTAAGGTTTTTAACGAAGGATCATGTTTCAGTTCTGTCCAGTATTCCTTCATTGCTGAAGGGGTCACCTCAGATTGCAGAACTTTCAGTTGAGTCGATTTTTATTTATTGGTTCTTCAGTATTTGATAATTTTTTTTTCTTTTAAGTTGGTTTCTTGGTCTAAGATATTTGATGTTGACAGTGTTTGTGATCCTGCTGCAGAATTACTGGTAACTTGTAGTAAGCGTGTGGACACCTAGAAAAGGGTCCATTGCCCTTCGGTCCTGCCAGCTGCTGTCGGAGGCCTGCTGCACTTCAGTGGCTGTGTAATGTTAAACTAATGAAACTAAAGCACAGTTTCTTTCTTCCTTAGTGAAGCTGGAAGACTTAAAACCCCAGTTGCTCTGATGGTTAGAATCGTTTTTCTAATTGCTGACTTTAAGTATGATAACAGCCTTCAAAGCTTTTTTTTTTTTTAATTTCAGCAGTTTCTGCCTTACACAGCCCTCTTTCTTCATGTTTATTCCTACAGTGCTTTTATGCTAGGAATTGTATTACTTATTACTTCTTCAGTCAGGTAAGCAAACACAACTTCTACTCTGTGCTCAAAATATTGATTTCCGTCCCCCACTCTTTTGATCATCCTAAACTGTGTCTGCTCTGCATTCCTGGCTCAGATCTGGGAAGGATTTGCACCTTGGTTTGCCTGCTGCCCGCACTGGAAGCAGTGTGGGGCACAGTGTCCCTTGGCATCCCTCAATATCCTCCAGAACACCCGAAGTCTGTGGTGAGTTAGCTTGCTGTGCCGGGCTTTGATGTGCAGTGCAGTTGGAATAGCTCATCAAAGCAGAAACAGGGTTTAAGAAACTATTCTTAATCATCTTGCAGTTGTTAGCTGCTGCTCTACAGCTGAGGCTGCATGAGACGCCTGCGTGAATCGTCCTCCATTTCCTGCCTCGGAAACCTCGTGGTCCTGTCTTTCATTTTGGAACCAGCGCTGTTGTGTCACTTCCCAGCTGAGACCAGCATGGAGTCTGCAGGTGCTTCTCTGCTTCGTTCAGCTGATTCCTGCTGTTGAACAGTTTAACACAAACCACCGATGGAGCAGAGAATAACAGAGCAAGAGCTCGTGCAGGCAGGCTTCCGTTGTTGCTGGGAGGCAGCAGGAACAAGCAACCACTTTCTCTCCATTTATCACTTAGGCTGATGCTTGTCTTTTTTGCTCTTTTATACTTGCAGTCTAGATTGAATCATTTGCCTGCTGTTAGTGATCTTGGCTGAGAAATTCTAATTCCTATTCTGAGACCACTGCTGGTGGTCACACAGCTTTTTTTTTTTTTTTTTTAAACCAACCAACAAAAGCAAAACACAAAGCCAACAACATCAGAACAACCTTCTGGTGAATCCCTTCCATGCTGGCAAGCGCTGTGCTGTCAGTTGAAAGGTAGATGTTACCATCTGTTGCCATTTTTGCTACCAAAAGGCTCTTCTCTGATGCTTGCATCTGCATCCTTCTTAAACGGGGCACACAAAATAATCAGATGAAGTCTCCCAGCAGCTCTGAGTTGCTGCTGCAGATTGGGTTCTCAGTTGTCCTATTTCACAGATACATCAGTCTGACCACAGTCACTTTGTAATGGGCTTGGCTTTTTCCTCCTGGTTTCCAGACTGAGGAGCTGTTTATGGCAGAAGTGTGTTATGCCCCCAAGTACGTGACTGAACCTTCTGCTGTTGAATCCATGTCTATTATTCAGGTTCTTATCCAGCTCTTCCTGTGCAGCATCCTGATTCTCCTTTCGTAACTTCGTTTTATCAACAGACGTCAACGTGTTCCTCCTTATGCGAAGATCAGTAGAAGGAAAAAACCACAACAAACCTCTAAAACAAGCTGATGAATATATAATTCTAAGCATCTACACCTCGACACGTATCTGTTCGTGATCTCTGGTGATGGAAGGGTGTAGAAGTCTTCAGAAAAGGGATGTTTAAAGTTGCACTTTTGTGTGTTATTGAGATTTAAAACACGTCCAAGGACATCTTACTGGATTTAGAAGAAAGCAGGTGGTGAGATCCAGTTCTTCTGAAGGCACTTAAGCTCTTCCTGAGCTAGTGAACTCTGTGAAATAAAGGAAACAGGGAATCTGCTGATTTCTTTAAATCAATGGTATAATAGCTGATGTAAAACTTTGGTGTTAATTGAGGGGAAGAATGTGAGCACTTTGATCCAAATGTGTGGATAAATATGTTAAAGAAACAACATAAGGAGTGGGGAAATGACTGAGCTGTGAAGAAAAGCTGCTGTAGAAGATCAGAAGGTAAATGGAGCCTGGAAGCCCTGCTAAGATGTGTCAAACAGTGATAAATACCACCAGAGTCTGCAGTCATTCAAATGGCAAAACAGAAAGGGGAGGCAAAGCAGTTTTCAAAGGTGATAGCATCTGGTTCATTCACTTTGTAAGGTCATGGGGAAAAGGCTGGATAGGTGATGGACATAAGAGTTTAGAAACTGAGGTGGATGTAAAAGTGAAAGATGGTAAAGTCTAGATGACATGATATGCTCCAAAAACTTTGATTTTTTATTTTTTAAACTACTGGAGCTGCAGTATTACTGTTTTTCTTTGTAGAAAGCATATATGTTGAAATAGCTGAATACTTCATCCAGATTTTTTTTTTTTTTAACAAAACATATAAACCCATAAAACCCACTACCAACGAAAAAGCTTGGGCTTGGACAGCTGTGTATTCTTAATATGGCTTCAGTAGGCTTCTGAAGTCTTAAAGGGTGAGATGCTGAGTACACAGCACAAAATAAAATCAGCTTATCAAAAGTAACTGGTGCTGAAATAACCCAGTATCTTCTCTGGCAAGACCTGCTTTCTCACGAGTCAGTCTCTGGTAAGGTCATTGGGAATCTTTGGCAAAATGCTGTTTAAGCTGCACCAGAAAAATGTGTTTTATCAGAAGAGTTATGTCAGTGACAGGGTGGCCAAAAAATGACAGGCAGCTTACAAAGTGGTAGGAGAGGGATGAGGATGGTTTTGATCATAAACTTTTTTTTGATGATTGGCTTAGATGGTTGGCAAGGGGGGACTATGTCTGCTTTGGCTTTGCACCATAGACTTTTCAGATTCAGAGTTTTAAAAAAAAAAAAAAAAAGTCTAAAGATTAAATGGTGTTTCTCTACTTGAAATGACACAAGTGTTTCACTGAAACGTACTTGAAACTTCTGAAATTCCTATTGTTTATCTAGAGTTCGATGCTGATAACTGGTGAGCATCGAGTTAATGCGATTGTTAAAAGAAAGTGTTAGCAAGTGATGTTGCTCTCTTTCATTTTGTAATGGTGTGTTATTTATAAGAAGCTGTGAGGTCATTGGCTTCCTGTATGAGCCACTTCCTGAAAACTTTGTTTTACATGGTAAATCTAAAAATGTATTTCTTCGAAAAACTCAGCTGTGTTTTGTTTTCTCTCCTCTCGCTTCTGACTGTCCACTTTACTTCAGCTTCTGCTCCCTGGCTTGCTGTAGGACAGGGATACGTCGCTGGAGGGTCAGCAGAGAGTGTAAGCTGTGTTGTGGAAGTGCTACAGGGAATGGTATTTCCAAAAAGCCCGTGCTGTTGGTGGTAGAGTGGAAGCAACTTAAACACAGTCTGACATACAGCAAGTATTGACAGGCCCAAACATGAGTAAACTGTGAATCATATGTTGACCAACAATCAGATTACTCAGATAATGAAGTAAAACAAACACTAGCAAGACTATTTAATGTATTATATTCCTGTTCAGTTCCAAATCTCTGAGGGACAGTTACTTTTATGCAGTGTTGGTTGAAATTACTTTCTTCTTGATGTTTTTCTTCTTTTCATGTAAGGTTCTCATGCAGTCGGTGGTTTCTGATCACTTAGGTTTTAGGAGAAGCCATCAAATTTCATAAGACTTCAAGGATTTGGCAGTAAAAGGAAACAAGCGTGTATGTGAGAAAGGAAACAAGCAGCCGTGCTTTATTATTCATTTCTATGACATTATAAACAATAATGTTATATGATAAAAAAAAAAAAAATAAATTCAACCAAGACCGTGTTCTTTAAAATGCTGTAATACAGTCAGAACAGAACAATACAGATTAAACTGCAGCAGATGTGTGTGTGAAGGCAAGATGAGAGCGTGCCTGAAGGAGAAACAGAATTCCAAGGTAGTTCAGAAGAATTACACCTGTTGTAACCAATGTACATACTTCTTAAGGACAGTGTAATCATAAGGTATGTGGGTCAGCTGTTTTATTTTTTTTTCCTCATTTTGCTCAGTGAGGCTGATATCTGTACCTGCAGAGGGAGGACAGGCTAGAGCTGCTTTGTAAACAAGTACTGTGGTCTATAAATTATCAGAACTTTTGAAATACATGAACGTACAGAGCTTCTGCTGTGAAAATAGCTTTGAGAACATCGTGTCAGTTTGAAGATGCAAGAAAAATAAGACTTTTTGCGGCTAATTACGTAGGTTGCTCCGAAAGTAATGCCTCGTATTCACTTCCGTGGAAACTACAACAAAGAGCACAAGAACACTATTTGATAAGCAAATTCTCAGCTACAAAACACTATTTTTCAACGTGGTCACCACCATGAGCTTTGTGGTTTTTGCCAGCAATGAACAAGAGCCTGCATGCTGTGTTCACAAAATACTGCCCCAGCAAAGGTGACCCACTGTCACCACTGCTGAAACATAGCACCCACCCCTTAGTGCTCACATCCGCTGTTTGGTCTCCATAAACATCCAGCAAGCATTGATGAATGTCAGTGGTTGCAATTTTTTCTGCATAGAGGAATTCAGTGGCACCCACTTCCATGTCAGGTACCATTTTGTCAAAGTGCCCCTCTGCTGCCCTGTGTCATGTGGCAACAAAATGAAACAGAACATTGGTGGGAAGGTTCAACCTCTGCTGCCATCCAACTAACATCCACCTCTACTACTGTGGACCAACATCATAAAACAGGAGGCATTAGTTTCGGAGCAACCACGGTACCTACTTGTTCAGATGAGTTATTTTCTTGAATGACCATGGAAGATAATGTTGTAACTTGCCAGACTTCGCAGGAATAATGGCAAAGTCTTAAAGCTGCAAGTACTGTAAAACAGGCAAGCAGTTACAATGCTGCTGTTTCTGCCAGTCAGCACGCGGTGTTATTGCGGCTGTAAAGTCATTCTCAGTCTTCAGAAAGCCATGCTGCCTGCTGGCAGTGTTCCTCTGCACGTCCATGGTAACTATTGGCTGCTAGCATTTGTCAATAGCTTGTCCATCATAAATCTTATGTATCTCAACCCTGTCTGCTTGTGCCAGAGTCAGTGTGCAGAGTGCTGAAAACAGTTCAGACCTCAGCTTCGTTGTCTTCAATTGCCACTGGATGAAGGACACAGACTGATTCTATGATTTTATGACTTTAGATGTAGTTGAGATAGCTGTGTTTGGTATTCTGTTGATACTTTGGCCCTCTCTTTTCACGTCCAAGCTTCAGAATTGTGGTTGTATCACATCCACAATTGTCATCATTGTATTCACTTCATCACTGTATTTATTACTTAAAAATTTGTTTTCTGCTGATGCAAAAATAATGTCTATGATTGAAGTTATTGGGAACTGTGGGAGTGTGTGTTTGCTTTACGTCACGCTCTAACCTTACCTTAGCAGTTTCAGTTTGTGCCTCTTTGTATGCCGTGCTGACGTACTGTCCCAATGTCATCATGCAGTCACTGCGTTATCAGATTGGCACACGATTTCGATCAGTTTGTTCAGAGACATTGATAACAGCTGCAAGTTACCAGGTCACAGCACTGACAGCGCTGGGATTCTAAACCCAGTGCCACTTCCCACTGGAGTGCTTCACTTGCTGATGTTCACGTTGCGTGTCTGAGGATCTTGCGGTACTGGTTTAGGTTGAATGTTGCTCCTCTGGCATCTGAACCTCTTGTTTGCAGCTACCTGGGTCATGGCACTACATCATACAGCTCCGTGCATCTCCTCGTATCATGTGTCCTGGGGAGAGCAGAGCACCTTGCATTGTGTTTTGTGTGGTAGCAAGGATTGTAGATGCTCATTTAGAGTGTTCCTAGGGTTGAACTTGGGCTGAAAAGCCATGCTGGTGGTCAGATACCAGGTCTGGTGGGCTTTGCTCTGAGGTCACGTTGGACCTCTTGATTTTTGCGTTCCTCTCCATCTCGGTGTTGTCATTCACCTGTTGAGAGAATCTGGGAATATTGAATGGAATTAGTTTTTATTATCTGTCTGTCCAGTGTGTGGTCTGGTCTGGCAACCAGTGAAAAAACTCACGGCCATGAGGATGAAATGCAATGAGCTGTGGTAGAAAAGGATTTGGGCTGAGTGACCTGAGTGTTTGGGCTGTGATACACACCTGGTCGTGTCCAGCTGCTTTGTAGAAATGGATCTGGGCTTGAAGTTCGTCAGTTCTAAGTAATTTCTCGATTGGAAGAACACTTGATGCTTAAAATACGTAGGTTTTGAGGCGATACTTTGGCACCTAGACTTAGCAGAAGGTTGTGTTAGAATCAGTTTCTTAGTTTCCTACCTTGCTTACAGCAGGAAAAAGGCTTGAAGTACTTTGCAGGAGGATATTTAGCATCTGTATGCTCATTTGAAATGTTCATTTTATTAGTTTTAAATTTGGGGTGGAATCATTACTAACCATCTCTGTCTTCATTGGATTCCTAACTGCATACGTGCTGTTGTACTTAGGGAGATGTTCATGTTGCTAAGTCTGTGTCATACTCGGCTGAAGAGCTGTGATTGCCCTCGAAAGAAAGATGAAGGAAATGAAGAGTTAAAGAGGCTCTGAGCAGCTATCAGTGCAGTTTCAGATAGCTATCACTAGGAGGACACACAGACCGCGCTATTAAGGAGCTAATTGTTTACCTTTTCGTGTTAACCGGTTTGGTGCTGGTTCATGAAATCCAGAGAGGTGTTGAGGGGCTGCCGTGGAGTCGTGCGTTGGTTCAGATGCTCCATTTTCCTCCATTTAAAATGGGGAGTTACGGGGCAGGATAGAAACGGGTGCAGTAACGTTTGGGAATCTCTCAGTGCTTTGTCAGTGAGTCAGCTGAACGCTTACTCCTGTGGGCCGTAAATGATGACATTTAGGTGGAAGTGATCCTCTTTTATCAGTTATTGTCCAGTTTTCTATTGCGGGAATTCCTTACACCCTTTTCTGAGCTGTTACGGAGGCTTCTGCTGGGCAGGGTGCGGCGTGGGATGGATCGCTGGCTGGGATTTGGTGCAGCGTCTGCTGTCATCCTGGCTCGTGTTTAACCTGTTTGTGGTCTTGCACGGTGTTTGCAAATAGTTTTGTCTATATATGCTGTCTTAGATTCTGATGTACAGTATCTGTACCAAGTTGAGTAATATGGAAATTAGTCTAATTGATTTAAATAGTTTGTAGACTGCCCATGCTGCTGAGGCAAAGTGTTACCTAATAAGGTTTTCAGAATCTGACTCCTTCTGTAAAGGATCATTATTGATATCACACATGCAGACAAAGATGGTAACTGAAGCATATGCTTGAAATAAAATGAGACAAGAAAATGAAAAATAGTTTCAAACTTAATATTAGTGAAGGATTCGTGAAAATAATACCAGATGGAGAGAGAGTGACAGAGAGAAAGAGAAAGTAAGGCACAGATTATTAACAAGCATGATGTGTAACAGTTGCACAGAATATAATCTTACAGGCTGCCAGTGTGTAAAACTCAGTGTGACTTCTGCATAAAAGTGAAAATGCATCATCTGACTCTTCTGGAATAATGATACCTGACAGGACAGAAGGGAGCACAACCCGGTTGTAAGTAGTTTTGGCAACTTTGCAGTTGTTTTGCCCCAATAGATCTGGGTAGAATAGAATGGAGTCTTAAGAAAAACTGTTATTTGTGGAATTAATGCAGTTGTACATCTTTAGACATTTCAAGACATTTTCCTCAGTATTGCAGCTAATTTCTGTAGTCTAATTTTGTAAGACTTAGCAACCAAACCACTGTATCTCCCTGTGAGAACACTGAAGTCTGGGATTGTTGCACAGATACTTTATTGAAATTTGTGTTTAAGCAAACCTGTTAACGTCTTGCTCATTCTGTATCTGTCATAGTTTAATTTTTCACCTATTAGTTGGTACTTGCTGCATTGCTTTGATTCTGAGCAAAGCCTGTTGTATTTTCTTACAGACTACATATTTTTGTCCATCCATTTCTATTTCCAGCTAGTTGACTTCATTTTATTGTGAGAATCAGTCTCTGTTGTATCATGTTTTGGAAAATCTTAGGCCTAGAAGGTGGAGATGAGACCCCTATTCGGGGTTGGTCTAACCAGAGCAAAGACCAAGATCTATTTCATCTTAATGGGGAGAATGAAGACCAGACCACAGGACTTGTTCATTGAGAATGCTCAGAAATTGTTGGTTTTTTTCCCAAAAGTTGGATGAAAATGCTGTATATGAAGAGTTACATTGGACTAACTGAATGAGACACGCTGCTTTCAGAATGAGTAAATGCTTAAGTGTAGTTCTTGTTCTATCAGAGTATTTGTCCAGTGAGTAATTACAGTATAACAGGGTACATTCTCAAAATGCAGTACTATGTTGGTAGTGAAACAAGTTCTTTATATCCTTTAAATCAGAGAGGAAATGGCTTACTATGTTACGCTGAATTACACGGTTTTATTTGTTTAGGTTTGTGTTTAACAGCGTAGCAGTTCTTAACCTTTAACTAAAAGTGAGTTCTTTGGAACTCATTCAAGGATTTACATTCAGATAACGATCCAGATTTTGAGAGGGTTACCAAAAAAGATCAATGCTGGAATGTTGCTTTGTGAGTAACATCAAAATAAAGACTGTCAAGTGAAGTCAGCTGTGAGACTCACAGGTTGGCAACTGCTGCAGACTTGGAAGGAGGACCAGGGCAGAGAAGGTAGAAGAAGGTGAGAGGTTAAAGCAGGCAACCAAGCTGATGGGCAGGCACTTTGCAGGAAGCAGTGCAGAAGGCATTGCTACTGTGTTGGTATTTGTGAGGCAGCACATTGGGATACGCAGTGCATTCATCACTGGGAGTGTAGCCATACGTGAAATCCTGATTTTTGCAGCATTTAGACTCCATTACAACCAATCTGCTAGACTTGCATTTTGCAGCCTATGAGGTGTTACAAGGAGTAAATCAAGTATGGAGCAGACTTCACCATTCAACGTCGGAGCCAAATAATATTAGGAACTGGAGAAAAGCATTCTTCACTGAAATGAGGCGTGGGCTGAGGCGCTGAAATCGCAGGTCATCATGTATTAACTTTTCTCAGCTGGTCGCCAAAACCAGAATGCTTCTCTGAAACAGTTGCAGGTTTTTTCGAGAATATACAGACTGTGAAGCATGCATTCTGCCTTAATCAGAAGATGGGGAAAAAAAAAAAAAAAAAGGGCAGACTTTTTGTCTTCAGAAATAAAGGGATTTTTATGGTATTATTTCCGTGAATAATCAGTTGGTTTTGGCATTTATTTACTTTGGTATTGAAGTCTAGGAGCTCTTGCAGCACTTAGGGAAAACCCTTCCCATCAGAGGACTGCCAAAGTTGGCATCACGTCTGTGGGAAGGCGAGCAGAGTCAGATGGTGCTATCACAGGTGGGGGGGGGGTTGTAGCTTCTCTCTTCCTGCCACTTTCTGCTAGCATCACCCCAAAGACAGAACAGTTCTGTGTAATTCTAACCAACTTTTTAAGCAATATTCCTCAGTTATCCTTTTCAAAGTTTCTAAGGATAAGCAAGAAGTCCTACAATTTACTTCAAGTGAAAGCCTTTCTTTTGACTTCTTTCCCCTTTAGTCGTTTTCACTAAAAAGTTTTTCACTCTTAAGTGAAATTTCTGACGTGGCTTGTGTGCCACAGGTGGTAACTGTGTTGGGATAACGATTGGGATGAGTTGGGGAATGCCAGTGGGCTGAATGCTGTGTAGTTCTCAGTGTTTGAACATCTCTTGCTTTGACCAAGAAGTTTGATTGTACCAGGAAACCAGTTTCAATACCAAGCAGTGCCTGCAATGTCAGCTCAGTCATGTAAACAGTTTGGAGCTGGAGCACAGAAACGAATGCTCTGCTCTAGATACCAGCTTTTTGCCTGATTCATTCTCCTGCTCAATTTGGATAGAAATCCAGGTTGCATAGAGCACCTTGGGTTTGCCGTGGAGTATTTTCATACTTGGTCTTTAAAAGTATTACAGAAAGCATCCAGTGCTGTGGTCAAGCATAGTTGGTTTATTGAAGATGGAAGGTGATTGAACTGTCATAGACTTGAAGAAAGTTTTCCTGTTATTCATGTGAATTGTCTTTAACAACTTTTGAAAAGGGCATGAGTGTGTCTGTAGACATTTTGCAGCCAGCATCTGTGGAAGCCATTTTCAGGGCCTCCATTTGTTTCTGTTGATGTGCGTTAGCTGGTGCCAGTTTTTCTTGAATTTCGTGGTAACAATCTTGACACATTCCTCAGTTTTAAGTAGAAGCAGAGAGGAGGAGAGGGAGAACAAAGGGAAGACCAGAGTAGTCATTGCTATATATTACAAAAGGATGTGTGGAAATGAGGACTGGAGTCCATTCAGTGCCTGAGAGTCAAGTGTTTGTTTTCCCACAGAAACAATCCAGGTTGGTGTACAGAGAGCTTTACCAAGAATTTCCCTCTCAGAGCTGTTGGCCACTAAGGGTAAAGCTAGCCCAGCTTGCTTTTAACCCCAGCACTGACCATGTTTTAATGGAATTACATCTCTGTATTTCGAAAGATGTCTCAGCTTCTTGGAAGAGGAAGGTGACATGAATAAAACGGGAATAGGAGCGTGCTGTTCCGGATATTGTTCTGGGTATTTTCTGTGGAGTACTTGGGAAGTAGTTGCATCACCAACAGGAACGACAAGCTGTGAAGTTCTGATGGGAGTGCAGCGATCAGACCTGATGGCTCAGTCGAGAAGTCGGGCCCTTCCCAGATACCAGGTATGAAGGTCAGCTACAAAAAAACCCAAAAACATTGAAAAGTGATCTGAGGGGGATAAAATTTTGGACTAGCTAGATTTATAACATGATTCCCTATTTGTAAAGGCAGGCCTTAGAACTACAGAATGCCTCAGGCTGACTTTCCTGCCTTCCTTGCTGCAGTGTGAGTAGTCACAGGTGCTTGGAGGCACTGAGGTCGCATGGTGCTGTCTGTACGCTGTCACTGGTCATGGTCACCCAGCTGTCGTGGATGTGAAGATCACATGAGGCAAACTGCTGTGTATTGCGTGCAGGAGAAGCTGTACTCCTCTGCCTGTGGTATTTCTTCCATCAAAGGTTCTTGATATCTGTTGTTTTCTGCTCAGGTACAAATGGCTCAGCAGTTTCAGGAAACAAGACCAGTTGTGCTGGTGTACTGCTGTCATGGAATGATGAAATGCCATCCCTCAATGGAGAGGGTTGTTGTCAGACTAGGAGGGCAGAATGTTTTTGTTGTTCTCTGCATTGTTTTCTTGGCTGAAGACCATGGGGTTAGCTTGTCTTTAATATTCTGGGCTTGTATATATCATTTTTAATACTAGAAATACAAATCAATTCTTCTTTTTACCAAGGATTTCATTTTTGGGGGGTAAGAACATAGCTGTTAGTGCTTTGAAATTGCCTAAAACCCTACAGGTGCCAGTGAGAGTGATCCTCCAGGTTTGGAACAGCAACACAAATGAAGGACCACTCCTCAACAGGTCACTGCAGGCTCTTTACAGTTGGTGGAGGGCTCTCTTGGGAGGTTTAAGATGTGATTCCTCATTTTTTCTCATGTTGGAACTGGATTTAGTCAATGGAACCACTGACTGTTGTAACTAGATCTCCATTACCTACAGTGGGAACCTGGAAGATGGTTTACGTGTGGACACCTGTGTTGTTAAGTGAGGCAAATCCCAATTCAGGGTGACACTGTGTGGTTAGATTATGATGCTTTGTGAGAAATCTCCATTTACACTGGTGCGTTGGGATGCTTTTCTGTGGAAATCTGTAGAATCCAGGGTTTCTGTCTTTCAAAATTAATACATGCTAAAACAGGCTTTTGCAGGCAGAATGGAAAATTGGCAGAATGGAGAACTATTAATATCCCACTCTTCCTTTTTTTTACTGCGCATTCATCTTGGATTTCTCTTGGTTTGCATGAGTTGAACAGGGGAATGTGCTGGGCCAGAATAAGACTAATCTGTTCTATTAAACTCTAAAAATGCAGTGCCACTGTGCTGCCTACCTTGATCACTCTGTCTTTAAAATTCCAAAGGTAATATTGACAAGTTTTATTCTGTTCTTGTAATCAGACTCTGCAGTGCAGTTAACTGCTAGGCTTAAAATATTCATGCGGATTGATTAAAGAGATGCTGAATGACAGAGCTGTGTTCCTGATGTACTCCTGTCTCTGGAAGTGCCATCCACTGTTGAAATGATCAGGAAAAAAGGATGAACTGAATCATGTGACTGAAGTAAATGTATGTCTAAACCTTCCCATAGAATCTGTGAATCTATTGAGGCCCTCTCCTAGAGTAAGTTACTGGAGTTCCAGCTCTGGTGAGCGGAGAGAAATGGAGGGCCATCAAAAAGCTCTGGAACACCAAATCTTGTCTACGTTTTGCAATCTGGATTGCTCCTACTCCTTTTTTTTTTTTTTTTTTCTTTTTGTAAATGTAACTGAGCTTTCTGGAGAGGAAAACCAGCAGAATTTTCTATACAAATGCGTGTAACAAGCAGAACCAATCTGTGTGGGATATATGTGAAATAAAGTGTTAAGGACTGTGGTTTTCAACTGTCAAGGTACGAAGTTTTCTGGGAGAAGCCCTAACTTAGGATAGTAACAGTATCTGCAGCAGAGGTGTAAGATGCATGATGTTCAGTGTAACTTACATTTATAATACCAAAAGGGCTGGCTGTTTGTTCTGCTTCCCCTTGGTGTTAAATCCTGTTAGGAAATTTTTTTTTTCTTTAATTAGCCAAGTTAGAAGAGAGTTCTAAGCTAGTTGTAGTAGATGGGAGCTGTAAAACAACTCTTCTTTTGGTTGAAGCCCCTTGTCTCTTCATTTTAACACACAGCCCAGTACTCCTTGTGCTGCTTCAGACATCTCTTGAAAGCAAATGGAATGAAAAACAAATTTATGCAGCTATTCAGTGCAAAGTGTGATCCCTCCTATATTTTCACAGCAGAATCAGTGCAATTCTTCTGGTTTGAAGGTGGGAGTTGGGCTGGGGACGTGCTCTGGTCCTTCCCAAGAAGGGAGAACTCTTTGCTGGATGCTGCATCTCCAATGGATGCTGCATCTCCAAGGGATGCTGCTTCTCCGTGGTTATTAGCATTGGTTCTTCCAGAGTTATTTTCTGCACCACTAGATCTCTCTTGCCGATAGTTTAATTACTGTGGCTTATTTTAGGCATAAAATGGGTGAGGAGAAGGAAACAGAGTGGGGTTGTCATGACGACGGTGGTATTTGATTTTATTTCTTTAATTTTTATACTTCAAAAAAATATTTTTATCTCTAAATCTTTAAGGATAAAATTTACTTTGATTTTAAATTAATCATCACATAACTGAGTCTTCCAGTTCTGCTGGAAATTGCAAAGGGTGAAAAGAGTTCTCTGTCCTTTCATAAAGGAAAATTGATTCCATTTGAAACAAAATTGAGCATTAATCTCCACTGTTTTGTTTGAATTTCTCTATAAACTTTAAAAATGCTGATTTTTTTTTTTTCCCTTGAACTAGTAAATTTCTTTGTGCTTCCACCTGCTACAAATAATTTCATTGCTTTATTTAAATTAATACCCATCCTTTTGTACGAGTAGATTTTGCAGTATTTGTGCCTTAGTTGTGGTTAGAAGTGATATTTTTTTTCTCATGGAATTGATTCAGGCCTGTAATTATTGTGTAGCACAGGGAATGTTCTCAGCCATTTGATGGGGCAATTTAACTTGTTTCTGACTAATGGAGTCAGCGTATTACCGTAATCTGTAAGAATGAGTGTGTTATTTTCTGGGTACATCCATGCTTGACCTCTGCTTTACTTGGACACGAGCAGGGCAGTGCACAGGCTCATTCAGTTCACAGCCCTTGCACCATCAGTACTCAGGCAGCACCGATTTAACAGGAATCCTTTTGCAGTGAACGGCAGGGGTTTTTAGAACAAAAGGGGAAATCAGTGTTTTTAAAAATCTGTCCATTTACCAACACTTGTTATCATATGTGTATTTAGTGCTGAACATAGTGATCAGTACCTGAGCAGTCCTTGATGGGATTTAAGGTTGGTGTGCAACTCTTAACGTGTTTGTTCTGCAGTGCCTGCATCACACCACTCTGATTCCCAAGCTGGTTTTAGCTTTTGTTGATGGCACAACCAAATCAGCTCACGCTGTAAATAGTTTAATTTATCCCATTTTATGGCTTAAGTTAGCCCGAGATGAATTGGACTATTACATGAAGACTTCCACTTGTCCCCCACCTAACCCAAAATACTTCTTAAAAATGTCTTGCAGTCAGCATTGGAACTAAACAGTAGGAAAATCCTCTCTTAATTGTCCTTTGGTTGCTGCTATCTCTTAGTATTTTCTGCACGCTTACTGGAGGTTAGGAATCTCAGGTAACTCTATTGAGTGAAACACTTCTTCTTATTATGAGTTATTTAAAAAAAAAAAGAAAAAAAGAAAAAAGCGCTCAAAGAGTTTTTCTTTGTGATTTGCTGTTACCAAACACCAGGAAGAACAGGAGGAGGAGTCTGGCCCAACGTGGGATTTTGGTGCTGTCCTGGTTTACCTCCAGCATAAGCTACAAGCAGCTCCTTCTGCTCAGGAGCTTGTGTCTGAAGTCCCACAACCAAACCACTTGAAAGAGCAAGCGTAGAAAAAAGGATGTGAATGGGTAGGAAGTGTAGTGGGACTTAAAGCTTGTGATGGCTCAGATGCTCGTGTGTTGTGTGATGGCTCCATTTACAGTGTGTTCTCGGTGCTTTTCAAGGTGTGTAATGCCAAATGGAAGCTTGGTGTAAGAAGTGACCATCTTTTGTCTCCCAGCAGTTCTTTCACATCCTCTGTATTGACAGAGTTCTCTCTGCTACCTGACCACGCTGCTTCAATCCATATTCTGTCTCTGCATTGGATGTAAGAGGGTAATTAGCCAGTGGTGCTGATTAATTCCCCTTCGCTGCAGGGAGCTGGTTGTACAGAAGCAAGGGGAAGAGAATGTAGAAGAATGCTGGTGCCTTGCTCTGTTCCTTCTTGCTCCATTTCTGCTTTTCTGACAGATTTGTGTAAATCAGCTATCCTGCGCTTCAGTGAGCGTAATGTTTATTTTTAAACGAATAATAGAATTTTGGCAGAGGTTGGCAGCGTTAGAGAAACGCTCCTACATACTGTGAGTGCTTTTTTTCTCCCCCAAGATGGGGGGTGTGTGTGTAGTTGTGACTGAAAGAGTAAGTACGTGTGGGCCCTGGCAGCTGGCCCCACTCTGTGCCATGCCTTGTGTCACCTCTTCCTCTTCCATCTTTCTTTGCTTTACAGTGTAAGTTCAGAGATCTAAAACTTCCTTATTGCAAAACTGTATTAAATGAGATCATCGCAGTCACTCAGCGGTTACATGTATCACTTGGCAGCATTTTATGCTGTAAATTTGTGGATTATTTGCAAATGATGAAATACTGTACAATTATTGAGGCAGAGGAAAAGCATCTTTCTTCACACTTCAGTATTTTACAGGAAAAGGAAGATGCTCTGAGCTGAAAGCCAACATTTCTAATTTGACCCTCCTACTTACTGCTTCCGTACATGAGGATTCTTATTCACCAAGGCTGTTGGGTGGTGGCAGGCAGAATTATCATTCACTGTGTTTGCAGCTAAGAATTTTGATGAGGTCGGTACCCAGTTCTGGCACAGCGTGGCCCTTTCTCCCTCGCTGCTGGCTTAGTAACAGGAACAAGTGAGACTGCTGCTGCTTCCCTTGTAACGAGGTATGAATTCCAGATCAAAAGTTAGAGCTGCTTGGTTCTACATGAAGAAATCAGATTCAACCCCTGAATGTGTTCCAGACAGGAATATTGTTAAATTTGACTCTGCTTCCTTCTGATACAGCATGGGGACCTGCCAACCAGGGAGAGAACTGCAGCATGCATGCATCTCAAAGGTGCAAGGCAGAAGGAACTGCTGGATCAGTTTGCGTGACATTTAGGGTGTTGTGGGTCATTGTGTAACTGTCACACCCTGTGGTGAGCTCACTAGCTGATGATTGACTAAAAAAATTAACAGACGTTTGTTGCAAACGTTTTTCAGAAAGGCATGCTGTCTTATTTTGAAGTTTCTAACAAACGAAAACTTAATGATTTGTTCCGTGTTTTCTTTTTCTTTGTGCTTTTCTGCATTTCTAACTTCGATATGTCTAGTTTCCTGTAGTTTCAGAGCAATTTTAAGCTGGCATAAAATGGCAGAGCTGCGGAAAGAAGCAGTCAGCTTCCTGCAGTCACTTCTTCCTGCTCTGGTGCCAGCTGGCGTGGCCAAAGTGCTGGGCCCTGCTGCTGATCCGATCTCTCTAGAGGGAACCAACTGCAGAACCTGCAACAGCAACAGAATCCATCTTGTCCGGGATTGGTACCAAGATCTGGTTCAAAGCACGGCTGTGTGAACGTGGCCATAACAAAGAAGTAGGTGGAAAAGGGGAATGAACAGTCAGGGATGAGGAACGGATGAAGCTGCCTGTTTGGTGGCTGTCTCCGCAGCAGATGGTGAAGCTGCAGAGTTGCTTTCAGCTGTTGGTTCCTGGCCATCTCGTGCTGGAAATAACTGTGTTATAGTGGAGGTTCCTGTTGTTTCTGCATCTGTGGCTTGGTCCTCGTGATGTTAACATCGTGACTTCACAGCCATACATCAAATAACTGCGTTTTTTATTTCAGCATATGTCAGAACTCGGAAATAAAAAATGCAGTTATTTGATGTAGCACAAGTAGTTTGGAAGCAAATGTTGCAGTATTGCTGGTAAATTTTAATCCCTATTACAATACTCAGAAAAGATTTTGGATGGTCTTAGTACAGGATCTGTATGAAGCAAGTTGGTCTTGGTATTAGCAGGTTGAAAGTGCAAATTCACAGTATGCAAGAACTGTATTTAGTGTGTGTGTATATATATTTCCCAAAAAGTACGTTCAGTGCTAAAGATATAGATTGATAATTAATAGGTAATGAGAAGTGTTAAGACCTAGTGTTGAGCTAGGTCTTGTAGGTGTTGAGCTATATCTAAACTAGGCAAACTTCACAGTAAATAAAGTGTTGTGTTCTTTCTGCTGAATGTTTGCATCTCTTATTAGAGCAGTTGGTAGGCGATCTCAGTGGCAGTTCTCACTTCATAAATAGACCATCATACTTCGTAGTAACAGGAGAACATCACCAACCTTTACAAATCTGAAAGGGATGTTTGTTGTGCTAGTTGCTGAATCTTCCTCTGTACTCTAAGAAATGAGTCTGTAGGATCTGATGAGATGCATCCAAGGGTCCTGAAGGAGCTGGCATATGAAGCTGCTAAGCCACTATCCATCATTTGTTTGAGAAGCTGTGGCAGTCTGGTACAGTTCCCACTGACTGGAGAAAGGGAAACCTAACTCCCATTTTTAACAAGTGGATAAAGGGAGACCTACGTGGCAGTCAGTCTCACCTCAGTGACTGTCACTGGAAGTTCTGAAGAGCAAGATCTCAGGGACAAGTCAAGCTCAGCAATACAGGATTATTCAGTCTGGACAGTGGAATGGCTCCACAGCTGAGGCTATCGCTGGAAAACACTGCACAGTTCATCCCTGTACACAGAATCATAGAATATCATGAGCTGGAAGAGACCCCACAAAAATCACTGGGTCCAACTCCTGACTCCACACGACCACTCAGAATACAAACCTTAGGTCTGTGAGCAGTGTCCAAATGCTCCTTCAATTCCAGCAGCTTGGGGCCATGGTCACTACCTTGGGGAGCCTGTTCCAGTGGCTGTCCACCCTCTGGTGAAGCTGTAGGTTGCATTGAGGTCTCCCCTAGTTGGCTGTGACCAGTGACTGCATTGTGTTTTAAGTGTTTTTCAGTAACTCCCATAATAATCTTCTCCAGAATGTCTCTAGTCACTGAAGTGAGACTGGGCCTGCAATTACCACGCTCACCTTTCTCACCCTTGCCAGCTTCCAGCTGACTGGGACCTAGGTGGTCTCTGGATCCCCAAGACCATTGAAAATGAACTCCAAAGTTGGATTATGTGCTAGTCTTCTGGGGTGTCAGATACTGATGTTGTTTTCTGTATGTGGAAAAAATCTCTTGCAGATACTGCTGAAAGCACGGACTGATTTTAGCATTGTCAAAACACATCTTGTGCTTGCACTGAAGTTTACTAGTGACTCTCACTGTAATGAAAGTTGCTATATAAAATTATGTGCTACATTTTCTTCCCCAAAGATTGCAGCGCTGTTTAGGCAACAGTGCTGTATGAGTGAAGCATCTACTCACTGTTTCTTGCATTCTCGCTATTCAGTGTGCTGATACCGCATCTCTTCTGGCAGCGCAGTTAATTCTAAAACACTTGACAAAAATACCTTTTTCTTTTGTGGTTCCTTTGGTTTTAGAGAATCTGGTTGTGTAGTGTTTCACTGAGTTTGTCTTCACAGGTTCTCCGAGCAGACACAGACCACATTTCACACATGGCAACTGAGAAACAAAGCTGTAGAGGCTATTTTGCAAGAGTACTTTGTTGTTTATCCTTCCCTCTTGCACAGGAGATTCTACCACCACTTTGGACTTTGAGGAAGCCACTTCACTTGTCATCTGACCGATTGCAAGCATACATTGAACTCAGACTTGTTTTGAAGTGGTTCTCTGAGTTGGCCTATCTTAAGTAAAGCTCCTCAGAGGTGCCCAGACGCAGTTGTCTGAAGGATGTTCTGCTGCTGCTCCACTTTTTCAGTTTTCTTGGTTTCTGCTTGGTGAGCCTCCCAGCTTTGTTACCTGCCTTCTCACTTCTCTGTGTGTGGTTGCTGGTTGGCAGGTGTGCTTGTGCATTCCTGCCCCAGACAAGGTGCCTTGTGTTCTGATCAGTCTTTTTATACCTATTTTGTATGTTTTCTTGTTGAACCTTTGAAAAACTTTTCTTGGGTGAAAAATTTCAGACCACCTGTGGCTTCATAGGGGAAATTCCCATATTTAAGAAATAAAATTCTCAGGGTTTTAAATTCTCATTTAAAATTCTCAGGGTTTCTGTTGAAGGCAGAAAAGGGTGACTTTCTTGTTCATCTTTGATTTCAGTATTGGTTGTGCAGATGTGTATCAGTCTGGTACAGCTGCACCATGGCAGTGCTGTTGGGATTTTTGCTGAGGGTGATGTCATTTAAAGACTTTGCAGTCTGATTTAATGTTTGTACTTCAGTATAATTTAAGAGAAAGATGCGTTTTTATTTACCAAATACTTGCAAGTAAACCCTAAAATGCTCCAGGAGTAAGAGCAGATAATTTTCTTCACAACATAGGGTCTTTTCTTTTTCCAGAAATCTGTGAAAATAGGGGCTCTTGCCATCCATAAAAGTTTTCAGAAGATTGCTGGTATTTTCTCTTTATGTGTTTCCATTTGAAATATAATAAATTATTGACAAGCTTTCTCAAAGGTATCCAGGTTTCCCAGATCTTGCTAAAATACCACTTAAATTGCTTTAGGGTAAATGTAAATGATATGAGAAGGGGTCAGTAGTAAACAGTGCTGACATAAACAGTTTTTTTCCTTTCTGAAGGCTCTTAAATGATGAATTATTACTGCAACTTAACTACTTCTAGAGTCAGTGGGAGGCTTTAACTTTTATTTTCCGGGAAATCTAGAAGATTCCCTCTCACTACAGTTGCCTCTCTCTGCTATGGAATATACAATCTGTGATGTATGTATTTTAAAAACATTCAGAACATAGTTAAAAGACAGTGTTGTACTTAGTTAAAGCTGTGTCCACTGCAGATGGTAAAAGTACAAATGCAGAGAAAACAGCTGTTTACGTGCAAGCAATGTGACTTCATATCAGTTTTATGCATAGCAAATTTTGTAGGCTTTAAGAGAAAAGAAATTGTAACTAGAGAAATGGTATGTGGTACATGGTAAGTAAATGTAGTAAAAGACAGTCAGATTTTCCAAACCTATTTTACAGCCGTGGGTGAAACCAAGAACAAAACAAACAGCTTCACATTGCAGGCACAATCATAGCTCGAACGTACAGTGCTGATGTAAGCTAAACTGGAGTTTCCAAAGAGGAAAAAGGGAAAGAATTGGGTCAGTGGCAGTCTGGCCCTCCTTGTGTCTTTTTGAAAACTCTTAATGCAGGCACGTCCAGCCCATGGGCCACATTTGGCCCAGCACAGGTCGTACTGCAGCCCAGCCCATGCTGCCGTGCCATCATGGTGGCAGCTTTTCCCTGCCGAGCAGCCCAGCCCCGAGTGCGCACCCATCCCTCAGCAACAACCAAACCATTGCTGTGCCATGAGCACGGCCTGAGCTGAAGCCAGGACAAGGGGAAGGTGCACTGCTAACTCAAGTAATGCTAACGTGTTCCTGCATTTGGATACACTGGCTGAGAAAAATATGCGGCCTTGCACTCTGTTTGATCGAGGAATTTGGGAACAGGTTTCAGTCAACATAAATGCAGTACCCGAGAATTTTAAAATGGAATGTATAGAACTGCAGTCAGATATTCAACTCAAAGAAAAATTTGGTCATCTCTCTACTAGACTTCGAGATCTGTCACACCCTCCCATCACAATCACGCCTTACTCATGTAATCACTTTCAGGCACTACGTCCATTTGTGAACAACTGTTTGCAAGGATGAAGCACAGGAAGAATAAAATTTCACCAAAAATCTCTACCTTTGGAACTCACTAGGAATTGCAAGCACTGCCATCAGAACAGACTTATGCATTAGTTCCACAAAACAAGGTCAGATGTCCCAGTAGTTCTATTTTTGTTGCCTTTTTTAATGTTTTAATGAAAAATATAAAGAATGTTATATACATTAACTATATTATATAGTTTGTATGTGGCCTAAGACCATTCCTCTTCACTCAGTGTGGCCCAGGGAGGCCAACAGGTTGGGTGCCCATGCCCTAATGCATCGTGAATTGCTTTTGAATCATCTGCATCTTTGTTGCTAACTATGTTGGGATGAGGGTTCCATGTTTGTGCTGCCCTGGCTGCTGTGTTCTCCATCCAATGGAAATCTGTAGCTGGGGGATCCGCTTTCCTCAGGAGCGTTTGAGACTATCTCTAAGGGGCATCTTTTTGGAGGAAAGGATAGAGACAAATCAGAAAGGAGAATGTGTAAGGAATGGAGGCGGAACAGTCTCAGCAAAGGCTCAGACATGGAAACAAAGCCTTTTCCTTCAGGGATGCATAGGGATCATGCAGGTTCAGGTTGTCAGTGGCTTGCAAACAAGCCTGAAAACTAGAGGAGTTACTTAAAAAGCCTTTTGTTCATCTTTCTTGTAGTTTGAGCACAGAAACATTCCCTCAAGTCTAGAGAAGAGCTGCAGAGAATGCGAAATCTTTCTTTGACACTTTGCCCCAAAAGCCAATGGGTGGAGCTGTGTGTTGATCAGGATGTCTTTGTAGCACCTGAGAGAGAAGAACTGTGTAGAACCTAAAAGAAATGGAAGTTGAGATTGGATTCGTGTAGTGGCTCTGATACATTTGCCTGAGGGGAGCAGCAAGGCAATCCAGGGAGCAGTGGATGGACAAAGACTGAAGCTGGGATTAATAAGTTTGAACAGGAGAAATGTGGGTGAAGACAAGCCACTGAACATGTAGGGTTGATCACAGAGTATCTGAAGAGTATGTGTTAAAATGAATATGTTTACCATGAATATATATTAAAAAGGGTTCCAAAACGTGTAAAAAATGACAAAAAAGCTAATAGCTCTTAGAACTTTTGAAAGGGTTTATGTGATGGGGTGATGCACTGGCTCCGTCAGCTGCTACAGGCAAAGCCTCCAGAAGCCATCTTGCTGAGAGATGTCTGTGGAAGGCTGTAGGATTTAAATCCAGGTAGAAGAAGCCTTGCAATACAAGTTTGAAATAGTCTCGATGTTACTGCTCTGAGTATAAGGCAAATGACAATAGGAGGGGTTAGCATCTCTTGGGAACTGCCATGTTTTTGGGAACATCTTGCAAAGTGGGTGCAAGGGACTAAAATTGTGGAATTGGTCATGTATCAAATCTCGTTCAGGACAAAAATAGAGTTAACAGTCTTGGAGGAGGTGCTGTAGCTGAAGTTCACGTGTCCTCCTGTGAGAAGAAGCAAATGAGGTAATGAGTACAGAGTGAGATATGTGTGAGAGTAGTGTGAAGATGTTGGAGGTGAGGAAGAAGAATCTCCATTTCCTAAAGGGGAAAGTGGCCATTTGTGGTCAAGAGGTCACTCTGAGGCTCTGGAGACCCAGCCTCTGTCAGAAATGTTTGAGAGAAATGGGAAGGAAAAGGGTTTTCATCAGTAACAGGACATGAGGTGATACCCATAACTGTGAAGAGGAAGAAGGGAGAATATCATCTCTATGTTTTACAGTATCCCATTTCTGTGGGGGGAATCTCTAGAAGATACAATACCTGACTGAAGGGCAGACAGTTCCTCTGTCCCAGAAGTTTGAAGGGAGGATGAAGGTACAGGGAAGTGCATCCTGTGCTGGTGGGACAGGAGAGCTGAGGACTCCTCTTCATCCTAATTTGTATCCAGAAATGATTAAAGAGGTGTCACATCCGGAACTGCTGTGGAATGCTGAGAAGATACCTCTTAGTATCAGCTCATCTTTCAGAAACCTCCTGAAGAAAGGGACAAGTTGCAGTTAGCATGCTGGAGAGAAAGGAAGGGCTAGCTACAGTACCCATCGGGAAGAAGACAACCTGCACAAGAATGCTCAAATATGCTTTGTTCTCGGTGGGGTTGGGTAAAGGAAAGGAGATGGAAGAGAAAGGAAATTGTTTCCTATTATAACTTGCAGTCAAGGAAGCAAATCAAGAAGACAAGAAAGAGGGATGGAGGCACTGCAGTTTGGTGGTTAGAAAGTTAAAAGATGGTTCTGAGATGTCGTGTTGCTTTGGGAGCGCATCGCAGAAGCGGAGTGATGTAAGGGAGGATGATGGAATGGGTTGGGTTAGACACATAACTAGTTGGTCTGTTTGGTTTTTAAGCCAAGTGGGCTATGTGGTGTTCTCTGCAAGTCGGAAATGTACCAAGAGCAAGCCTGAAGGAGAGGACCTGCCCTAGAAGTTACAGTGGACACTGGAGGCACTTGTTGACAAGCTCATTCATTTCTGTTACTTTCATTTTGCGCTGTGAAGTAAATACATATTTACTCTGGTTTGCCGTAGCAGAAACGACCTCTAGAGTTAAACGTGTTCTTGTGGCTTCTGGGTGTCTCATTATGGAAAGGTGGAAGCATGTCCACCTCCATGGCTCTGTCTTGCTGGAGGTCCTACCAGGCAATTTGTTAATCCTGAAAGTCAAGTAAGGCCTTGGAAAACGCTGTTTGCTTGGACATTACTCATAGAGACAGCCTCTGGGTGCACGAGTGATCATTTGCATGATTAGTAGTTATAGTAAAATTACTTTAGATGACTTACTGTTAATTATTTGTTGTTAAATTGAACGTTAGAAAATAATGAAAAGATTTTCAAATATTCAGTTGAACATTCAGAACTTTGACTAGTGATAGAAAATACAACTAGGTTCTGGTGTATTCTTGGTTTTGCATTTTTGGTTTGTGTTTTTAAGTGCAAATGTTCAGCTTTTGAACTAGTAAAAATGGGGGAAGGAAAACTTTCTGTACTTTTAAATCCTGTAAGATACGTGTGTGTGTGTGTGTGTGTATATATATATATACACACACAGAACTTGATGCTTTGCTGGGGTTTTAACTGTGTTTTAAGCAAACAAAACTCTTCTGGTTTTAAATCTTAAGTGAAGTTTGAAGCAATTAGCTGTGTGATACAGAGTACAGTGATTCGGCATCCATGATGAGATCTGTTGGTTAACTGTATTTTCGTTTGAAGAAATACAATAGCACAGAATTTACACCAGTTTGACCAGAGACTAATAGAGACTAAATTCTCTATTGGAGCTGAGGAAAATCTCAAGTTGCTTGATCTTGAAAGCTGAACTCAGGAGCTCCTTCAGCATCAACATTCTGGTGCTGTCCTCCCAAAGGTGAAATGCTGTGCTGCGAAGCTACATAAGCAGTATTTCTCTGAAACAGTTTACATCCACTGTTCAGGGGCTATCAACTTTCATTGAGTTGTAGTTTCAAGGAAATAAGCAAGATAGCTCAACTCTGTTATTTTTATCCATCTCTTTCAGATTTTCATGGCTGTTCTGTTGCTGTAGCCACCACGGATCTGAACACTGGCTACAGAGGCTTGCTGCTTTCTCATACTGGATTTCTCCAACTCAAGAGCTCCTTGGAAGTTTCCAAGGCAACCACCTGTGGAATAATTAAAAAGGATGAAGTGTTGGTGTGCCAGATAAAGGGAATTCTTGCCTGGAGAGAGCACTTCATTTTCAGCTGTCTTGAAGAATCAAATGTGCTTCTGCTAGCAAAGTTAAGGTAGTACAATTAAAGAGTACTGATTTATTATCTGGAGATACTGAAAGTTTGTGCAGGAGCAACAAAATTAATATGACCATATGGTATTCACTTAAGAAAATTAGCATGGATCTTTTAATGTTAATTTTATTGGAATATATTTAAACAAAATTCAGAAGGATGATGGAAGAGCAATGTGGATGAACATTATTTCACATAAGTAAAACATTTGCATGAACTGTTTTACAGTTTTTGCCATCTTTACTCACAGATGATTTTAAGCTGGTAAGGACTAAAATGGAGCGTGCATTAGTGGGAACACAAATATAGGAAGTGGAGACTTCATGCCAAGTGCACTGAGATTTCTTTGGCATTCAGTGGAGTGATGGATATAAAAGGAATATAGGAGTGGGCTCACAGCAAAATGGCAAAATCAAGGCTGTTCCTTAATCTCATAGCTTAATAAAGAGTATGCAGTGATTAAGTTGGTATCGAAACTAAACTGGTAATCAGGTTTAGAGTCTTTGGTGAAGCAGTAGCTAAAACCATTTATAAGGCAACAGATTCAAAGATGAAATTGCATATTGGGAGGCCAGAAGGTACGGAAAAAAACTCTGTTAGGTAAGGAAAAGAGCTCTATTATAACAAAAACAAAAATGCCAAATTTAGTTCTGAAAGTTTAAAACATTGCGACAAAAGTTTATGGAAAGCTCTTAGGCTCTAGTATTTAAGTGTAACATGTTGCTGGATGTATCTGTTTATTCTATCTTCCTTCTCTGCCAGTCATTCAAATACATTTTGAATAGAAAAATACTGTTCATTTCTGACAATGAAGTTAAATAGAGCAAGCCACATTCAAGTTCTTCTCATAGTCCAAATAACTGCTCAGTTAAGTCTGGTTACCTAGTTTAATGCTTTTGTATAGTTAATTTTGGGTGTGATGCTTTTGTGTCATTTATTTTAAGCAAAAGAAATGACTTCTAAATTTTGAAGTAGAAATATTTGGGATACCATCTGGACTTTACATAATAAATTTTTACTGCCAAAATGTTTGTGGGATTCTGTTCGGATGTGGATGGGATTTCACATTCCGTGCCTTTCACAGCACAAGAGGATCATTGTTTTTTAGGTACGGTGGGTCCAAGAAGAAATAGGAATTGCTTGATGGCAGCTTTGTGATTTGATTGAATGCATACAGAAGCCCAATTTAAGTAGTAACCATTGTTACCTTTTTAGAGCTGTTACAGAATCTCAGAAGCTGATATTCGTAGGTACCATCTGAGTGCAATTGTAATTTTAAACCCTAATTCTTAATTTGCAATTCTAGATCTACTGTCACCATGGCTTAACTATTAAATTGGTTGTCTTTTCCGAAGTAATTCTTCAGGCTATTCAGTTGTCACAGTATACAGCTGGGGGGAACTTTTTTAAAGAAAAATTACTGTTTTCATGTAAGAAATAAATAGACTGAAGTATCTGCAGCAAGCATGCAGGATATGGTATAAAATTGACACACAGTGCAGGTAGAGGAAGGCACTGTGACGTGTGTACATGTAGATCCAGATCTTTTGCTTTCTGAGAAACACAGGCAACTCTGAAAGATTGTGTGTACTTGTGGAAAAATGTACGTATGTATGTATATAGGACTTCCACTGTTGCTCCCAGCTACTACGTGAAGTCAGCAGTCCCAGGAGTGTACCCAGAAAATAAGTTTCATCCTGGGCGCACTTTGAAAGCATCCTGAACATATGCAAGTGCCTCAGTTTTTCTGTTTCCCCTCATATACTCTTGAGTGAGATTCTTCTCATGAAACTTTATCTTCCAGGCAGTGGTGAAGATGACTGTGGAAAGCAGATAGGCTGAACAGCTCCCTGAAAGTATCTATGAAAGGGGATCTTTGAAGGGGATGACTTAGCTTTTGGAGGCAAATATCCCATTGATTCAGCCCATACCACTAATGAACTCTAGATATCTGGGTGTGTAATTGTATTTATAGGTGAAATTCATGCACACCCACTTTGTTCTCCATATTTCATTCCTAATCCAGAAAAATGGTAGATGGGTTTGAGCTTGGTTATTAATACGACCCAGTTACGAGGATTGACCTTGGCAATTTTTCCAGACTTGGGACGCTGTGGTTCACTATCAACGATACTGGAGAGTTTGTTGATGTAGTTTCTATTAGAAATGAAAACATGCATGCTAAACTTAGGCAGCTGGACTGTGTGAAAGAAAATAGAGTGGCTGGGCAGAATTTGTTTCTAATCTGTGAATATAGCTTATGTTTTACTAATTGTTATCTCTGAGATATTTTACATGACCGAAAGGGAGTAGAAACTTAGCAGTGATTTGTTCACTAATTCTAATTTCTTTAAGTCGTTAGGTACATGCCAACATAGGATTTGTTTTTGCAACCTTGGCTATTTAGAATTAGTGCTATTTGCACCTAGAAAAAGTAAAGTTTTCTTATACTCTTTCTGTAACAAAAGGTATGTTATGCTCCATCTTCGGGTAATTTGAACTTCTTTTGAAAGAGAAAATAGGAATTAGTGATATGATAATGCTCTAAAAATTCTTTGGTCTGGTTGTTGTACTTTTTATACCTCCCCTATTTCTGTGCTGCTGGCACAACTGTATGGAAGGAGTCTGTTACAGTGTGGTTTTTCTAGAAACTTCACTAAAATACACATTGATTTTGTCATGTAGCTGGGACTGTTTCCTAGAATAGATAACTCTTTCCTCTTGTTGCTGAGAAATCAAGGTAATTTCTTGGGTTGGGAGTTTTCAAAGGGAATTTTTTCTTCTGGCAAGAGATGTCAAGAGTAGAAATGCAGAGGTCAGAGGGAAAAGAGGGTGAAGCAGGCGCCACCTTCCATTTTTCAGAAGAGGGAACTCCAGTAAAGAATTGACCTTTTTGCCTAGGCTGTATCTAGGACAGATAATCTGTATATTTCTACTGGAGATTTTAAGGTATATCAGGCTGGGCAAACACATCAAGCATCTCAAACTGTTGTAGAAAAGATGTTCAACAGCAATCTCTGGGAGCATCAGTCATGAGGCTGCTATGTAAAGTCATGGATCTCGAGGTTTTCAGGACCATCTCTTTCCTCTCTGGCTCTTCAGAGATAAGAAGAGAGTTAAAATGAGATACATCAATACAAAGCAATACCATTATCGAAATCTGAAACTCCAGGAAAAATGTTGTGCTTGGCTGTACTGTGCACAGCCTTCCTGGTGACCAGCTGCTGCTGTAAGAGCAGTGACAGGGACAGCCATCGCTGCACCCCTCCAGACAGGGTGTGCTTGTGTGGGTGAGTGGCTGTGAGGATCGAATCAGCCCTGAGTTTGTAATGGCTTTGCAAATAGTTGTCTCCTAGACAATAAAATTTATGAGTCCTGTGATCCCTTTCTCCCTGCCAGCCATTGCTACTGTGCATCTTGGATATATTCAGTGCAGCTCAGAGGACTTTTCCCTGATGAGTCATGCAAAAAGTGCAGAACAGAATAGAAAGGTCAATCTGCTCTGTTCTAGGACCAGTTTAGCTTTCTTTGGTACCAGTTGACTATCACTTTTTTTTTTTTAGCTGTAGAACTGTTTTTATTGATAAATATTTCAAACTCTCCTATTCTGATTTAAATTCCTCACGTGAGGTTGTGTATCTCTGCAATTAAAAACGTAAGACTTCAGAATTTTGCATATTTGTAGAGAGGTGGAACGTGCCTTCAAATTATGAACATCTATGTATTTGTAATAGGGTAGGAAGAACTTCTTGAAGAACTTTCAAAGTGGAGTCATTAAAATCTTTGTAGGAATGTTGATTTCATTTGTAACATACATTGTTGTCCTTCATCAGCTGCATATTTGTAATTCCACCTTTGAATGATACCACAGGGAAAAGATTCACCTATTCCAGTGATTGCTTTAAGAAGTACTGTTTCTTCACAGTATAGCATGTCATTTTCTGAGGTTTTATTCTCCAAAACAAAAAAAACTTTCTCAAAACTTACTGTTCCACTGCTCTGTGTTACCAGTATATACAAAGTAGTGCTGAAGAAGGGAAATTGAGCAATTGAATGAATTTTCACAGCTCTAAATATACACTGGCTTTAGGTGATTAAATACAGGGAGTTACCTTAGCAGTAGAACTATTAGTTTTTTTTTTGTGTGTTTTTTTTTTTTTAACAATAATTGAGCAAATGCCTAATGCAGTGACAAGAAAACAAGAATGCCTGCTGGGTCACATGAAAACTATCTGTAGCCTAAGGTTTCCTGAATGGTAGTGGGCAGCTGCCCTTAGGGAAGTGTGCAAGAAGAGGGAATGCAGTCAGACATCCTTTTTGCAGCTCGGGGAATCCTGAGCCATGACATCATCTTAGCTTCCATGCATTTGTCTAATATGAACCCACTTTGTCTTCCCTGATGTCTTAGAGCTGTGATTTCTGTTGGTTGTGCATACAACGGATCCTGTTCTGTTTGTTCTTGAGCCATGCTCTTGTCTCTTGCCCATGTGGAACCTCTGTATATCCAATCTCCCTTCAGCTATTTCTTTTGCAGGCTGAGGAATCTTGCTTGGTGCCATCCCTCCTCATGTGGAAGCTGTTGCCTAGCTCCCATCTTTGCTGTTCTGTGCACTGGTGTCACCCCTTCTGGGATGGGAGGAACAAAGCCACACGCAGGGCTCAGGGTACAAACGTGCGGCAGATGGATGCAGTGTGACACTGCTGCTTCCTCGTTTGGTCCCTGCTCTCTGCCTAATTATTCCTGAAATTGTGTTTGCATTCTCACTGCTGCTGTTATCAGCCCCTGTGAAAGCTGTGTTTTCATAAAACTATCTATGTTGACTTCAAGGTCTTCCTTAATGAGGAAAAACTAATTTAGAACCTATCATTTTCTGTGTGTAGTTAGTTATTTTTTTTCCCAGAAGAGACTGGACCTTGCATTTATCTACTTGATTTTCATTTTCTGCTTTCTTTCCCAGTCACGCTGTGTAATAACTAGCTGGAAAAAAAGGACTGAGAATACCGCTTTGAGTTGCTTCGTGTTTTCAATAGACTTGTGATCTCACATTGAGTCCTTTTCAGCGTAGTTTATGGTTACATATTAAATGACAGAGGTCTAAGTACAGATCTGTATAGGAGTCCACTTCTGTGTGTGTGTGTGGAAATGGGTATGTTCTTAGCATGTTAATTAACTGTTAATAAGACCTTTCTCCTTAGTGCCCTGCAGCTGAGTTTTCATCATAGCTTCAATGAAGTTGGTAGCTCTTAGGGTCTCCCAATATTCAGTTAATCAGAACTCCTTCAAGAGACCTCGTTTGTGTAAGGTGTGACCTCTCTTGCAGCACAGCAGTTGGCAGTTTTAGTGTTTCAGTTTCCATAGAAATCTGGGGAAACACACGTTCTCCTGGCCATTTTGCTACTACTAGATTTTGTGGTTAAGTTCTCTACTGACTTGAGGTGATGCTGGTTCCTTGTCCACTCTGAAGACAGACTGCAGTGCTGGAAACTTCTGGAAGGTTCACCTTTTTTAGTTACACAACTAAAAGCAGAGAAAATCACTGTTCCAAATAGAGAACTTGAGTACGTTGTAATCACTAATGGGCTCACTCCAGCAAAGAGCATTTTGAGCTAGATCCTGTATGCATCTTGCAGATTGCATCACGTCTTGCTTCTCCTGTGGGTTTTAAGAGTTATTTGAAGAAGTGGTAATTAATGATGTCTCAAATTCTCAGCATAATCACTGTAATGTAAACGTTTTTTATGTCTCTGAAATCCTGCAGTTAAGCCACATTAATCTCAAGAGATGGTGTTTGTCCATGAGAGCTGTCAGGTACCTTCATGGGACCGTGATTGTTGTCTTCTGCCTCAGTCTAAAAATGCTGTACTGGAGATCTGTGTAGCTTCTTCCTTCTGTGGGACTTGTTCATGTGTCTCCTCTTTCTTACTGTGCTTTTGTTGGAAGGAAGAGGGCATCTCTGAGCTTCGCAAGGTTTCATGTGCATCGAGATACCCGAGTGAGTCAGTGTGACAGAGGACCTATTTAAAAATTTTTCCTTATGGGATGATGTCTCTAGTTCTGTTGACATATGTTATGCTATCCAGAGTGGCAGGAGACAAATGTTAAGCAGTGAATTCTGCCTCAGGCAGAGCAGTTTGGCTTGCCCTGCTGTAAGCATCTCCATGCGGTCAGAGAGATGCGTTGCTGTCTGGGTTCCACTGAATCAGTTTCTCTACGGTGCCTATGATGGAGTCTTAAACACTCAGGGTGCGTATAGATCCACTGCAGACATCTGAAATGAGGTGAATCGAGTCCCATTCTGGTGTTTTGCTCCTTTGAAGTGGAGAGTAGTCATCGTGGTGCTTAGGAAAGTTTGCTGATGTGGAACACCGGGGCAAGGTGCTGTGGTTTAACTCTGGCAGGAAGCTCAGCAGCACACAGGCACTCACTGCGTCTCCCCAGGTGGGTTGGAGGAGAGAACTGGGAAGGTAAAAAGTACGAGAACTCAATGGTTGAGTTCACTAGGTAAAGCAAAAACTGTGTGTGCAAGCAAAGAGAAACAAGGAATTCACTCAGCACTTCTCATCAGCAGGCAGGTGTTCAGCCTTTGCCAGGAAAGCAGGGCTTATCATGCATCGTAACTATTTCTTGGGAAGACAAATGCCATCAGTCTGGACATTCCCCTTCTTCCTCCTTCACTCTGGCTCTTATTGCCAAGCATGATACCATATGGCATGGAATGTCCTTTTGGCCAGTTTGGGTCAGCTGTCCTGGTTTGCTCCAGCTCCTTGTGTATCCCCAGCTCCTCGCTGGCAGGGCAATGTGAGAAGCTGGGAAGTCTTCAGCTCTGTATAAATACTGCTTAGCAACAGCTGAAAACATTGGTGTGCTGTCCCCATTATTTTAATTAAAAATCCAAACCACAGTATCATACAAGCCTCTACAAAGAAAATTAACTTTATCCCAGCCGAAACCATGACACAAGGGAAGAAGATATGCAGTGTCACTTTGGATTATATGAAGGTGTAGGTTTGTGGGTGACCTGAGGGGGTAAGGTGAGAGTGGGATTTAAACGTCAACATCTGTGAATTGGTAAACCATTGCAATGGTGTTTACATGGGGTGATGTGCTTCATAGTTCTGTACTTCATTAAAGTACAAAAAGTAGGTCTTAATGAATAGTATGCATCCTAGAGAAGCGGTCACATACTGCTTATATTTCTACTAATACATATTTCTCTTTTATATTCACACTGCAGGGTCTTGGGGAGGTCTGGAGAAAGTAGCAGCAGTGCTACTGTGTCTTGTTGTGGATTGTGTGATGGAGATGAGAGAAGTCAGTGTTGCCCTCAGCTGCCAGACCTATTGATGGCAAGCCAGTGCCCTGTGTGAGCAGTGATAGCTGCACTGCTTAACCTTAGCCCTCTGAAAAATGGACATTGTCTCTAAAGTCATGGAGAGGTGAATATATCCAGAGCAATTCTTCTGTTAGTCTTAGGTGACCGTGTAAGAAGAGATCAAATGATGAGATCTGTTGGCCCATCTCCAGAGCAGTTCTAGAAAGTGCTTAAACAAAGGGGAAAGAACAGTGTATTTTCAACTGATGAATTTAGCTGAGTTGACTCTATCCTTAAAGGTCAGATATATAATTTGTGTATTACCACTTTCTGGTTGTTCTCTATGGACAGTGGCATTGCAGCAGTTGAGTTATTCTTGATTTTTTTAGATGAGTTTGTGTCAGTCTGGAGTTATTCATACGCTACCCAACAAAATAACCTTTTGAGTTATTTCCAAAAAAATATTTTAGCATATTGGTTAGTGATCGTTCATCCAAATGACTGATCTGAGTCGCTGGAAATTTTGTGGTGCTTTACTTCAGCTCGTGTGAGAGTACATGCTGCAGCTCAGGTTTGTGTGGGTGAATGGACAGTACTGCGTAAGTGCGCGAATGCAGGCTCCTAAGCAGCCTTTGGGCTGGGCTTCGTGAACTTTTTCTGTTCCCTTTTGTTCTGTCTGCAGCTTCTTCAGTTTTGTGCTTCATGAGAATGCAGACAGGTCTAAAAACTATGTAGATTACATAATGTGCTGCTGGGTTTTGTTTCAGCTGCATGGTTTCTGGTGGGATGAAATTACTCCTCTGCCCACCAAGCAATGCCAGGGATGGGGCTGAAAGCAGGTGTTCCCTTCAGCGGTAGCATTCACTGTCTCCTGTCATTGTGTTTATTTGGGGAAGATGGCACTGTCTGGAGAACTGAAGGGTGCCAGGACCACACTGTGAATTTGTTCCCATCAAATAAACATAGATTGAATACAAATGCTCAGGGATAATATCAGGACTCAGAAGATGAGAACTGTTTTCAGTTAATGCCTGCCAGGAATTAAGAAAAATTAACATGAAATTTTTGTGGTCTTGGAGGATACTTACATGAGGAGTTGTCTGCTCCACATATGAGAGCTTACAGAGCTCTTGGGTTGGATTAGTGGGTTTTTTTGTTGTTGTTGTTTTTTTTGGGTTTTTTTTTTGAAAAGAGGATTCACATGGAATTTGTGGGGAGATGTTTCAGTTTCTTTGGGATATATAAATTTCCAGTTCCGTTGCTGACAGCTTCTCACTATGATTCTCAAGGAAATGAACAGGCAGTCCTTGCTTCTGCAGAGATCAGTGGTAAGGATTTGTTGTTACCGAGGCCTGCAAATAAAGAAGGAGGTTAACTCTGCACAGTGTGAGGCAGGACTGCTCAGCTGTCAGTGAGCAGTGGGGTTTCTGCTTATTCAGAGTTTTTGTTGTTCCCTTCAAATTGTCTGATGTTACCTTCCGTAGGTTCCCAAGGTTATTTCAGTAATGAGGTTTCTGGTATTTTTTCTTCGGGACATTTAATGCAGGATTTCAAATTCTGCTGAGGTGTTGCTGGTAGTAATACAATATGGCTTGTTTACAGTCACTCCTTTTCAGATTTGTAATGCAAATATCATTTCTGCAGATCTCAGAGCTCTGGCCCTATTGGAGTTGAAGATTTCGTGTCATCTAACCTGCATTGTGAAAGGTGATACCTGCCTGATCCAACAGGATTGTGAGGAAGGGCTATTGTGATGAGTCTCATCTGGATGTCTGATGTTCAGAGAGGTAAAGAAAGACTTACCCAGAGTCACTTATTTGCAGAAGTAATTTTGAACAGCAGGTAGCAGGACTTGCTCTTCTCTGTTCAGAACAGCAATCATAAAAAGAGCTTTGACTTCTTTCATAGTTGTTGTTCTTTGGTGTTCTGCCATGGAAAAGCAGTCTGAAGGTAATTGTGCAGAGGAATCTTTGTGCTTGGTCTGGAGTGATCTAACTCAGTTTAATTAAAAAAAACAAAAACAGAAAAAAAAAACAAAAAAAACCCTTTGCTTTTGCATATAAGCAATTCTTCTTTTAGGTGCTGCTGCTTCTCTCCTTTAAAGCTCTTCCAACTTGAAACACGCTGCCATATGCTAGTGTAATGCCAGCACACAAATTGCCTTAAAATATAAATTAACAGAACTGTAGTTTGAGATTTTAATTCAGCAAAGGGATCCATTTTGGAGCCCTCATTCATTCTGCAAGAGACCTAAAGTTAGTTGGACCAGGTGCCTGTGTGAGATGTTTTGGGGGCTTTGGGTCTAACGTAGGGATGGAGAGGCTGCAAAGAATAGAAGAGAAACTTCTTCAATTCCAGTGCCTGGGAAAGCATTTGATAAGTGGACAATGAAACTGCTGCTCACCCACAACATTAATCATGCTCATTAACACTGCTTTGTCCAGTGTTTTTCTTAAGCAGTGTAGGGGTTTGTTCCTGGTGTGGAGGATGGCTAATGTCCTGTGCTGATGGCAGACAGTTCAGCTGTGTGAATGTGGGCTATACAGCATCACTCTTCTCTCTCTTTTTTCCCCTTAAATACTAATATAGGAACAGACACAGGTGACTTGGTATCCAGTGAGCAAGAAGAGTCAAAGGCAAGCTCTAGAAGCTTGGATATGGAATTGGACATCCAGCTTATCCGGGCAGCTTTCAGTATTGTAACCATTCATTCACACTTTTCTTTATTTCTGATTTTTATTTGCTATAACTTCAGACAATTATTTGGCTGATTTATAGAATTTGGACTTTTTAATGTATGTGTTAATGTCTTGAAGTCCACTTGTGCTCCAAAAGTTGTGGGCCATAAAAAGATGTTTATTAAATGTGAACTGACAGTTCAGATGCCTCCTTTTTGTTCGACGTTGACATTTGCTAAGGAGAAACGTTACATCTCCCAGCTACTTCCCTCCAGGAAGTCATTTTAGGACAGAGTCATGGCAAACTCAAAGCAGTAAATTTGCAATGCTGTGTGTTGCTATCATGCATAGGAAAGTGCTTCTGCTGTTTTTGTTTCATTGTGTGCTGATCTGATAGTGGTTGGTGCAGTGATCTCATATGGAAATGTTTTAGTTCAATTCATGTGCTCTGTTAGAAGCACTGCTTTTTATTTTAGTGATAACATCAGGTGCTTGTAACCTTGAAAAGGCTGGAAAACTGTGATGCAAAACAGCACTTCTTTCTCAGTAAGGAAGACCTGACAGGAATGCATGGAAACATTCAGCAACATTCTGGAATAAATATTCAAGCACCACAAGACTACTAGTATTTTGAGAATTGATTAAAATTAATAAGAGTGTATGAAGAACTTTGTCTTGCCTTTTGTTTATTTTCCTCTTTGTAGAGGAGAACATCAGGTAATTTTCAGTCATTTCAGTGCTGCCTTGGAGACTAGAAAATGTTTCGTTATTGCCATCTGAGATTCTTATGTAACCTGATAATTTTAACAAAAAAATTTTAAGAAAAATGCTGAGCAATTCACATCTTGTCATAAGATTACAAGACTGAGTAACACTGTGCTAAATTCTCCTGTGGTAATTTCAGTAGAAATAGTAGCACTCTAGGCTCCTGGAATGCATTTATCTTTCTGGGAATCAGGATTGTATCATACAGAGTTAAACTCCAACCTCATGGATTAAATGAGATACAGGTGGTTATTACATAAAAACAATGTATTTGAGTTTTGCAGAGTATTAAAATAGAATAAAAGGGAGCTGTAAGGAGGTGAACTACTTTCCTCCTGGCATCAGGAGCAGAACTAGTAAGTATGTCATGTGTTGAGTGCAACACATTCTTTAGGATGTGGCTTTCGTGTTGTATGCCCAGCCCATGGCACAGGGCTTGCTGTGAAGGAGCTTGCTCCCATCTCTCCGTTGTTGAGATTTTTGCTCTCTCCAAGGTCAAGGTCTGTAGTTACAACTGGAGGAGCCCAGAAGGGACTTCGCTTGCTTTTATCTCTTGTGAAGCACAGAGTGGCTTATCTTACTACTCAAAACTCTTTACTATATTCAGTAGAGAGGACTTCTATTTTTTTTTTTCAGTGAATAATGAAAATGGTGGCCAGTTACTGCTGCCTGCCTTTAAGTTTCTCTTCCAGAAATGAAAATGTGAATTTCATGATTTTTAAGATGGCGAGAAATTGCTATACTCTGATACTTTCTTCAGAGTACACAGTCTGACTCTATAATCCAGAAATTCAGGATGACTCAAAAATGAGTGAGTTATGCTTTATTCTATTTCGTTTAATTTCTTTGCAATACAGAATTAGAAGCGCTTAAAACTGATACCTTATGATGCCTTGTCTAGCACTGTGTAAATCCACTTTGGTAGGGAAGAAGAGGTGGCTTCAGACATCCCTGTAGCAAGTGCAGTAGAGTAACAGAAAGGATAAAAGAGAGGAAGGATCTGTGCTCTTGAACTGAGCATCAGAGATGAGGGAACTGCACACATACCTTTTGGTAGGATAGATTTTGGAGATGTAGGGCCTGGCATGAAATCCAAAACAGTAAGAAATACTTCCTTGAATGCCTGCAAGATAGGACTTCTGGTTCCTGAAGAAGAACTTGTAAATTTTTGGTCGATACTACTAGACATGCTGATCACAGTGCAGTTTCTAGAATATTTCAGTATGGATCAAGAGTAGAGTACAGTTCAGTGCTTGTTTTTCATTCTCTTGCTTAACTTCAAAGTCTTCATCTGTTATTTTTCTTCTTAATGTCAAGAAACAGCCTTCCTTTCCTACAGTATTTCTTCTGTTGTTACTCATTTATCAGGACACGCTTGTGATGGTCATCACTTCCTTCCTTTTGTCCCTCTTTCAGTGTGCTCCATATCAGGTGTAGCAAATGGGCTCTTGGCACACCAGCACAACCAGCTGTGTAGGTGGAATATGTGCCTTAAAAAGTTCTTTTATCATATTTTATTTACTGTGTTATTGGGATGTGAGAATAGTCTCATGTTGTGTCAGGGGAAGTTCAGATTGGATTTCAGGAAGAATTTCTTCATGAAAATGGTGGCCAAACACTGGAATGGGCTGCGCAGGGAAGGGGTGAAGTCGCCATGCTTGGAAGTATTGAGGAGATGTGTGGACATGGCACTAAGGGACATGGTTTGGTGATGGGACTCTTGTTGGTTAGGTTGATGGTTGCACTTTGTTCTTGAAGGTCCGCGATTACAACTGTGTGTCCTGTTGACTTAATTCATCCAAGTGTTGTTTCAACTTCAGTCAAGAGTTCAGGTTTTTGGAGAGACGGAAGGGATGACGATAAAAAATGTGTTTGAATGATGGGAAGAATGAAAAGCAAAATGCATCTTCATGTTTTCATCTGTTACTTGGTTTGTGGCTGATGTCCTCTTTTATGTAATTTCTCATTGTATTCTAATAATGCACAGCTTATGTCACCATTTGTTTCTCTTCTAAATGGAGCTTCTATATTTTCTTTCCTTCCTATCTTAACTTTAGCTTCCACCTTACTTTTAGAAGTTATGAGGAGAAAGAAAGGTAGTGAATTAGGTGTTTTCCCTGCCTGTGTTTTTGCAGGTAGGTTTTCTGGTGGGATAACTGTCTTTAAAGTGAGAAGGGAACAGTTGATCTTCAGGCAGTACAGCAGTAAGCATTGCACAGCAATACAGTTGCAAATTAAAATCAACTTCAAAGCTAATTCTATGATTTCATATCAAGCTTATAATGACGTTTTAGATTCATGTCCCTACACCAAGCCTGTAATCTAGTTTGACCTTACAAGTATGAAAATGAGAACGTTTCCAAAGTAGTGGGTCTTGGAGTGCCTTTAGAAAGCTGTCTAATCATAACACACCAAGTAGTGCTAAATCTTCCATTTTTTTCATGTCAAATACTTAACAATGCTGTAGCAAAAAAA
>WBMW01005047.1:65618-78606 GCA_013396635.1 Penelope pileata | reverse complement strand
CCACCCGCACTCTTCACACCCACCCCTTCCCAGCTGTCTAGCTCAGTAAATTTCACACCATGGTTGCAAGGCCAGAATGATTACAAATTAGGGCTAGCACAAAATCTAGCAATCTGAAAATTTTTTGAATATTTTCCTGTAATGTAGGGATTATAATTTCTCAAAGAACAAATAGGAAAAACGCACAAGGGCAGGGACGTCACACTTCAACCAAAAAAAAAAAAAAAAAGGCCAAACACAAACCCATAAAACCAATTCATGGTTTTATGGGAAATGGGAAATTCATGGAAATGGGAATTCTTAACGTTGTCTTTCAGACAGGCTGAATCGTGAATTGCACCCTGCCATTTCACTTGCTGTCTGCTATGTACTCCTGCATCCTAAGATCATCCTCGTTACCTTTCCATCTAGAAGAAGGCTGCAGTACACTCAAATTATTCATATGTAAGAAAAGGATCACAAAATCTTGACTGCTGGTGATTTTTGACCCTTACTCTGAGTGCCCTTAGGCAAGTCCCCAGAATAACATACTCTGCTGTTCCCATGGATTTGGTTAAGCTTTTTTCTTTTTTAACCCTTACATAGGTTCTCTGAGGGCGTATTTTGAGTTGTGGTGAAAGTGGCATGCATGGCTTTCACTCTGATTTTTCATTTCAATGTAAATCACCCTAATTCAGTTAGCCCAAGGTGAAAACATACTGCTTTTTAGGATTGTAGAGGAGCCATTAATGGAAATGGGTTGAGTGGGAGCATATGCATGAAGAAAATGCATATAAAAAGATGAAGATGAGCTTCTTGCTTATGATGTACTTAGGTACATGCTGCTGTCTTTGATCTGACTTAGCTAGATGGTGGAGGAGAGAGCTGCTGTTCTCTAAGTAACAGCTGTCACAGCAGCCTTGAGGTTGGTGTTGGGAGAGCTTTTGTTGTCCTCAGTAACGTGCAGCTATCTTACAGTTCTGAGGCTTCTTCTGTATACCCAGTGATGTAAAACTTTATAGATCAGTCTCTTTGAGGATGGCAAGATACATGGCTTTCAAGTGTCCTTACAGGTAATGCTCATTTACAATATTTGCAGTAATTGATGATAAAAGATAACAGTCAAAATTCCAGGTCCCTAGTGCACCAACCCAGCTCTGGCCATTGTTGCCGTTACTTCTATTTGCAGCTTTGTAATTTGTAATAATTCAGAAAGACCATTGTTCTTTACAGCACTGTTAAGAGGTAGTATACCGAAGACTAAATACTTGCTGCAAAGGAATATTTATGGTACGTAACAGTCGCAGGCTCCCTGCTTGCTACCCTGCTCTTAAAGGAGGTGTGATAGCTGTGAATGCTTCCTTCAGGTTTTTGGTAAAGTGCTGATACTTCAGTTGTCCGTGCCAGAACACCTCAGCATGCATTAAGTCATAGTTCATCCTCTAGGGAGAAATCAGCTCCCAAAGAAATGTAAATTCAGAAATCAAAACCACTATGCAGACAGAAGGGTTGCCGTCCTGAATCTAGCAATCTGCTTCAATTTCATCAAGGAAAATGTGGTGAAACCACTTCTAATGACTTTTCTTCTTTCTCCTTTTGATGCAATGTGTGTGTTCAGGACTCTAACAGGGAATATCCTACACACATTTCCACTCAGGGCTTCCTTTTGCCTGCTTGAATTGTGATCTGTGCGGTAGCTGCTGCTGTTAAGAACATGTTGCACTCATGGTATAAAAAAAAAAAAAGACTAAAATTCATCTCTTAATTTATTTGTCCTCTCACTTGGAGAGAGCAGCTAATGTGATTTCATATAATAAAACCAGCCATGTGAGAATCCAGAGGGGTGATTTTCTAAATTTAAGGGTTCCCTTGAATTTTTTTTTTATTACAAATAGATTGGATTACTATAGGCTGTGTCAGTCTGAGTCACTTGTAAGTGCCCGTTAATCCAATAACCCTGAGCAGTTTCTTATGGAAATACTATTCTCTGATTTCTATTTATACTGTGGTCACGGCCTTGTTGAATCCCCACTGACTTCACTGGAAATCTCTGCGTGGAAAAAACTGGTGTAACTTCATATGGTAACGGACATCACAATGAATCAGTAAAATGAAAAATACCTCAAGTAATTAGTAAATGTTTTAACAGCGAGTCGTGTCAATTTTATGATGCATTTTATAGTATTTTAGGCTGAGAGTAAAAGTAATTTTTTTATTTAATGGAAGGTGGAACAGCTTTGCTAGGCTTTCACACTGTCGTACATGTTCTAGAGGTTTTCTTTCTTTTTGCTTTTTTTCTGCCACTGCTCTTTGTGGTGGTGTAATGCCCTTGTATCATTCTGTGCCTTAATGTCCTACCCAGTACATACTGAGCTACTGGAAATTGCCTAAATATCCTAGATTAAAGAAATCACTGCTTTCAAATCATGACCAGCCTTTTCCTCTGCTTCTCTTGTGCTGCAGCTGATGTTAAGTGGCTACAGAAGGCGCTTTGGTATTTCTCAGAATTTTTGTCTAATGTAAGGAGGAAAAAAAAAAAAAAAAGGAAGAATATTTTTACAACCTGAGAAATGGTGTACTTTTGTTCCAGAGGAGAGGGAGAATGAAAACACTGTTAAAAGATGGCAGGTAAACCCATTCTGTTTCAAATGAGAAAGTGCAGAGTACCAAAATCTATACGCACAAAATGGATCTCCATTGCTGAGAGGGGAAGAAGTAGATTTACTGGAAGTAGTTTGACAAAATTCAGCATTTGTGACATATGCTACGCTGCTGATAATCTTAAGGCACCACAGTTTTCCTAATGTTAAATTTACATGCACACACTGAGTTTTCAGATCTCCTCCTCCTCTCCGTCTCTCCTGTTGCTTTTTGTTGTGTGTGGTGTGAGGGATAGGATCTCAGCCCCCTCCAGTTTTTGACGTGTTAAGACAGAATTTGTAGATGTTGACTGCCTACTTGATCACACATTTGTGATGATTATTGAGACTGTGAAATAAATGCTGCCTGGAGAGTTGGATCCTTAGCTGAGAAGATAAGAAATCAGAATCCTTATTTTGTGTGATAGATTCTGCTGGTAAATGTTGCGTGGCATTTTGCAGAGACAGCTCAAGATAGTGAGAGATTGAGATTTGAAGGATTTCAGGTCTGGTAGTGGTGGTAGCTTATTAGTAACAGCTCTAGTTCCTGAATTAGATCCTTACTTAAGATTTCAGATAATTTTACCACTGAGCATACAGCTAATCAACAGAGTGAGAAAATGCATGGAGACCTGGGAGTTAGTGAAGAGCCTAGAATAAAAACACAAAAGGAAAAGTGAAGCACGTAGCTCTGCCTTAATGTGTTAAATAAGTCATTTGAAAAATAGCAACAAGGACGCACAATTGCATAATTATATAAGAGCATATCAGATAGGTTTAATATAAAATCTGACGTACAAAAGGAGTGATATCTAGCATTAGTGCAGGCCTCCTTCTTGCCAAAGAGTGATGTTAAACAGTAGATATCGCACTAAATAAACCGGTGAGCGTCGCTGTGTTTAATCGCGGGTCTTTTGAAGGGTCCAAAACCTCTTTGGACTCTCCGAGTAATTTTGGTAATTAAGAGATCTCATTTGAAAATGGAGTGAATTGTGGTATTTCTCTCTGGGAGCTGTATGAACGATGACATTTGACTTGAAAACATTATACGTGGGCAGGGTCACTGAGAGGGTATCGCAGGCAAAATGTACTCAGCGTGTTGACGGTTTAATGCATAAGAATTTGAAGTTGTTTAAATGAGCACATTTACTGCAGCAGCCTGAACCATGTTAGGTTAGGCCAGAATCACCTTACTGCTGATTGTGACACGAGTGTTGCAATCAGCTGGGCTGCATGGGAAGATAAATGAACAGAGAAATGTGGGATGAAAAGATTTGATCTGAAACAAGCGTGCTCTTTCAGATATCTCTTATTTCTGAAACTAGCTTTTATTTAATATGAAAGTTAAAAATACATTCTCTTTTCTGGAAGCACCACATAAAGAACTGTTCCAAAAAAGAACCAAGAAGGGAAGGGCACAGGCAGCTCTGGGTACCAGGGTATGGTAATTCATCTCCTTAAGCAGACAGCACATCACTGCAAAAGTTTTATCCAGGATTAACCAGTGCCCTTCCAGCCAGTGCTTGGGCATCATCCAGAGATCGGTGTGGTGCAGGGACTGCTTTTGTTACAGGGGCATGTGGTTGCCCCAGTCTGGGGCTAAGAAAGTTTGCCTACCATGTATACCAGTGGCCATCCCCAGCGGCTGGTCTGTGGGCCAGCCCCTAACCCAGTTTGCTCACTGGATAGCTGTTGCTCTGCATAAGGCTTTCTTTTGATAATGGGAAACCATCAGAATTCTGCTCTGCTCTTAACATCATTTTTTTTTGTTTGTGGGCAATAATGCATTGCCAAAAATTGGGTTTAAAAGTTACCTCGTTCCCTTCTGAACACATACAATAACCATAAAGCCTGAAATCAAGATTTTTTGGATGGTTTATGGCACGTTGCATTCCTGCAATGGTGGTCATCTGCAGGAGAGGTAAGAGGATTCTCAGCCCAGATATTCAGCGACCTGATGCTGAGGCACTGTCACAAGACATGAGGTCAGTCTCAACCACCTGGCTGAAGCCTAAACCTGGGTTTCTTGGTTCTGACGTAACTTCTGGGCTGTTGTACATCAAGGAGTTTATCATACTGGTGTGGGTAGCCTGACTCCCAAGACATCTTTATTAATTTTCTGTATTCTTAAATAAAAATCAGCCAACCATACCAACTCAACCAGAGACACTTAAACTGATGAAGTTGGATTGTCAAGATTGCCCTTTTTAGGTCTTTGGGCACACCTGCCCTTCTGCATCTGTGCAGTGACTGAAGAGGAACTGCTGGTGCCTGAGGTGTTGTTAGGGCATGGCTGGGGCTAGGTGCCTGGATAGGGAAGGCTGGATTCACCCTGTTGGTTTGCTGCTAAATATCCATTCTTCAGCAGTAGCAGCAGAAATACTTGTCCTCTTTGCTGTCCTAGGAATCAATCTGTATGGAGTTCATGGAGTTGAAAAGGAAAGTTATACTCAACAGTAAGAGGCCTGCGTCTTGATAGGCATGGATGTCAGTTGTGTTCAGTGCTTCTGTCTTGAATATATGGAACAGCTTTCCTATCAGCAGGTGACTGCCTGCAGGCTTCTAACAGAATGAGCTGGGTAGGTTCACTCAGGTTGACTCTGAGAGCTGAGCACACTGTTTGGGGAAGCAGTAACATTGCTCTGCGCTGGTGCGGCTGTACCTTGAGCCCTGTGTGTGGGCTCGGGCACCACAATATCAGAAGGACATAAAACAATTAGAGAGCATCCAGGGGAGGGCTATGAAGATGGAGAGGACAAGATGTATGAGGAGCAGCTGAGGTCCCTTGGTTTGTTGGGCCCAGAGCAGAGGAGGCTGAGGGGAGGCCTCATGGCGGCCTACAGCTCCTCACAGGGAGCGGAGGGGCAGCGCTGAGCTCTGCTCTCTGGGGACAGCGACAGGGCCTGAGGGAATGGCATGGAGCTGTGTCAGGGGAGGGGCAGGGGGGGGTTAGGAAAAGGTTCTTCCCCAGAGGGTGGTGGGCATGGCACAGGCTGCCCAGGGCAGTGGGCATGGCCCCAGACTGCCCAAGGAATTCAAGGAGCATTTGGACAACTCCTTCAGACATAAGGTTTGGATTTTGGGTGGTCATGTGTGGAGCCAGGAGTTGAACTTGATGATCCCTGTGGATCGGTTTCAACTCAAGGTATTCAGTGGTTCTGTGATTTAACTACTGGTGGAGTATTTGGGAATGTGAGTTATATTGAGTAGTAGAGTCGTGTCCTTGATGCAGTTAGCATGGAAGGAAAAAGCTGATGGACCATAGGTCAGGGAACAGTCTGTGTTGAGGGAGGAAGCTATGCAGCACATCTTCGTCATGTCCAGGGCTCCACTTGCTGTATGTTTGGGCTGTTTCCCACCTATGAGCAAGATTTGGGCCATTCTAACAGAGTATGCGGTGTTGTTTTTTTCTGTGAAAATAGAGCATGCTCTCAGATTTCTCACTCTGCTCCCATGGCAAAACGTGGTGCTGTAAAATCAGCAATTACCTTTTACCAGCACTGTATGTTCCCTAAATGAAAGGTTCAGTTAGTAGGTCATTCAAACAACAACAACAAAATTATAATTCTTTCCAAAGGCTTCATGCGAACCTGGTATTTCTGTAAGTACTACATACTCAAGTGGAACAATGGATTTTCTTCAGAGAGCAAGAGATGCATTTTATATACTGTTTTATGAGAAAGATTTGTTACTGGCTATTTATCAAAACAGTGAGAGCCCTGCAGAGAGGAGGAAAAAAGTAGCGGCAGAAGATGTTTTAGTAGTGAAGCACCACTTCTGTTGCAGAAGAGTTGTTTCCAGGACAACAAGGTTGATGATGGAGTTACAAATTGAGTATGTGTTTCCCTTCCTTCTCCTTCATTTGTCGTTAATCGGTTAGGTGGGATGACCTCTCTTCGTTCTTGAGTCGTTTTCATGGAGTTGTAGCACATGCAGTTATTTTTAGCCTGCAGTAGGTTGTCCATGTGGCTCTTTTTAGCTACTTAGAAGAAATCATATTTGTGGTGTTTTCTGTTGAGAGCACGCAGTTTCTAAACAGTTGCTATCTCTGGACCACTAGCAATTCTTTTTAGATAACAATAATAAACCAAAAAAAAACCAACAGAACAGGTTTGTGCTTTAAATTGCAAGCTCATCTTGTACTGTGACATGTGAACTTAAATTCTGGGCACGGAGCTATTCCTCTGTTCATACGATACATATTTTTTTGTATATATTAATGGCATACTGTCATGCAAATGAGTTTGAGATAAATTAAAGGAAATAGTTTTCCCCTAGAGTGTTCAGCTGTAGGACTCTATTGTGAGATCTGTTTTTCAACTGGAGTTTGGAATTTGAAATAAGAAGCCACTGAACTAAATGTAGTTGCCAATTCTGAAGGGGGGGGCATAGCTAGCATGAAATCACACCAATCTCCAAAATATGTTGATCTATTTAAAATCTGGGGGAATAAGATGAAATCTGTACTTGTGTGGTTTTACTTTGTATATTTGATTGTACTTGGAGTTTTTTTCTGGATTTTTTTTTTTCTCACAACAACGTTTTGAGACCAGAAATGGCATTTTTGAAAACCACAAATATTGGCTGTGCGTTTTAGAGGCAAGCGTAACAAAAATAGTGGCCAGGTCGTTAGTGACAAACACCCTTCATAAAGCTCTATTGTTGCTCCATTAAATTTAAGAGGTTGACTTTTTATGATGTCCCCTTTAAAAGAGTTAGACAATTTCATACCTTCTGATGATGCCTCTGCTTACTTTGTGTTGAGATTACAGAACTTCAGTTGGTTAAGGCAGGATTCAGAACACGTTTCTCATATGTAGTTGCTTGATGAGTTCATCCTGGTGCTAAAGGTTGGATGCCACCTGCTGAAGTTTATGAAGATTGTGCTTCCTTTACTGATTTAGGAGAAAGCAGCATGACAGCATGCAAACGAATGTGCTCGGGTGACTGTGATAATTACTGCACCTTCTCCATGTCCAGTGGCTTTTTAACTTGCTGGAAAGGGACGTTAAGCAGCTTGACAGGTCTGTGTTGGCATTTACTAGTCGCTCTGTCATCCACTGCTGACTGCAAGCTCTAACAGTCACTGTTTTCCTCGTGCCCTCCCCTTTGCATCTCTTTATTGGTGCCTACACATTACTATTTCCAGTACATCCCCTGTTACTAGCTATCCATTGTCTGGAGCATTCCAGTTCTTCAGGGAGGTTTGAGTTGTTCTTCCAGGTCACTATTCCATATGGAAACAGAATGGGGAATTCTTCTCCATGTTCTGCTAAAGGTTAGCCACTAATTATGTGGCTAAATAGAGAATGCATCATTAGTGCATTCTTTTTAAGGACAATACTCTCACAACTCTACTTTGCAGCGTTCTTCTTTCGTTGCGTGTACTTGAGGTTTTTTGTCTTCTTGTTTCTTTGGTTCAAAATGCTTTACAAACAGGCATGAATTCCCAGTAAGGTACGGATATACTTTTCCTTTTTGCAGATACAAATCTAAAGCACAGAGCAGGACATAGTGGCCGACCTGTTCATACTCAATGCCTACTGAAGTGCTTTGGGGTGCCTAAAACACGGGGTTAGCAAGTATGACCCAAAATTAAAGAAAAATCACCGGCTTTCTGGAGCAGATGTTGGAAGCAAGACAGGGAACAGCCTTAGGATGTGAAGTGATGCTGCATAGCTATCTTTGAGCAAATAAATCCTTCTTTACTTTTTTCTTATATCTGTGATTATGTGAAATTTTTTTTTGGCAAATGCTGAAATAGAGGTTGGTATTTTTTATGTTTTTTGGGATTATGCACAAATCATGAGGCAGACTCCACTATTCATCTCGAAAGAATATTTCTGCTACATGAAATTGCTCTAGCAATCAAATAGGAGAAACAGAAATGAACATTGGAAAGTTCTTCCGTTGCTGAGTAAAAGCAAACAGTATGCTTCAAGCATTAATTAACAGTGTAATGAGAAACTTCAGTTCAAGGTAATACTTTTTTTTAAGCAGAATTTGTCTTTTCTTTCTTGTATTTCAGAGGAAGAAATGATGGCTGAGTTGTACAAGTGACCAAGGACGATCCAAAAAGTAAGTCAGTCAGAGAAGACTGCTTAGTTTGATCTTACGTAAGACTGTAGGACATCTATTATGTAAGAAGTATTTAATTGAGAAGACAATTACTTTTCCTCCTTTATTTGACTGTGTGAGTGTAGTACGTGCGGTCTGTAGAGCTGTTGTGAGTTAGCTGGTCTCTAGTCATGGGGCTCAGGGTGAGTTGCATTTGGTAGATGATTTCTTATCACTGTGTCGAGGCATTGCTCAGGATTGCATCCCATAATTGCATTATTGCTCCTCTTACAGTCCTGATGGTCTGAGGATGTAGAGAGGAGAGGTTTGTTGTTAATTTCTGATAAAACTTGAATCAGAGCAACCTGCAGGTGCGCAAGAAGGGCTAGAAAGGGTTTGGAGGTTACAAACACGTGGTAATGTTCTCCATAATACTGGGTGTAAGGAAAGTTTGATCTTTGCTTTATGACTGTTGAATATTTTTGAATGTATTGCAAATGTTTCTTTGGAGTTCTGTTGTGTTTGTGGTTTAGCACAGGAGTTTCTTCCATTTTGGTCAAGAAAGAAAGGAAACGGGCTGCCCAGAGAGGTGGTTGGGTCACTGTCCCTGGAGGTGTTTGAGAAACGTCTGGATGTGGTGCTAAGGGACATGGTTTAGTGGGCAGTGTTGGTGGTAGGGGGATGGTTGGACTCGATGATCTCGGAGGTCTTTTCCAACCTTTATGATTCTCTGTTTTTTGGTATTTCAGACAGCAAGCCTTACAGCTCATGTTTCTGATTCATTTCTAGTAGGCACTGGCAAACTTTAAGGATGTGTGCTTTCAACTGTCTTGAACAGGCCATGTCGGTGTGATAAAACCATCTACATTGCCATTGTAATAACAAAACCTAATATTATTCTGAATTTGGTTTCACATAGGCTTAACAAATGAATTCATTAAAACATTGCGTGAGGTTTTCTCTGTGTTGAGTCAAATTCTGTCTGCAAAATGCGTCTCAGTTCACCTTAGTCAGGGATGAGTCTGTTCTTAACTCATACGTTTTGATGCTATCAGTGCCTTCAGTTTGTCAAACAGCTGTTGTGTGGTGCTTTATTAATAATTTTTCTACTAGTTATGTGAATGTAATTTTATGAATTTTAATTAATTCCTGTGTCTTTTTTGTCTGAAAAGCATAAACAATTTTACAGACTTGCTTTTTGTAGACACTTTGTATTTAAAAAAAAAAAAAAAAGAAAAGAAAAAGAAAAAGTGGCAGAACATGTGTCAGGCATATGCAATTCCTTTAGCGTCATGTTTTCCACACTGATTTAATAGCTATTGAGTCTCTTCAAATATTCTTGTTTCCAAGACCTGCTTTACAGTAATAAATCTTCTTGGCTGTAAAATTCTTGAAATGATTCAGTAGGACGATTGTTTCCTTAGCACATTCCCTGAGAGGTCATAGTTAAAAATGGAAAAGTCCTTAAGCAGGTCATTTTCTTCCCTGCAATACATGTAGTCAAGTCTGAAAATCATACTGAAATCACCAGTGGTGTTTACCCTGGCAAACCACTATTTGGCCCGTGCTGCTTAATATCCTGATTGCTCTTGGTAATTTACAGGAAGTTTTCTACTGGAGTGCCACACTGAACTATGCTAAGAAATGCCTAACCAGATAAAGGAAAAAATTGTGGTGTGACTTGATACAGTTCTTCGTTTAAAAAAAAAACAAAAAAAAAAAAACAAAAATAGTCTTGAAATTGATATCTGGAATATTAATGACATTTCTGAAGACTTTGTTCATTTCCTGAAGCATTTGCATATGAGACTAGTGGATGTGTGGTGTGCCCTGGAGGCTTTTTGACACAGAGGATGGCACCATAAGAAGAGATTCAACCAGGATAGTTTTGAACATCTTCCTTCTACAGTGGAACAGAACATCTTCCTTCTACAGTACAGAACTTCTGCTACTACAGTGAGTGCTGTTCATAGTTTTTGGGTTCTCAGGATGTATGGAAACTGCACCAAAAGCGAGCTGCTTTGGTATGTGGCCTGCTGTGTTGTCAGCTTGTGTTTATTTGGGTTTGCCATCAGAGTTAAACTGCAAGCTCATATGCAGGTGAAATCCAAAATGAATGCTACAGTCCTTAATATTGATTGTAACTTGATGAATCATCAAGCATTCAAGGGTGATAAATTTGTTACGCCTGGTCTGTTGGTTTCCAGAGGGTGACCAAACATTATTTAATGTGTGTGGCTGTCAGACAGCTGGAGAAGAGTGTTAAAATGAACAGGTAGTTACTGAGAGCAGGTGGGAATTCTGCCAACAGCCCGTAATGAGTTCTGCATATTGGGTTTACCAAGGCAGTCTGGGTAGCTCATTGGGAGCATCATGTGTGCAAAGACAAGGGAGATGGGTGTTTACCAAAATTCAGCACAGCTGAAGGATCTGTCCTGGGTGAAAACACCAGGTTATACTCTGAAATAAAGAATTCCTTGGTCATTCTTGGTCTTAAAATCTGTAGCTTTCTGAAATGCGGTTGTTTTCTTTCTCTGTTTTCTTAGTTGAATATGAGATACTGGCATCGACCTTTTGGTTGCTCAGCATTGAGGAAAACAGTTCTGGGGTTAGTTCCTCCATGGGCATTTCCTCAAAAAAAGCCCTCAGGCTTCGGGATCTGAGGTACGTGACCATAGGATAGGAGATAGGACTTTGCAGTTCCCCTGAGAGTTTTAGCAGGTTCATGTATTAAATCTGCTCTTACCTTGGTTCTGGAAAAAAGATCCTTGTATTCATAATCCCATATAAACAGTGCATTTTATTGCAAGGTATAAACCTGTTTTCAACCTTGATCTTTGTAATAATGCAAGATAGCTTTTGTTATATTTGTAGGTGCTGTTAGTCACGGTAACTGAAGAAGTTACTCTCTATAAAGAGTGGGCTTAACAATTACTTCTCTGTACGATTTCAACAAGAACACTTCCTTGTGTGTTGACACTCATTCTTGTTACTGCCTTCTAGAAGAATAGGTGATACTGGGCACCATTTTACATGAATGTATGTGTATGCAGAGATGTTTTTAGTGTTGATAGCAGTCTTGGCTTCCACGGTTCTCTTTGAACTGTTGGTCAGTTGCACAAAGACCTGGGGTGGTCTCATCAATGAATGAGGTGAAGGGAAGCTTTGTAGTGTCAGTTCAAGTTCAGCTAGGTTGGGTGCGTTTGAGAAAGATGCTTTGTTGTGTTCCTCGTTCTTACCTGTGAAGTGAGGGGACCATCCCTACTTCAGACACAACACATGTGAGTATTCTGACTTCTCAGAGGTAAAAGCCTAGCACCTGGCCTCAGGAGAAAGCCCTCTCCTTGCACATGTGCAAGCAAATGCATTTCATGGGATGTTGTGCCATTCAGTCTGGTGGCTGAGGGCAGTGGATGACCAGGAGGGTTTGCAGAGAAGTGCAGCCAGTAGTGGTCAAAGCCATTTTCCTCTTCAGTTATCTGTCTTCTTCTAAGGAGATTCACAAGCATTGGCACACGAGGAGACAAGCCACAAAGAGGTCAGTGCTAGTGGATGTGTATGAAGTAGCCATTAACCCAGGCAGTAAATACTCAAAAAGAAACTCTTCATTTGACAACGCAGTCTTCTAGATGACTTACAAAGATAAAAACACACCATATTTTTAAAAGAGCACTTTTAATTTTTGTCAGATGTGAAAGTACCTGTAAGTTTAATGTTTGCTTTACAAAGAGCGCGGTGTGCTAGGACCAGTTACCAGATTTGCATTTTATGAGTTGTCTGTGGTATGATGGCTTCAGAGACAAAATTCTGGCACCACCATGAACGCTGGGGAACTTCTGTGCATGTTTTTTTTTAGGAGCACTCCTGTGTCACATGAATAGGAGCTACATGCTTCAGTGATATGTGGTGCTGAGTGCACTTCTTTGGAGTAAAGGATGGGCTCTCAATCAGCTTTGGATTCCCTGTGTGCAGCTGTATTCTGGGCTACAGGAAGCAGAATAAGGGAACCAGGCCTCTTAGCTTCTTTTTTCCTTCTTTTCATAGTAATTAAGCTGCTACAACAAAGCTTACTGGAAACCCATTCCCCTGCCCTACAGGAAAAAAAAAAAAGTGATGTGTCATGCTTTGCAGCTGTATTAAGAAGACCTGGCAGATGTATTCCCAAGCTGAGTGGTAAATGGCATGTGTTCCTGCTTTTCTCCCCTCTCTCTTTAACCAGTCTGTCTGATACTTCTCAACCTGCAGGGTTCTGAAGAGTTCTGATGTTTGAAATTGCAGGACACCTGACAGTAAAACCCTTCCCCCCCCTCTTT
>WBMW01005047.1:0-55769 GCA_013396635.1 Penelope pileata | reverse complement strand
AAAAAAAAAAAAAAAAAAATCTGCGCTGGTGGACGTGACCCACTGTGCCCTCACTGTGCTCACATCCACTGTTTGGCATCCATTGACACATCTGTGGAGACCAATGAGTGCATTTTTTTCCTGCGTGGAGGAATTGAGTTCCACAGCTTTGCTCCATCCACACTTCCATGTCAGGTACCGTTTTGTCAGAGTGCCCCTCTGCTGCCCTCTGTCACACAGCAACAAAACGGAATGGAATATTGGTGGGGAGGTTCAACCTCTGCTGCCATCCCACCAACATCCACCTTTGCCATCATGGGCCAACATCATAAAATAGGAGGTATTACTTTCAGGGCAGCCTTTGGACTTCTATCTGTGTTTTTAAAACCCATTATAAGAGTGTAAGTGTATGGAAGCATGTAGGTAGCTGGGTTGTTTGGAGGCAAGATAATTAAACAAGGGGTGGCTGAACTGTATTTAAAAAGTCCTCTGTGGATAGAGCCTGTGGAGCTCACCCAGTAGAGAAATTCAGCGTTGCACCGGTGCTCGTCCACTAGAAGAAAGGTAGTAAAGGCTTTTGCTGAAGCAATTGCAGCAGTTGGAAGGCATGGGCTAGATGCTGATGTCAAACTGCTTTGTCCTTAAAGAGATCAGCTACTTTATGTTGTTCTGAATGTAATCAATCTGTTAAAGGCAGTGGACTTGCACGAGGTTTACGTTGGTGTAAATGAAAGCTGCGTTTGGCCCTTTATGTCCTGTGCTTCTGAGTCATGTGACAGTATTTCCATCAATCATGCACTTGAAAGGTTCTCTTGCTTCCTGCTTTTACAGTCAGATCATATAAAATGCAGATGAACCGAGCTCCTGGTCTGTAAGCCTCAGCAGAACACCCCCTCTAAAACCCCTTTGGTCACACCAGCACCGTTTTCCCCCATTTGAAAACGAGACAGCAAGAATGACAAACTTTGACTAACACAGCGGAGTTTTTTGCTCTCCTCCCTTTCTTATTTTGACCTGTACTTTGCTTTCGTTATAAAGGGAACATAGAAATTACCCTGTGGGAGTGGTGAAACTGCAGCAGAGAAACAAAAACTATTTGGATTCTCCCGAAAGCTATTCACTCGCTTGCTCTCCTTTTTCTTAACGGCTCGAAGCATGCAGCTTGTCTCGTTCTGACTGCGTATCTCCCAGCAAGAACGGAGGTAATTCTTTGTGAGTCTCTTTCCTTTTAATAGTGCTTCAGTTTTATCAGCAGTCTTTATGTTTTTTGTCATGATCTGTTGTTTTAAGTGCGTGCACAGCTGAGTGATGGGCATATTTTTGTCCATCTCAGTGAGTTCTTTTTTCCGCTAATATTTTTTGTGTAAGTAGAAAAGTGGGGCTTTAGGTTGGGTGCAGGTGAAAATCACAGTTCCCTCCACAGAGGGCTGCAGAGCTGCTTCCAGCAGACATCAGCAAATCTGCAGCCAGAATTCGGTGTACAGCAAGTTTTTGTTTTAATCATCCACCTCGACCTAAACGAGCATCTCTCCGCGCTGATGGTGCTGCCAGCACTTTGTGTGCTGGGGAAAGTACGTTCCTGTAAACCGATGAGCAAGTTCTTGCTGCTGTTTTCTCTGAAATAGCGAGATATTTTTAGTAAGTCATTTCGGAAGTGTAGGACTTCCCGATACTTTTCTTGCTAATCCAAACTGAAAACGCAGGATTGGCAGCGCTTAATTCGGAGGGGATCGCTCACAACCCATGGAGTGTCCCTGGTCCCTTGCTGCAAGTGCAGGCTGCTGTGACGTGCTGTACGTTCACACCGACAGCGCCTTGTGCTCGGCTGCTGCCTGCAGCAGGAGCGTGGCCAACGTCTCTGAAATCCTGCAGAGTAACTTGGTGCTGCTTAACGCCTTTGCAAGGTTTTTTGCATGCGGGGAGGAAGGAAGGGCAAACGGAAATCCTTTAGATTTTGCTATGATGACTTTAGATAGCCGTTGCTGGAACTGCTCCAGAAATCTTTTTGTTTGGGGTACTGCTGTTTCTCCCAATCATCATGTGCAAGGTGTGGATCCCAGCATGTGCAGCAGCGTCTCCTGCGAGCTGCCAGCCCCGTGGTGGTGGTCCTGGCTGCTGCAGGGTGTGCTTTGGGGAAGCCATGGCTCTTACGGGGCAGCTCACAAAAGGACACCAGGAGAGGACCCTCTGGTTACGTGACCTGGTTTAAAAAGTGCTATGAAAAGTTTGATAATAGTTGTAAACATGGCTTCTAATACTTGTATCAGCTTGTATGGCTGAACTGTAGATCAGCTTGCCTCTGAAAATGCAGATTTTTTTTTGAAGTGCTGAGTGAGAGCTGCGTTGGTCACTTCGAGTACTTCCAAAACCAGCAGTTAACTGCGTTGAGCAGGGAGAATTTGCATCAAAACCTGTAAGTGAAACTTGCAGTCCCCTGCCTGTGGTGTTGGGCACGGCGTCGCGTTCCTTTCGTGCGGTAGTTTCCCATCTGGAAAATGAAGATTAGTCATACCTGCTCCTCTCTGCTCTATTCATACTAAGTGAAGGAAACCTAATTCATTTATTACCTTTGTTGTATGAAAATAATCTGGAAGAATTGAATTGCTGCAGCTAGGAATTCTTCTGGGTGTGACGGTAGAGGTTTGGTAAGCAATGTGTGATTAATTGGAATTGAAGGCAAAGCTGTGTTCTGCGGCTTCAGCTGAGCTCTGTTCACTTGCTTCTGTTGAGTTGCAGGCAGGTTAGAGCCTAAAACTGTACTGGCTGAAAAATAGCTAGAGTTTAGTGTATGATAGTTCCTAATGTTAGTGAAGTGAGATCAGGTCTGTCAAACTGTGCAGTCATACCTTGCTGTCTGCTCTTGTGTCCTGCTGTTACCCTGCCAGACAGATGTTGCTAATGGAGCGCCCACTTGTCCAGTGTCTGTAGGACTTTGGCGTGTTCCACGTGCAACCCTGGATGAAAAATTGTGCAAATGTATTTGCCATCATGGAGCCTCTGTTCAGTGATTAACTGCATATATATAATTTCTTTTAATGAGTATTTCTCTGGACTTAACAAATAGCTTTTTATGAGTTTAGATTTCAGTTTCTTTGGTCAAAAGTTGTAAATGTGTTAACAATTGTTCACCACGCATCAGAAGCTGACTAAGGAGTGATTCAGCGTGCCATGGGTTCGCACGGTCACGTTGTCTCTTTCTACTCTATCTCAGTTGTTTTTGTAGGTGGCAAGTTGGTGAATTATTTTTCAAATATCTATGCATTCACCATCGATTTCCAAGTGAGGAGAGGAGAGCTTGGCCTGAGTGTATGGCAGGAAAGTGGACGCGAGGAGAGCAGATGGAGATTCCTGCTCCATTCTTTCTCCCTGGCTTGCTAGGTCATGTCTGGTGCATATTTGTGTGCCTAAGTTCTGCTGTCAGTAACAAGAGGTTAGTGTTTGGAATTGTTCACAGGATCCAAAATTCTTTAGTGATTCTAAGCCCGTATGAAAACACGAGATGGAAACTTCTGTAAAAATTTGTGCCAGTGTTTTAGAGCAGCTTTTATATCTGAACTAAAATTTTGCAATAGTGAGTTGCATGTACATGCAAATAAAGAACCTACCTCTTTTTTGTCCTTTCTTTCAACTCTCTTTAACCACAACACACATCAAAGTATTACCAAAAGGCTGAATGCAGGAATTTGTGTTTGGAGAACCTTATCCATAGATGACTTCATGTTTGTTCCAGCCTTCCCTATTTTCAGGTTCTTTCTAAATGCTTTTTGTAAATTTTTCCTTTCCATTTGAACCAAGGCCATTCTGAAACAGAAAATTATTTTGTGTTCTTTAATGAAACTTCCAAAATTTACCTCCAGCTTTAATAAAGCTCTGCTGCTACGGCCTTTTTTCCTAAACTGTAGAACACAGTGAATGAGAATAAATAGAAGCTGGCATGTTTCTTCATGTGCAGTTTTATTGGTGTGCATGTTTGTTCATTTGTCTGTTAACTTGTAGAATTCCATGATCTTACAAAGTGGTTTGTGGTTTGGTTTGAATTGGTGAGACTTTCCTATTTTTCACATTTTAACCATTACTGACATTTTAATGCAATAGAAACAATAGAGCAGAAGAGCCACAGGTTTTTTTTGAAAAAAGCCATTAGATGCTGTGGTGCTTTATGCCATTGCTTTTAGAAGATTTTAAGAGTTTCCTGATGGATTTTTTTGGGTGGATTATTAATGGAATATCTCAGAGGCAGGTTGATTTGTATTTGCATGCCCAGCTGCCAAAAGCCTGCTAGCAAATTGGGTGACAGGCACACCCCAAAATGTGTATTTTTGTTCACATCTAATTTGTAGGGTTGGCTCGAGCATATGCTGATCTTTGTGCGTAATACATAGGTTGCTGCTTTCAGGAGTTCACCCTTTACCTTCAGTTGCACGTTGTGTCTTCTCCATTCTTGGTCTTAAAAATGAGGAGGGTTTGGCTGATCCCCTGAGCGTGGGATTGAGCTGCAGCACGGTGAGCCTGGTTTGATCAGAGCCCTGTGACCGCTGGAACACGCAGTGGCACATGGACAGCTGTATTTCCTTGTAAAAAGCAGCACTGCGTGCCGTACATGCTGTAACAACAATACCACTGAAGCAAGAGGTCACATTGATCTACACCAGAGTTCACCAGCACTACGATTTTTTACTGAGATCAGTAATGAACTGAACCAACCTTTCCAGCATTTGCTTTTCCTAGTCACCGAGCCAGCAGAGGAGCTGGGAACGGCCTCCTGGAGTTTTCAGGGAAACTCATTGTTCACGTAAACCCTGGGAAGGAATTTCCCTTCTTCTTGGCCTGCTAGGTATGCAGTGAACCATATAGTTTGCTTTAGCTGCATACCATCTGCATTTTATTTTTGTTTTGTTTACTGACTTTCCACCCGTGTCGGCACTTCTTTTAGCATGGGTACATTGTTGTTTATTCCACCTTTATCAGCAGCCTTAGTTTTGCCACACTTATTTCACTCTGAGCAGCCTCACGCTGTGCAAGACGTTGGTGTTTGGAACAGAGCTTCTCATGGAAAAACCTCAAATTGGTGGAAATTCTACCTGCATTGTGCCTGTAGGAAAACGGGCAATGATCGCTTTAGGGCTGCTTCTGTTTGACATACGTGGACTGTGCTGAGGCCAAATAGCAGAACGCTGATATTCACTCTGGGCTCAATATCCCTGATGCTGGAAGCCTTGTGGAGCAAAGACACGTCAACTGCTCCACACAGCCCCTCAAGGTTCAAATGCTTTTAGAGGAACACGACCGTGTTGCTCCAGGACCCAAGCTGGATCTGCGTGTTCCTGCGGTGCCGTGGCCAAGCTAATAAAACCACCCAGAGATGCCAGGAGCTGGCTTTGCAAAGAATAGCATTGTTATTGATGGTTTTTCATTAACTAGGTTGCCCCAGCTTCCTGTTATCTGGCATGTTTGAGAGTTGACTGTGTTGTGTTATATTGGAGTTCCTTCTGCTTCATGGTCCAGAAGTTTGGCTGGCTTTTCTTCTGAGATATCTTGAAGCCATGTTTTCAGTATCGCTTACGATCCGGGTTGTTTTGATAGACAAGCCTTAAATATGGTTGGAACCAAAAGCTAAGTCACCGTGTTCCTCCATAAAAGCTAGGTGAGAATGAAAAATTAGTCAGTGTTCGCTGAACAAAATTTCCTTTTTCTGTACAGAGTTTGCATCCAACAGCAATGTGGTGATAGGCTGGGATGACCGCATTTAGTACAACCACCTCCTACCAAGAGTTCTTGCTGTTAGGTAAATCAAAACATGTTATTCAGGGGGTGACTCATGGAAAACTAAGTAAAAGTTTTATAATCGGATCCTCTGGAAACACTAAATGGCACATCACAATAAAATCGTTAAAGTCTCCTTACATAAATTGTTTATACACCGCTAATCCTCTTTTACGATGAAAAGAGCACTCCGTGGGCCTTTACTGCAGGAAGTGCAGTCTTTAAGTTATGTGTGCTTTCCCAACTTCTGTGATTTGGCTGAATTTGAATGTTCTGCCTGATTTTCCATCCAAAGATCCTACCTGCAATGGAAGGAGAATGTGCAAAATGTATTTCGCTGTCAGTCCTTCAGGAGTGGAATCCTTCCTTGCAGCGTGCCTTACCGTCACCTCCACAATTACAGCACAATCCTCACCGATCGTCTTCTCTTTCACGTGCACACCTTCGAAGTCCTGAAGCTTCCTTCTTGAATGCTTGCATGCTGAGACCTTTTGTTACCATTACGTGCTGTGGAGAACGTTTGACACGTGTCAATGGATTGGTGAAAGAGTCCTGGATGAGATAACCAATCTACTAGGAATGAAATGGCTGGGCTCCGTTGGAAAATGTGACCTAAGTGCTTAAGATGTGTCTGCTTTCATGTGGAGTAAGGGTAAAAGAGGTCTAGTTTTCAAAGAACTGGCAGCTTTATAAGACACAGAGCAGATTCATTGAGTTAACTTGCTAAAAATTACTGCATTGCACATATAACTGTGTGGGCTGGAGGGTGCTGAAGCAGAGGCTAAATTGAAGTTGGGTGAAAACAGAATTTGGGCTAACCAAAAGTCTGCACTGCAGCTCTGAGGAGTAGAATGACTTACTGAGAGCAGTGTGGCTGGGAGGAAGTGCAGTCAAATTTTCCCTCATACTTTGAAATGTGCATAGTAAATACAGAAGATACTGCCTATTTTGGGTGACCTTTCCTTGGTCGGACATGTCTGGTTGCTCCATATCCTTACTCTTTTCAAAGAGGAAGTCAGGAGGAAATAAAAGATACATTGACTGTGCCAGAGCGATTTTGCTTGTATGCAAGCAAGCATAAATGGTATTGTGAAATGGAACAAGTGGGGCACAGGGAATTTCCAGATCCCAAGATGAAAATAATTTCAGAGAAGTATAGACAAGTTTGAAGAATAACCACTGTAAATGAAAGTTGCTAGGTCTTTTTTTGCTGCCACCCATTTGTGTACTTTTTGGCAGCAGAGATGTCTATTTTTTTAATTATTTTTTTCATGGGACTCAAAAACATGAATGAACCTGCATACATTTTGTAACACATGTTACTTTCACTTTGGGATCATAGGATTCAGGTTGGAAGGAACCATTGGATGTCTCAAGTCCAACCTCGTGCTCTGAGTAGGGTTAACTGTCACTGGTCCAACAAATTTTTAGAAGTAGCTATGATTGTTTGGTGAAAAAAAACCTCTGGCCAAATAAAGTCTACTGATCAATTAATGCAATGAAAAGTTTTCAATCACGCTTGTCATTAAACGTAGTAACTACTTTCCAAATCAAGTGTGTCTGCTGGGTAATGGAGGCAAAGAGGATTAAGGGGAGAACAGACACCAGCAATGAACTTATGTGCTTTAACCAGTCATCCCTGTATGGATTTTCACCACTTGCCAGAAGTGCCTTAGGCTACTTTGTAAGTTCCTTCAGTGCTGTGACTCTTCTCTGAGGCTTGTCACAGCTCAGGGGTCTGCTCACTCAAGCTCAAGGAGCCCGATGTTGTTAAGACTGTTGTGGTTTGAATGACCATTTGAAGCTTGACTTGTGTTCTGCCTTTTTGCTTTCAACGTGTGTGGGTATGATTAATGAACCTGGTTGGAAAAATTTACACTTCCACGTATTTTTTTAATTGCTATTTTTTTCCTTTTGAAAAAGTAATGAAAAGTACCTAGACAAGGCTGCATGCTTTCCTGTGGGCTGTGGTTGTAGGACAGGCTTGCTTTCTGTCACTGCCCTCTTCAGGACAGACAACAGCTCATCTTTCACATCTGTGTTTCACTATTTCTTTCATAACTTTTTTCTTCTCCAGTTCCTTAGGCTGTGTCTTCCTTTGCAGCTCCCTTAACGAGGCCGAAGTCCACAGTGGCAGTGAGAGGCATGGCCCCACCTTTTTCCTTAACCTAGGCATGGGCTGCCTGTCAGGACAGGATTCACACAGCCAATGGAGCAGGCAGCAGGAGAACACACCATGTTGCCCTTCCAACAGAAATATGTTCTGTACTGGACTCAGCTGGACTGAGCTGGACTTGCTGGAAGCGATAAGGGATCTCCTGATAGGACCTTATCTAGCAAAGCGCTTTAGGTATGTCAGTAGTTCACATGAAATTAAAATGTAGTCCATTGGGACCGTAGTTTGTAGTAGCATTTATTTTTAAAATTCCTTAAGAACTGAAAGAAGAACATAATTACCCAAATTTCATACACTTCTTTAGAAGTCTGATTTCCTGAATCCCTACTTAGACCTAATGGACTGACTTTAAGAAGTGTGAGCTCTCCCAGATATGACCAAGTCTCATTTGGGCTCCCTTCTCCCGTGGAAGGCTGGACCTGGTGATCTTGCAAGGTCCCTTCCAGCTTGGTTCGTTCTGTAATACGATTGCTGAGTGTACTTGATATTTGAAATGGAAATGATGTGACACAGATGATGGACTGGAGAGAGAAATGGGAGGCTGGATTTTTTGTGACTGATGAAGTTCAGAATAGAAGAGTTCTTGGGTATCAGCTGAGGCCTTTGGAGGGATACGGGCGCGTTTACTGAAGGAATTAAATCTGTGATACACCATAGAAGTATCCAGCAGATTTGGAAGAAGAGGAATGCAGATAATCCCTTTGAAAAGCGGGAAGTTGCGATTGTTAAAATCAGTCCTTGCCGCGGGTCGCGGTTCTCGGCACCGCTTGGCACCGCCGCTTGGCCAAGCAGCGTCTTGGCACAGCCTCTGGCCTTGACCAGGAAATGGTTTTCACTGCAGCTCAATGTTGAGGGGAGGCAGCTTCGCTTCTCTTTGAAGGCACACCTGGAGAAGGTGGTTTTAAAAAGGATTCTGCTTGAGCAAGTTCGTAAAAATCTGCCTGGGTGACAACTAATGTTCTTCAGCTCTTCCTTTGAAGTTATTGTAGCTTCATTATACCATGTTTATGTTACTGGGAGAAAGATCTCAAATGCAGAGATTTACCAGGCAACTTCTGTGTTACAGAAAAGTTGGAGGAGAGGAAAAACAAAGTTATGTATAAAAATCAGTACCCCCAATCCATGGACTGGATTTACAGGATAAGAAATTTTTCTCTGCTTGATTTAGCCCATATTTTCCTGTGTAATGTCAGCCCTTTTTCAATTTTAATAAAATCCTTGTAGCTCTCAATTCAGGCTCAATCTGCACAAGAATTTATCTTCTCCTTACATCAACCCATCATTGCAGTGGAGAGAAAGGATGTTGTCTGAAACTCTGGGTTACTACATGTTAGTTTGGGGATCAAGCAGAAGTTGAGGGTATAGCTGAGAGTTTAAGGTTTTAATCTCACACTGATTGTAGTGGTAGCTGGGAACAATGCATTTTGTTAAAGTACACTGTGTTGGTTTCTGTTGAACCTCTCCTACATAGTAAAACTGAGGAATGAACAATGCAGGAGAGACTTAAACCTTCCGTAGAGAAGACTTTCACAGCCAGCAGGAGTAGCCTGGTAGAGTTCTGGTAGTGTTTTCTTCCTCGAGTTTCGTTGGTTTTCTTCTCAGCACACTTCTTTTCTAGATCTCTTGTTCAGGGGAATTGAGTCCTGTGCTGCAGTGTCACCTCCAGGACACTGAGCTGGTGTTTGCTGAAGCTATCAGCGTGCAGTGCTTCTGATCCCAGTGCCACTTGATTGCAGCAGCCAGAGTTTGTTACGTGGCACATCCATGCAGCAAGAAGGGGCTGGCAAAAGGGAGATTTCTTGGAGCAGTGTGGAAGTAGGTACTTGCCCCTTGGCTGGAACTGCTTGTTTCTAACCATACAGATGTAATAGTGAAATAGTGAATGATAACAATGCATTACTGTTAACAAGATATTCTGCAAATGAAAGGCAGATAGCCCTGCAGTCTTTCACTTCTTCCCTGTGGATCAGCTGTTGCCATTGCGCAGAGGGGAGCGGGGGCACACTTTATAGGAAGCATCTGCAGCAGCAAATGTTCAGATGGTGCAGCGTGGCTGAGGGGACCAGCTAGAAAGCCAGTGCTCTAGAGATGTGGAGCTTAACCTTACCTTTGACATTTATTATTTCAGCACACTGCTTATTTTCTATGTGCATTGATCTCTTTTTTTTGCAAAGTAAATCTAAGAACTTCTGGCTATAAGTGTGATGAAAAAAAGCACAGCACAGGGAGATAGGGACAGGAAAGATGGGTTTAGCAGAGCACCGTGTTGCTCATAAAAAAAAAAAAGGCATAAAAGAGTTCTTTCAGACACAGCAGGTGCTGATGAGTCCACCCAAGCCCATGAGGATGTTGGAAGTCAGGGTAAAACACAGCCACTTTGAGCAGCTCTGGCTCTGAAAAAAGGAGATTTGCCAGAGGTGAACTAAAAACTTCGTCCTAACTTGGTGCAGAAGGAGATAGGACTACAGCATGGGAAATGTTACAGGAGAATTGTGGGTGGGTAAGTAAACAGGGGCAGGAGCTGTAATTACTGCCTGGTGGTTGGAAAGCACCCTCGTGCTCCCCAGGCCTGCTCGTGGAGCCGCGTGATGCCAGCCTACTGCAGAGGAGCCACAGCCTGGTGCCAGCGATTCATATCCATTTTGTGGAGTAGCTTTGAGATCTGCAGTGATTAACTGCTAAGCATTCTTATTAATGATTCAGAGCTTCTGGCTCCCGTTTCCATACATGGATCATCAGACTGTCTTTCTTTGCCATTTTCAAATTATTGTCTGAATGACCTGAATATCTTCGAAGTAGCTTGAATTCTGCTCTGGCGCAGCCTCTACAAACGCAATCTTTCATCTGATACACTTAGCGTTAATTTCGCATCTTTAATGGGATTCTCTTTACCCAAATTTACATGATTGAGCTTGCAGTCTGTTGGAGATGTTCTTCTCTTCCAGTGATAAATTTGCCCGAGCATCTCCCAGTGTGTGTTGAGGAACACGTAGGTAGCTGTTTGTGTGTCATGCGCTTCCCCGGGCAGATAAACAATGAGGGGTTTGTGTGGCTATTGCTCCAGCACTACTTCAGAAAGGTTCCGTCCTGCCTGGCTGTCACTTCTGTTGTTGTACTTTGCTCTTGGTGACATCACTGGTGGCAGCTAAATGAAATGTATTAATTGTTCGGTGCTCTTTGACCAAGGATGTTGACTTTTCCCAGCAGCCAATCCTACACAGCCAGTTTTGTAGAAGAAGCTGCGTGTACCATAATACAGTTACAAATATGGGTGAGAGTGGAGTTGCTCTGTTCATGTAGATGGGAGATAATTAAAGAGAGCTAGAAGTGATAGGAATCATTTTTACATTTTCAAAGCCTCCGCTGCTGATGCAGAACTGGCTCTGAAATTAAAAACCCTCCACTGTGTTAGAAGTTCTTTGGAATGCCTCTAAGGTCAGTATTAGCGTGGGGAACAGTGCTGTTCTACAGGATTGCAAGGTGAGGATCCAAATGCATTATAAACAGCCAAGGATGAGGAGGTGTGAAGTGCTCTGAGCAGAGGTACAGACATTTCATCTGGGCATAGCCCCTGCCACCGCACAAACGCTGCCCTTGGGATGCTCTTTCAGCACTCAAGTGTTAAGTGTTCGCATTAATTCTGCAGAAATGATCCCTCCTGGTTTCTTGGGAAGCTTGTTTGTGTGCATGTGGTTGTCCAGTGGGGAGGAGATAGGCTTGACAGTGAAGTTAAGGAGGCTCTTGTTGCTAACCCTTCCTGTGCTGAGAGCAAGGCTGCCTGGCCGGGGAGTTTCCAGAGAAGTTACTTTGAGTGAAGCAGCACTGCAGGGACCAGGGCAATGTCGTGAGTTTAAACTCTGCGCAGTAACAGCCACATCCTCCTGATTGTCCATCCTCCCTGCAGCCAGCCTTCCTCGACAGAGAGAACTTAGCCCTTGATGCTGTGCTCTAGAGAAACCTCTTCAGCAGCACCCATTTAATCTTCCTTCCAAGAAGACCTCCTTCCATGGCCACGTCCTCTCCAAAAATCTAAATCTGAAATAGCAAACACCATCTGGGTGGCATTGAGCAGGAGACTTACTTGTTAACATAAGTAGGAAATGCAGTCCAGAGCTGGTAGTGCACTTTGATCATCATGCCCTTAACCATGAGATTATTCTTCCTTCCTCGTAAACATCCTTTTATTAAAGTAGAAGGATATTGCATGACGAAATCTACTTTCTGCTCTTTATCTGTGTTCACTTTCCAATTACTTCTATTAAGAGTGAAAGTAGATCAATTGTTTCCTTTGCATATTGGCTCAAATTCTTCATCTGCTTCTCATATACAAGGCCAATGTTGCTGAATTTCATTTGCAAATCTGAGCAGGAGAATTCCTAAATAAAAACTGCAAGAGACAACACTCTTAACTTGTGTTTTTCCACTTTAATGAGAAAAATCTGCCCAGTAAGTCATTATCAAAAAGCTCTCATTTTCCAGGGTAGCTTAAAACAGAATTTGAAAATCGATTCCTTCGTTACTCATCTGGCAGAGCTGTGAAGTTCCCCGCTTCCCTTTAATAGGGGAAAACATCCCAAGGTAGCTGTGTGGAGTAGGGCACATAAATCACATAGTGGAAGTGATTCTTTTCACTGACCGTAAGGGAGGTCCCTGAGTTAGAGGGGACCACAGTGAGATCAGTCCCAGTTTTCAAGTCTACTTGTCTCTTCCTCTTGGAACACAGTGTGTTGAGTTGTCTCATTGACTTAGACAAAATGTGGAGCAGACTTTCAAGAATTGTGATTTTAATTTATAAATACCTGCCATTTTTCCCACTGCCAAGTTTTGCAGTGGGGTTTGTAATTACGCTGAGAAATGAGCCCATCCGTCAAAGCACTTGCGGTTCTCGTTTGAAAGCCGTCAAAACATGGTGGGTGCGCATTTGGAAGAGGTTCCATGTCATCCAGTGGAAACGTGCGTTTTGGGACAGCCATAGCTTTCAGTAGCTTCGAAACGAAGCTCAAGTTGCTGTAGGCCCCCCCAAACTCCTGGCTTCCGAGCGTTGACATTGCCTCGTGGGAGCTGCACCCAAAATGCGGGCCCAGGGAGACTGAAAAGACTGAATTGAGGCTGTTGCATCATGATGTTTGACATCAGTTTTCTTGGGTTCCTTGTGTGTTTAAAACAGGCCTTGCTGGGCTGGATGCTACTGCTGTGCATAGCTGGGTTGACAGTCTGCAGACATGAAAGCAGAAGTGAGTACCCTTGTGCTTTTGGGGGAATATTTGCCTAGGGTGACACTATGTAAATGTTGAATATGTAAATACACAGAGTACCCAACTGATGGATGAGGAAAGGGCAGAGTTCCCAGAGGGAAGGAGGGGCTGGTGCTCCATCGCTGTCATGTGCTGTTTCAGGGGCACGTTGTTGTCCTTCCTTCACCGAAGCTGATGATAGCAAGGGAAGTTCTGTGTACATCATTTGTGAAGTCTGAGGCATCCTTCCAGAGCTTCCAAATCCCACATAGAGAGGGAAAACAAAGTTTTTTGCCACAGCACTGGGATTGAGGTGTTCTTTGTTGGAAGGGGGAAGGCAATGCTGCTTTTTCCATCTGGACAAGAAGTTCTTTTTGCCATTGCCCTTGGGGTTTATCAGCGAAATTTATTTCCTGTTCAAATTTAAATTGACATTTTTTTTTTCATTGACATAAGTAGCAGTTCCAAGGACTGAGTCAAGTGTTGAAGTGATAATAGTGAATTTTTAATCCTCTTTTTATTGAAATGGCACACATGGGGCATGTGGGGTGCAATGCCGTGACAAGTACCGTCTCTGAGTGCCCACGATCGTTACATTGGTGCTGAACTGACTTGTTCTTTTTGAGGGAATGTTGGTTGGGGCAGATACCTGCTTGTGCTCATGCACTTCTAAAGTGGGCTGAGCGAAATTAAAGAACTGGCAGTGAGAACAAGAAAGAAGCCTAAAGGAACTGATGTTGCCAATGCTGGCATCCATGTCAAGGCTGGTACCATGGCACAGCTAGGTGCACACCAAAGCATATCCAGCACAGGAGATGACTTGCCCATGAAGCTGACTCAGCGGGTCGTGGGCTGCTGTCTGTTTGCTTATCTGACGTGGAGCGCTTGGGTCCACCGCCATGGGATGCGAAGTGCTTGGCCTTTTCACAGAATCACAGAATTGCAGGGGTTGGAAGGGACCTCAAGAGATCATCGAGTCCAACCCCCCTGCCAGAGCAGGTTCCCTACAGCAGGTTGCACAGGTAGGCATCCAGGCGGGTCTTGAATATCTCCAGGGAAGGAGACTCCACAACCTCCCTGGGCAGCCTGTTCCAGTGCTCCGTCACCCGCACTGTGAAGAAGTTCTTCCGCATGTTGGTGCGGAACATCCTGTGCTCCAGAAAAATTTGGAAAATCCAAGTCTTGCAATGCAAAAAAGTGATGCTGTGCCTTGTTCCCTTTCTGTTAGGTTGTGCTCTGAAAGCTCTCTGTCCCATCAGTTTGTGCTACGGGTGTGTTGGAGAGGTTGTAGACTGTTTGTGGTTTGTTTTTGAGCTCTCAGGGATCAGTCATAGAATGACAGAATGGCCTGGGTTGGAAGGGGCCCGAAGGATCATCAGGTTCTAACCCACCTGCCACAGGCAGGGCCACCAACCTCCAGATCTGGTCCTAGATCAGGTTGCCCAGGACCCCATCCAACCTGGGATCTTCCAGTCTGGAAGACTGGATCTTCCAGTCTTCCATCTTCCTGAGCATAGTGAAAATACCTGGATTTTTATTAATTGCAGCTACTTGGATTTTCAGACAGGAAAACTATTCTTTATTTTGGAAGTCTTAAAGTATACAGGTGTCAATAATTACATCTTTTGTGATACCCAGCCTATCGTTTACATTGATTGCCTCTACTTGCAGCTCTGCAGGCTGTGTCCCTGCTCATGGTGGGAAAACAAGGCATTGTGCCTCAAACTTGAACTCTCACCCTCCTTTCCCATTTCCCCTCTCCAAACCCACACATGCACTCTCCCAAGACGTGATTTACTAAGGCTGCACCAGGATCAGAGGGTGCAGTGTTGGAGCTCAGGGCTCCTGCAGCCCTGCTTTCAGCTCATTGGCTTGCAGTGCCCTCCCATGTGTGCCTTCCTGCCCACGGATCTTGCTGCTTCAGCTGCTGTGGTATCATTTTTACCTGTACTTTTCCATCCAGGGCGAGGGTAGCAGGATAAACATGGTGTGATGCAGAGCGAAGTCTACTGTAATTTTAGAGAGATGCCAGGAGCTTCAAACGTGCCATCTAGTGGTGTAAACACAGCACTTGAATAAAGGAAACTCCCCTCAAATCCACCCCCTCGTACTCATTACTTCTGAATAATTCACATCTTCTGGACAGAGACGAACACTTATGCTCCCCACTACCCAATCAGTTTTTGGAGTGCATGGAACTGAGCTCTTCAAGGACTTCTTAATCAGAAGAAGGAGTGGGGAATTTTTTAGTCTATTATTTGAAGTATATGCAAACTCAAGAGGTCTGTACCTTCATACCAAGAAAACAGTTTCAGTTTATGCTAATGTTGCCTCTCCCCACTGAGGAACTGAATGGCCTTGGTGAACCAAATAAATCTGAAGGTTAAAACAGCTTTGTTTTGGGGGGTGAGGAGAGGGAGATAGCAGTAATTTGATGTTCTGTAACCATACACTGATTCATCAGCAGAGCCCTGTTGAGAGAAGCCCTGCCTTTGCAGATCGGTGCTAGGACATTCTGCACTGCAGCTGGAACCTGGGCTACTTTCTCTCTGCTAAAGATGGCTGCACCAAATTGCAAAAGGCTCCGAGATCTCTCTGAAAACCTCCTTCATCACCAAGGACAGGCCTTCCAATGAGGAGTGCTAAAAGACAGGAGGTTTACACCACAATTTGGCATGTGTAGGAAATGAGTTATGGTCTGAATTAAACCTGTCCTGAGTGTTTGTCTTTACTATTATCTTCAGTTGGAGCCCTGGCACAGAATGAAAGTTGTGCAGGTTGAAATCTGTGTGCTTGCTGTTCCTAGGATTTTTACCTAGAGGTCATCATGTCCTTTATTACAACAAGCACAAAACTTGCCTGCTGTTTGTATTGGATTATATGATCCATCTGTTGTAGCTACCAGAGTAGGGCAGGAGAGCAATTCTGTGCTTCTCTACATGCCCCTCAAGTCATCCTTTTCATAGCAGTGTTGGAATTGAGCCTCTCCTGTCAGCTCCTGCAGCTCCTTTGTGTGTGGTGCTTGCCGTAAGCATGTGAGACCAAATCTTTAAAAAAAAGATAATAAATATTTCCCACTCTGGAAATTGCAAACTGAAAATAATACAGGAGATGCTTCTAGAAAGAATTAGAGAAGTTAAACATGTAAAAATATCCAGCAAGCCAAGTGGGAAGCAAACCAAATGTGCCAGTATTAAGTGCTGGAAGTGTATCTGTCCTAACTTGAGGTCTGCTTATATAGCTTGGATAAAATGCAGAAAGGGGATTAAGACAAGAAACCAAACCTGAGGTTGAGTGGCATCTCTTTGGCAATCTCTTCCAGAGAAGATTTGAGCACAGTGCTTTGTGCTGCAGTGAGCACCCTTCAGAAACCTTCAGAAAGTAAGGCCAGGCTCTGCCTTGTTTGTCATCTGTTCACCCGAGTGCTTGGGCTAGCCTGTCCCCAACAACATTTCTGGCCAAAACCTCACAGTTTACAGACTTACATACCTGCAGGATCAGTCCCATAATAATTTAAACTGAAACAAGGTGAAGTTGGGTTTGCAGCTGGTTCGGTCCTTGAGCTGCTGCTGCATGGTGGCACAAAACGGGATGTAGCCGAGGGGAGAACCCCTGGTGTTGCCCAGGAAGTGCTGTGGAAAGTTCCTGTAGTCATCACACGACACTGATCTGCTTATTGGGCACCTGCATGACACTGAATTGGGTACTTCAGTTTTGCTGGCTGTGTCTCTGTGTATACCAGCTGCATCCACTGCAGGGAGCAATGCTTTCTGCCCAGCCTGTGTACAGCAGAGATGTTGTCCTGAAGCAGACTCCCAGGTATCCTCTGTGCCTCACAAAGACCACCATGAAACACTGTTCACAAGTTTCCATTTTTGTTTGCAGCCTGAGCCACCCTGCAGGCATTTGGGCTTGCTCCTTCATAAAGGAACAGGGGAATGATGGGGACAGCTGGGACCATGATTCAGACAAGTGTGGTTTTGGGGCAGAGTAGCCATGCCTGCCATCGCAGGCATATCTGGGGAAAAAAACACCCCAACAGCAAAGAGAAAACACCCAAGAACCAAAAAAACCCAACCTCAAAACAGCAAAAATATGAAAGAAAAAAAAACCCTGAATTGTGAAAGGTAGCATCATGCACTTGAAAATAGCTGTCTTTGTTTATTTTTATTTTTGACCAAAGTCAAATGAGACGTAGGCAAATGATGAAGGTAAGCCCTTCCTGCCATGGCGTGATTTTTCATTTAAGGAACATGAATTCTTAAGTCAAAAAAGCAGATGTTTTTTTTACCTGCCATCTTTCCTTTGGCTGAGTGTGTTTAGATTTTACGGCAGGAAATATTTGACTGCTGGTACCAACGGGATGCAGCATCTGACTTTGACTGCATTGCAGGTCTGTTATTTATTAGTAAAATTTAACGTGTAACAGGATAATTCTGTCGCACCTACTACTATACTGGCTTGATTTCATACAAAATAAGTTTCTACTTCCTTGAAGGCCTTACATAAGCGCGAGCTGGGAACGCATCCAGCCTGTTCGATCACAATAAAGGAGCTGATTCAGAACGGGCTCTTTCTTAGAAATAGTCGTAAACAAGTTTATATATAGACACTGCTATTATATACAAAACTTGCTGAAGAAACGTTTCCTGAGAACAAGTGGATTTAGTGTATGGCACAGGGGCTCTGCTGAAGCCAGTTCGTGAGCAGACGTGGTGGAGTAGTTCAAGGCAAGAGCATCTCTGAAACGGTTGCATTCAGGAGGGGCTGGCTGGTGCATGGCTCTGTGCTGTTGCTGTAAGAAGGGCATTTGATAACAAGGCTCGGAAACTTCGGCCGCCATCCCGCACACGCAGATCCAGGTGCCGTCCTTGTTATATTCGGATTTCAGCATCGCTTCAGATCCATTTCAAGCTGGTCGGCAGCAGCCTGGTGTGGTTTGATCCTTTGCTTTCATCACCCGTGCCCAATTGTAGGCGAGGGCTGACAGCCCCTCTCCCTGGTACCGCCAGCACAGCTTGGGAACAATGGGAGGACCGGCACTGGGGGGCTCTGCGCTTCCCCAGTTACACTGGCCAGAGCTCACCGCTGGGGCTCGTGTCTTCACCAGGTGAGCGTGCAGCTGCCAGGAGGGCTGTGGTTCCTGCTCTTTGTTGCCAGCTCGCATTCAGCATCGTTTGTCGCGTGCTCTCGTGGAGGTTCGGCGAGGTACGGGACGAAACCCGGGAGCCTCACGCCTTTGTGATGGATTTGTAAGGACGGTGTTGCCGTTCGGCGCCTCGCCTCCTTCCTAATGAGCTGAATTGTGAAAATATGTTAATGTAAGTAGACATCTGAGAGGGTGAAGCAGTACACTGACACGTTGAATAATGAGATCATCTCCCGCGCAGGAAAAAAACTCAAATAGGAAACAGGAACAAGAAGTGCCTCCCTCCCCTCAGTAGAGGCACCAGGTCTGGCTCTTGCAGCATGCAGAAGCAGGTTAGACAATGAGATCTTTAGTATGAATTCATTTCTGTGAAATTCCCAAAGATTCAAAGCGTGCTGTGTACTAATTGCCTGTTATTTATTTGGAGAAGTTGGAGTCGCGTTTTGGACGGCTGAATTCGGGAGCAGCGGGTTTGTGATGAAACAAAAAATGAGCGGTGCTGGCCTGAATTCCTAAATACTGCCATGGTTAATCAGGGTTCCTCGCTGAAATCATACTGAATTTTGGCCTGAATAGGAATTTATCTAATTCTTATTTACCTAATTCCTATTCAGGTCAAAATTCAGTGCGATTTCAGCAGATAAAGAGAATTTCATAGAGAGGTACGGGGTGTTGCGGATGCTTTTCTATTAGCATTTGCCATTTTGGCAAAGCAATGCTTTGTACTTATTAAAAAGTGCATTTTTTGCAATAGAAGCTTCTGAATGATCTCTGGGATAGCAGCGTGCTGGGAGCTGGCTCCTGGGGGGCTGTGGCCCTGCTCCGGCCCCACTGCCACAAACAGACACGCTCGTTTGTGAAGTTTCCTTGTTTGATAAACACAACACTTGGCTTTTGTTCTCTTCCTTAATCATTTCCTTCGAAGAGTTAACTTCCGAAGCAGCCACGGATTACTTCTCTCAGTTGTTTTAATTATTTTTCTCGTCACGCACGGTGAAGGTCTAGTGTTTGTGAAATGTCTTCTTTTATTTTGTCCCCCCTCAATGATGCTGGCATGGAGAACTGAGCCGAAACGCTCGCTGGCGTCCAGTCATTCCTACCAAGTTTCACCTCTTTGAATATCACTGCTACAGAACAGAATCCCTTTCCCTGAGGGTGATGTGAGCACTCCGCTATTTTGTATTTCTGTACTTCAGCACCGGGCTTCCACGTGCTCACCGCTGAGCAATTTCCTTTTGTACCGCTGACAGGTGACTCAAAGCAGGAGCGAGCAGATGGCTGCGCGCTCGCTGGTGGCCACAGCCTTAGGAGTTGAGTTTTGGAATTCCCATCAAAGTCGGGATTAGGCTCAGGATGCGCCGGCGGCACCGAGCCCACCGGGGGAGTACGAGAGAAGAGGAAACCATTCAGAGCGACTCATCGTGTGGTTGGGTGATTCAGGGGGCTGCTGGGGATGGTCACAAAGGCACGTGGCTCGCTGCACCGTCTTTGTGTGCTGTGCAGGATGCAGACGGTCTCAGAAAATGAATTCTGCCCTTTTGAGTTTTGTCCGGTGAATTATTTCCAGAAAGGAGTCACTGTATTTTCTGGAATGAATGTTGTGAAATTCTTTTCTTTACAGTGGGCGAGCTTTCAGCTGGTGATTTATCAACCAAGTGTTTTACAGGATCATGGTTAAAGGCTCTTGTAAAAAAAAAAAAAAGAAGAAATATCCTGTGCAATAGGGAAAGCAAAAGCATCTCGGTTTCCAAATGTTGGAGGGATAACCGAAAGAGCCAGTTCTTGGAATAGTAACCCCATTGGCACTCGCTGGTGATTTCCTGTGCATTTGCTGAAAGAAGCACTTGGTGATGTGAGTAGGTGGTACTAAAGGGTTATTACGAAACGAATTTTCAAGCAGACGTTTTGAGTCATGGATTGGGAAGAAGGAGAGCAGCTTCAGAGCTTTCTCTTTGTTTGAGCGGAGTGCCGGAGAGGCACAGGCAGGATATTCTGTGTTCACGTGGAGCAGGATGGGGCTGGCATTTGGTGACGTGCCCTTCTTCGTGCCACCGCGCGCTGCCATGGGCGGCGAGGACGTGGGCTGGAGGAGCTGGCAGCAGCGCGCAAGGTGCACGCGGAGCAGTTCCCTACCCGTGTCTCGATTTGAAAATGTAAGTAATTGCTCGTGGCTTCTCCCAGACGTGAGAGACAAAATGGAGCTGTGTCAGGACGGATGTCTGCGCCAGGGCGAGCTGTTTTTTTGGAGCAGTTTGGTTCTGTTCTGCGAGCAGCTGAGCTGCCACTGGCAGCAGACAGTTGGCTTCTCCGTCAGGAAAAAAAAAAAAAGGGGGGTGTTTAAGGGAATTGGTCTGGCTCCTAAACCAGAGGAATTGTTGACCTACTGACTCAGTTATGAAGAATCATGGAAACAGTCTCATTGTGGTTTCTTTTGTTGGTGGCAGATTCAGAAGACGTCTGTGAGCGTGCGGGTAGGACTAGCACGGAGAGGTGCTCCTGGTGCCCGCTGGATTGGATGGGTTTTGTGCCAGGAAGGAGCTGAGGTGCTGACTGCTCAGTAATACCCAAGCCTGATTTGTGATGCTTCTCCCGATAATGCAGGGGTAAGTTTATGTGCTTCTCATTTTCAGTGCTAAGATGGTATCTTACTGAATGTAATGGAAAGAAATCTCTTCCCAGCTTTCTGAGCATGGCAAGGTGTGTTTGTTTCACAGGAGCAGCTTTTGCAGAAGCGCCAGCTGATGTGCTGGAGTGCAGGGGTCTGTAAATAAGGGGGCAAACTCTGGGAATCAGATTGGCAATAAACAACCTGAAATTGCTTTGCCCTCCCCGCTCCCACCTACAAAGCTCTGCTACGTTGGTGCTAAGCAGAGAGGATGGAGCAGCCCTCCATGCCTCAGCTTTGGGATCATGCCATCCCTGAGCTCTGCAATTTTCCCGTTACTCCTCACTGAAGGAACAAGGCTTTGGTTTATTTTGAATTTCATGTGAAAATTGGGTGTCCGTGCCATGCGTTGAATCTAACGATACTTTTCCTGAACTATGCCTGGAATAGAAATAATGATATTTTAAGTGGCTTCGTAAATCTCCCCCCAAAGAGGCTATCAATTAGTGGTTTCTTAAAGAAAAACGTCAAAATAAAAAATGATTCATGTGCTGTTGGCCAGAAGGAGTTGTGTTGGCTGGTGGAGCTGGGGCTGGAAGTTTTGCTCTCTGGATCTGCTCGTGACTCCACCATTGGTTTTGGGGTGATTTCTTTGGAGCAGGGGTCTTTTGGAGCAAGCCATGATTCATCCCTAGTTGTCTGGTCAATGAAACGATGATAGTGATATTTAACTTACCTGCAGTGCTGCATCAGCATTATCACTGTGCCTTCCTCTGAAAGAGGAAGCTGTTTTTCTGGTATGTGATAGCATAGCTCTTTGCTTTCCAGAAAATCATTCTGCGTGCATAGATGATAAGGAGATAGGGAAAGCAGAGGAGAGCTTAGTTAATTTCTCTCGCTGGGTGCCGCAGCTCCTCCAGACAGCAGTTAGAGTAAATGTTGGTGCTTACAGTCCCAACATCAGGAGCTCACAGTGGTGGCTTTCCTGTCCTGGGTGGGTGACATGAGGACCTCTTGCATTTCCCAACCCACAGAGGTGTGAGTTGCAGTGCTCGGGAATATCCCCTCCCCTTTCTGCAGTGGCAACATCCACCACGTATCCCTGCAGAGCTGGGAATAAACCCAGTGGTTTATTAAAAAAAAAGATTGAGCATTGTGCTGGATTTCCTTTCCTTAAGTGCTTCCTTTGGACCACGGGAGAGGAGCTTACGTGCGTGGCGGGTTTCTAGCGAGCAGTTGTACCGCAAGGAGTGGGAGGCAGGGTCAGGGAAGAGTCACTCGGTTGTTATGTGGGTGTGAAAAGCCTATGAAAGGCAAAGGCAGAGGGAAATATTTTACTTGAATTAAACAAATAAAAGGGAACGTTCTATGAATTAGATATTTGAAGGCAGGCTTTTGCCAAGTGTTTTTGTGAATTAATGCCTATCTTCTGAAAATCATTTATTTAAGCGTAAGCTTATCAAAGGGTTCTCAGGAGGGACCGTATTTGAAAAAATAAATATAAAAAGCTTGTTTACTTTTCATTTCAGATAGAGAGAAAGGAAGTTGTGGATTTTTATAGCCCCTAAATTGTTAACTGTTAAACTTAAATTGAAGCAGCAGATCAGATTTCCTTGGGCTCACACTGGAGCGGTTTCATTTGCTAAGAAATGACAGGCAGGACCCGTCTCAGGAGGAGCAATTTTAGATCCTCGGTGAATTGTCACCTGCAGGGCAGGAGAACTGCTGCTCTTTAACATCCCCTGGTCTGGGGGAGCAGGCTCCTACTGTCTGTTCACTGCTAGGGATGGTGCACACCCAAAATCATTGGAAAAAATGATCTTGTATTCGTAATGCTGCTTTTTTTTCTTTTTTTTTTAATTGGCATGTGCGTTTGTAGTATCTCTGTTACTGTCTTGTTTTTAAAATGTCACTTATTATGATAGAAGAATCAAAAATACGTGGTGCAGAGATGACTTTTTTTCCCATGCTTTCTGTGATTATGTTGACTGAAAAAAATGCAGCACACGGAGGCTGGTTTAACAGCACTTCCTCTGAAGCAAAAAACTCTCTGGTTATTACATTAGTAAGTGAAAGAAGACTTGATGCTGTAAAAAAGCCTTTATCATAAGCCATATCTTTCTAAGCACAAGCCATAAATTGCATATAAGGAAACAGTAAAGCAGTCTGAAACGAGATACACAGGTGCTGAGTATAGTTTCTTTCACTAATGCAACCCAATGCTTGACATTTTAGGTACATGCAGTGTCTTGATAGCATTGATTGGTGCTGACTTCTGAGGGATTCCCACCTGAAAGTTTGCAGGCAAGGTGTAGAGACATTGTTGGTTTTGCTTTCTCTATTGTTTTGTAAATTCTTAAGTTCTTTATGGCCCATAGCAATCCAAATGCAGAGTTTGCGGCTGAAGTTTGCCTTCAAAATGGTGAGCTCAGAATTGGACCTGGAAGAGAAGAGCACTTCCTCTTATATTGTTCTTCTGGAATTGTGATCCAACATTTAAACAAAGATAATTCATTGAGCCAAGGAGAAATGTATACGTACCAACAGCACAGGGTGTGCACAGAGCCATTTGCATCCGTGCAGCTTCGGCATAGTCGTGTGCAGCGATCACTGTCTGTCTGCTCGCTTGCCTTGTTCCCATGGGCAGTGCTGCCCTGCCAAGCTGCCAGTCCAAGGGCTGGCACCTGGAAGCTAGCAGGCTTTTTGCCCTTCTGATCAAAACGTGGCCACCTGAATGGTAACTTTAAGGACCTAAGTGGCTACTGAAACTCCCCATATGACCTGTTATTACAGGCTCCTGTATGTACAGTCTTATTGCCAAAACATGAGGTTGGCAGAAGTGAGTCATAGCTGTGAAGATCTCAGCTTTGCTCTTTGATTTACTTTTATCCACCAAAAATTAAAGTATTTCCAAGAATACAGGTAGGTATGTGCCGTTCTCCTGTTAGGGCAGAGCTCTCACTGGCTCTTCAGTGTATTTACATAGCTCATAGGTTATATATTTTCAAGCTTTAATATAAAAGGAGCTGTGTATACATTTTATCTAATCTTCAGTGCAGTAGGCATGAGCAATTCCTGGAGAAGGGATCACAGTATAGAGCTCTGCCCCTTCTCCTGGGAGTCTCTGTCTCATGGAGTCATACTTGCCCTGCAGTGCTTTCTCTTTATGGCTTTGTGAGTTCTGAATTCCTCCCTACACTGGCACGGCTCCAGTGGGAGGGCAGAGAGCAGCCTCAGCCCAAGCTCTGCCTGAAGTCTGCTGCTTCAAGGACTCTGTAGGAAGTGGGATCTGCAGGGGGGAGAGTCCCAGCTTCCCAGGTGAGGGCTAACCTTTCAATTACTCTCTAGAGGCAACAATATTATCTTTTTATGGACATGCCTTTGGATGACCGTGACCATAACAGCTGCATGTCTTGCAGTCAGTTTAGAGGGTGTTGGGGCACTGACACAGAGCAGCTGCGGATGCCCCATCTCTGGAGCTCTTCAAGGCCAGGTTGGATGGGGCCCTGGGCAGCCTGATATGGTGGGTGGCAACCATGCTCTTGGCAGGGGGGTTGGAACTGGATGGTCTTTGAGGTCCCTCCCAACCTAAGCCATTCTGTGATTATAGCATGACCTGAGCATACAGAACAAATTGAACTGCTGAATTGAATCCATGTGGGATTTAAGACCTAGCTTCTTCCATGATCAGTGATGATGACCATGTGGCTGTAGGGTGAGCTGGATCAATTGCTGATCTCATTGAAAATTAGATTATTTTTTTCTCCATTTTTAGGGGGAAAATAAGATTTTGGCTTTCCATGCTGATCCAACTCATTGCATAGCTGCATGGCTGCTCATGCAGAATTAGCAGGAAATCATGGTCAGAAGCACAGGAGAAGGTGGGACTGTCCCTTCCTGTGACACCTGCATTGAGTTCAACTTGATCAGGAAACCACACCTCCTGTGTCAAGCTCAGGCAGGAGCTAAGTGCTGACTTTGTCAGTTCAGCTGCTGAGGGAGCCTTGATCTCCAAATCAAGAAGGTATTGATTTTTGGTATTCCCTGTTTTCATTGGCAACTGGATTTTAGATGTCTACATTTCCGTTGAATACCTTGAGTCTTTAATTTACTCTTTTTGTACATTAGCAGCAGTAGTAGGTCTTTGCATTTTCTCTTCAGAGTCTAAATACTGGAGGGGAGGGTTGGTACACCTCTTCCAGGGTGTCAGAGGGGTCTGTGCAATACTCAAGTTTCTAGTCATTAGCGTAAACAAGTAGTATAGAAATAGTATTTTTAAAGCCTCTTGGACTCATGACACTTAGAGATTCACCATATTTTTTCAAATGGCATCACAAATTGTTCTTCTACTCATGCTTCTCATTTGGCTTTAATTCCACAAGTCATACCCCATCATAATCAGTCGTAGAATTTCTGTTGGACAGGAAAAAAACAAGAGAAGACCCCCAAACCCACTCCTGCAAAGAAGCTTTCAGAGCAGAGGTTCAGGCAGTGGGGCTCTAGCAGACACGCAGTTCTTCATGTTGTAAAGGATTCTCTTTTTGTATATATATATTTTTTCTGCTCTTCTACTTGGGAGTTTTTTTGCTTCTCTTGCAGTTTTCTTATCTTCTCTATTCTTAAATTCTTCATTGTTACAATCCAGTTTTATGCATTAAAAATGAAAGGTGTGGTCCTGCTGTATGTGCTTTTGAGCTTTCTGTATCTAAGTATGCTCACCTTATAACTTGAAAACAGCAAAGCACATGATCTGAGAAGCAATCTAGTATTTCACTGCAAGGGAGGATTTTCTAAGCACAAAAGTCAAGGGTAAATACTTGAAAATGCCCTTTAGAATAGATCCAGTCATGCTAATGCTTCCTTGCATGTATGAGTAAAGTTATTTGCATGCATAAACGTTGACGAAGTTGAACTTGGTATCATCAGATCTGCTGTCAAAAGCTGACCTTGGGCATTTAGTGAGAAAGAAGATGATTGTCTCTTTAATTGCTTAAATTTTGTTTTGCCTATTTAGGAGAGCTGTAGACGACTCTAATTACTACCATTCACATCAGGCTCCCTAATGGCAACGTAATGCACATCTCTGAACGAAAGTGGCATGACACAACTGCAGTGTGCAGACGCAGGGGCATCCTTTCAATTGAAGACTTTGATTATCTCATTATTATCAGACGATTGAGCTGGTACTGAAGTTTGCCAGCCCTCTGCTAAGCACTTCTACGGAATTACAGAGTCATAGATGATAGAGATGGAAAGTGCATTAGATCATCCAGACCGTCATCTTGCCAGGGCAAGTTTTCTGCTGCATTTTTTTTTTCTTCTGCGGTTTATGGCTAGAGATACTCTAAGAACTTGGCCTTCCATTTCGATCTCTGGGACTCTTTTCCACAAAGTTTGATGGCGAAATTTTTCTTCGCCTGATATTTGGCCTAAGTTTTTCCATTCCTTTGTTTTACCACATTATTTCAAGTCTATGGTCTCATCTTTCAGTAATTCTTTGTGATGTTAACAGCCTGTAAATACGAGCAGAGCAGAATTGTGTGCTCTTGAATATTAATGTATCACTTACCTAAGTGCTGCGCTTTCAGTTCTTTAGGATTTGTGAAAAATTTTCTAATTAACAATAGAATTTAAACCAACCTGATCATAGTTTAATTTCACTGAAGCGTATTTTATTCCAGTATAAGAGTGGTCTGTTCTGGTGTTATCTGAGAAATTGTTAAAAATTACCTGAAAAGTTCAGTTTTACTCTGAAATAAAAATGTTTTTGCATGAGGGTGTCATGCCAGTGTGAATGAAGTGATTCTTAATTCTGTTATGGCACTGAGGATTAGAGCCTATGCAGGCACGTCTGTAGAGTGCATTACAGGGAAAAAGAATAAAATGACACTTTCCCATTAGTGACAGAAATACTGGAAGTTGTATTGTAATTATCTGCGTGTTTATTTTCCCCACTTTCCATTATCCTCTCTTGTTCTCAAAACCACTTCTTAACTATTGTTTCTTTGTATAGTTCCATTCATTTTGGTGGCATCTGGGGGTTGCTTGTTTGTTGTTTGTTTCTCAATGCTTGGTCTTCACTACCAGAAGCCTTGGGTGCCCAAGCAGGGCTGGCTCCAAAACTTTCAGTGTCTTGACCACAAAGAGCTTGATGAACACCCCCCAAAATAAATATTCCCTGGCCATAAGGAGGACAAATGGGCATTGTTCTTGCTATCAGCCCGTGGGAGAACGGCCGGTTGGTGTGAGCTGGCCCACGGCCATGCTGTCCTGATCCAGACCATTCACAGTTCTTCTGGTCATACCCCAGCCAAATTTCTGGTTTCTGAAGTATTATAACTGTTTTTCATTTCAGAGTGCCCAAATGATGAGAGGGTTGCATTGCAAACCTCAGGAGAAGAATTTTTGGTTGCTTTCCTTAAAGCCACCTAAGAAGCTCCATCCAGGGTAGGGATGTTGAAGAGAGAGGTGAGGACAGGAATATTGTAAAAAGTGAAATACTACTGCTGTGTGGATTGGAGGTATTTGAGGATTGGGTTGTGTAACTGAATGGGGAAATGAATGAGAAACATGTAAATGGGTGGGTTAGTGACTGAGTAAGAGAAAATGCGAGTGGGTGGGTAATTAGCCTGGCAAGTGAGTAGATGGATAGGTATGTAGCAAAAAAGTTGAAGCCACTTCATGGGCTGACGATACCTGAAAGAATTGCAAAAAAAAAAAAACACCCAACATCCTCTGAAGCTTGCAGGCAGGTTGGTGTTCCGGTGGAGGCACACCAGCTCTGAGACCTCTCTTGCTTTGCACTGCTCTGTATCCAGCTCTGCTGCCTAAATGTCAGTGTGTCTGTGCATACAATGAACAGTCACCTTGGTCAGATGTTTCTGTTTTGCTCATGCAGAATTATGTAAGGTAGTCATTATTTGGTGATGTTTTTGGCTCTTAACAATGTCACAGAGAAGCCAGGTGAACCCAGCATACACTTTAGCCCATCTGGAACATTGCTATTTGTAATGGGAATTCCCAGCAGTTGTAATAACCTCAGGCTGCAGATGGAAGGGGTGACCAAGCAAATATCACAGAATGGTTGAGGTTGGCAGGGACCTCTGGGTCTATCTGATCCAACCTCTGCTCAGGCAGGACCACCAGAGCTGTATCCAGCCCAGTGTCCAGGTGGATTTGAAGATCTTTGAGGAGACCGCACAACCTCTGGGTTGCTGTGCCAGGGCTCCAGCACCTGCGCAGCACAGCACTGTCCTGAGGGACCCTTCTGGGCTCTAATTTGTGCCCAGTGCCTTTGGGCCTGTGCTGGGCACCACTGAGCAGAGCCTGGCTCCATCGTCTCCACACCCTCCCTTCAGGGATTTTGGGACATGGTGGGATCCCCTTGAGCTGCCTCTTCTTCAGGCTGAGCAGACCTAGTTCTCTCAGCCTCCTTTAAGGAGAGGCTGAGAGTGAAGGCTCAAAGATGGCAGGTATGCTCTAATTACTGATGTTACACACGTCAGTGTAACACCATCTCCCAGACCTGAAAATTTCATTGTAGTGAATGCAGCGTGAGGCCCCATCTGGAGCATTGTGTCCAGGTCTGGGGCTCCCAACACAGAAAAGACATGGAGCTCTTGGAGAGGGTTCAGAGAAGGCCACAAGATGATCAGAGGGCTGGAACACCTCCCCTATGAGGACAGGCTGAGGGAGCTGTGCTTGTTCAGCCTGGAGGAGAGAAGGCTGCGGGGAGACCTCATTGCAGCCTTCCAGTATTTAAAGGGAGATTATAAACAGGAGGGAAATCAACTTTTTACAAGAGTAGACAGTGATAGGACAAGGGGGAATGGTTTTAAGCTGAAGGAGGGAAGGTTTAGATTGTACGTCAGGCGAAAGTTCTTTACCGAGAGAGTGGTGAGGTGCCGGCACAGGCTGCCCAGAGAGGTCGTGGATGTCCCATCCCTGGACGTGTTCAAGGCCAGGCTGGATGGGGCCCTGGGCAACCTGATCTAGGACCAGATCTGGAGGTTGGTGGCCCTGCCTGTGGCAGGGGGGTTGGAACCTGATGATCCTTGGGGTCCCTTCCAACCTGGGCCATTCTATGGTTCTATTAAACATGAAGTTGAAGTAATTTTAAATAACTATTGAACCTTGACTGATGACTTTAATTAGACTTTTTTTTTCTATAACTGGTGTATTAGTTCACTATGCCTAATCTTTAATTATTTTTAATTTACCATGGCAGAGTTACAGCCCTAGCTGTGACCTTTCTCTAATCAAATACAGTTAGGCCATTGTTGAAGGTAATTGCTCTACTATCCCATTAAGGTACACTGAGTTGTGTGTGGTACAATTCCAATATTTATTGTAATAAAAGTAAGACCTTTTGAAGCCCAAATAGAGCTGAATGGCTCTTGCAGAAAGTTACAGGCTTTATCTTAGCTACCAAAAAGGTGTGTATTTGCTAAGGAATAACTAGTACGCCGTGCTGTACTGAAACATCCTACTGGAGACCAGGCCCTGCAGTTCTTTCCATGAAGTAACTGGGCAAGGGGAGACTTCCCCTTTCTGAACCTGCTTTTTGAGGAAGACCACACTGCTTTGCACATGGATGTAACAGCAGGACAAAGGCTTAGCACACCACGCAGCCAGCTGTAACAACCAGGGTAACCGTGCCATAGTCTTTTTTCGTCTTGAATGTGGTCACCTGTTGCAGACTGAATCTCCTACAAGGCTTGTAGGAGCCAAGCCAGCTCCTACAGTCGTCTGGTTAATCTTCTTTATCTGAGACAAATCCAGAAATACTTTGCTGCACTAAGGCAGATGTCGTGCTGGTACAAGAAATCAAATCTCTTGCTGGTGTTCAAATGCCGTAGTAACTGTGCAAAGTGAGATGCAGAGGAATGTGTGGGTATGTTTAATGCAAGCCTGCTGGGTTGTAGATCTGTCAAAGCCCCACATTTGCATCACTTACATAAGTGCAAATCTCAGTAGTGTTTACACATGCTTTGTGTTTTAGGAACTGCAGGAATCAAATTGCTGGGGTGAAAATGCTGCTCTTACGTGCTGTCAGTGGGGTTGCACAGAAGCTGTTAAAATATTGACAACTGCAGCCCTAACTAGGAGCTTGTTTGCTGTTACGCTCGATATTAAAACTCCCCATAGCAATTCTAAGAGCGGCATGCATCCTCTGTGGAAGCGCGGGTAGTCATAAGACTCTGCGAGTACGTAGGAAAGAAAACCTTGAAGTTTCCTTTCTGCTTAATTAATTGTTTGTTTTTTGTGGGTGACAAGGTTACAACGCGTTCATAATAAGCATGCTTCGTCTTTTGCCATTTTTTTCCATATGGGTGTGTGCTTCCTTTTCATTATGTTGTTTTTCTTTCTCTCTCTTTTTTTTTTTTTTTAACGTAGCCACTCCTTTCGTTTTAAGAATAAGAAGAGAGCTGCCTCCTGAGCAGGAAAAAAACGTTCCATAAACATTGCGATTCTGATCATTCTGCTCCCTTGTTACCTGTAGGGGCAGGTGCAGGAAGCTGCTACAGGGAAGGAGGTTTACAGATTTCCTCAAGCTTTGGGATTATGCAGTGGAGCAGCGTATTGTAGACACTATGAAGAAAGTTCAGAACAGCATGGTTGAAAGGTGCGTTGCTCGGAAATCCATCCCTTCTGCTTGGCTTGCTTGCCTTCAGTTCTTCCCCATAGAGCTCTGAGCCTTTGAAGCTATCATTTTAAACACAAAATTGGAATAGGTTGCCTGAAGTCTACATATTATCTTAATTGTTTCCTGCTGTTGTAAAATAGATTTTATTTCTGGAGATATTATCTCTTAATACTTTCATTACCGGGCTTTTTTCTGTTTGTTTGTTTAAGGGACACACTCAAGAGAAAGTGAAGGAAAACACTTGGTCTCAGAAAAAAAGAAAGCAATTAATGCTGTTAGTTATATTGGCTGTGTAATGCTGAGATAGCGTCTGTAGGAGAATGGCCAGAAAGCTTAAACAAGAAGTAAGAATATTTTTAGCATGCTGAAACTGCATGAAATGCTGAAATGGGGGTAGGGCAAGGAGGGTGGTTTAAAAAAAAAATCACTCGTCTCATCCCTTGTGATTCTCTGGTTTTGTCTGAATCTCTTTTTTTCTCCCTGTGATCAGTCATGTGTTTCAGTTGTGTTTGCTGCCTTAAGACTGTAGCTACATGCAAGGTATCTTTTCTTCCTAATATTAAAAATGGGTGTGTATCATGTAATATTTCCTACCTGGAAGATGTGTCACCTCTGCACTAGGGTTCACAGCTGCCTGTCTACACAGAGTCGTAGGCACATTGCTGTGTTTTATGGATGGAGGCTCCAGTGTGAGGGCTTCACCAGGTACACTTGTGGTCTGAAAGATGGTTCAGAGCTTTTTTTTTTTATTGTTTACTGCCAGAAGTAGGGCTTCAGTCTTCCTCTGCCTTGCTTGGTCTAGTGGAACCAACCCATTAGTCAGAGAACAATTTGTCTGCTTAAAAAACGTACGGTTCATTTAGTGGAAGAAACGCGAAGCAGCTAACATGGAGTAAGGGATCTGTGTACCTTCCTCCTGCGGTGGCTCAGGAGATGCTGTGAGCTTTAGGGATCTGGTCTGAAAGCACATGTGCAGACCAGCTCACAGCTACATCCCAAGGTGTGAGTTTCTGTCAAAATGGTGTCTGAATGGTACATCCGTTAAAACATGGCTACAAGAGGCTGTCCTACAGCCATTCATTGCAGGAAGGCGACCTTCTCTCTTGAATGAAGTCAGTAAAACTGTGTCAAAGAATGGGATAACTATGATACAGAATAACAGATCAGCCTTTCCAATTTCAGAATCTGTAACTGAGGTTTTGCAGGAAAAAGATTAAATAAAGCAGCTTTTCGTGCTGCAAGCACGAATTGGAACAGGGACTGTGAATAACTGATTATGTAGTATGTAAGAAAGCAGATTTCTGAGCTGCTTGAGTTTGTCAGATCTATTTGCTTCTATTGCTCGCATGTACTGACTAAGGAATTTCTATTTTAAAGCCTTCAAAACTCCAGGTTTTCCAAGTGCTCAGCAGCAGACAGCACCTGTGTGCTTGATTCCAGCTCATGGTGACACCTTCTGGATACTGAGGAATTGGGAAATTTCACCTATCATTTGGATAATTGATTGAAAGTTGAGCTTTTTTTCCCAGAACCTGGTGTGTGTAGTAGTACAGGAAAACAATTCAGGTCTGCTGTCTCCCAGATTTGGGAATATAATAAAATATTTTCTTTCCAAATTGCTTTTAGATCACGAACACACACAAACGTGAATTTGCTCTGCAAATCTGACCTGTATTTACATCTCCGTCTTTGGAAGAAGCCCATCAAATTATTGCCATATTGTTTTCAGTAAACCTCCAGTTTATTATTCTGAGAAAATTTGATGCATCTGCTGTGTGCATGATCTGGCTTTCTGATAGGCAGATGCACGGCGTTGCATATCTCGTCAAATCAGTGCAGCAGCCGCTTCTGCAAAGTACATGACAATGTACCACCTCCTATCTGAGAAGCAGATCGGTCTAAAAGTGGGACTCAGTCCAAAAAATAAAATACTGCCATCAATCTACTCACTGTGTCAGCATTCAGATTCATTTCTGTTATTATACACTGCAGGGAGAGAAAGTGGAAAATACACACGAGCATCCAGAAACAGATTCCTGAGTCATGGAAGATGGCTGAGATGGGCGTTGTTAATAGGAGTTGCTTACAGGCTCCCAATTTTGCAGACGCCTTCTGGGCTGATAGACGCTGAAGACGATGTTCCAAGCCTGCGTGACACTGAGGAAGTCACTACGTGACACTCCGGATGCCACGTGACTTCCCTGTTTACAGTCAGCTCAGCTGTAAATGCATGTGAAACAGCAGCAGCACAGCTATCTGCTCCTGTCACAACATCCTCAGCCTGTGTGTGTGGCCCTCGGCCTTCCAGCTCCCCTGCCATACAGTGAGGATTTGCAGTGTTCAGTCCCACAAAAACCATACTTGCACTGCTGATGAGTTCAGACTGGCTTGACCTCTTGCTTCAGAGCACACGTTTCCTTCCCTTCCACCTGCCCGCCGCTATTCTCAGCTGCTGGTTGGCACCCATGGGCCCTGATGGTCTCCTGCTCCCCCATGTCCCACGTGCTTGCTGCTTAACCCTGTCCTTTCCCTCTCCCCAGCCTTAGTCACCTTCCCTAATGATCTTGCAAACCACTCAGCAGCATTGCAGCGAGGGTCGATGGGGCCCTGAAAGCCGGCTGCAAGGGCTGCAGGCAGCACTCGGGTGCGTAGCGTTGTGCTGCATAGCACAAGGTGACTTTGGGGCTACAGCAGTAGATCTTTCAGAAGAAGTCACGCTCTGGAAGTGATATAAGCGCTCCAGTTTCTGGGCAAAGCCACTTGCTAAGGTCTAATCTGCACCGTAAAGCTCTGCTGGTAAATCCGAGCTGGCAGCTCTGCCCGTTGATGGGTGGAGACACCAGTATCGAAATATCTTTCTCGATAAAGATCAGTGAAACTTTTACATGTCCACAACAAAAATAAAAAGCCTTATAAAGGCTTTTTTGCCTTTTTCAGTTGTTATTATGCTATGGGTGTGCAGCAGAATACATGGGTGGGATTTGGCACTGGTAGGACAACAAAACAGCTTCATCCCTGCGCCCATGCTTGCGTATGGGTGCACAGCAGCAGGGTTCACTTGGTGGCACACAGGTGTCTCGTGCCTTTGAGACCCCGCATGGGACATACCCGTGGGGCTGGCAGTGCAACAGGAGTTTTCTGGGAGTAACATGGTGTTGTGGAATGATAGCTGCAGGCCAGGTGCAGCATGTGACAGGGCAGGAGGCATAGGTGCTATTCGTGGGCAATGAAATTTTATTCTTTAGTGTCCTTAGAGGATTGAACTGCTCTCCAGATGCCACTGTATTGACTGAGTCTCTAATTAGTGTTTTCTGTTGTTTTTTCTTCACACATAAGCTGAAACAAATATGAATAAGGAATAGTGTAGAAATGAGAAGCGTTTCACATGCTTGCAGTGAACATTGTGGAATTTGTAATCGTGAATTGGGATACAGAGAAATGAAACATTCTTTATGCAACTGGAACCCTGTGCAGAAGAAAATCATTAGACCCAAAGCCAGTAACTTTTTATGAGTATGATAACAGCTCATTGCTTACATTTTCCATATAAATTCATCAACTCATCATCGAATGGTTTGGATCGGAAGGGACCTTAAAGGTCATCTAGTTCCAGCCTCCAAATTTCAGTGTCTTGTTTTTACCCATTAAGCTTTTATTACTTCTAATTTAAATTTTTGGTTGTGTTTTGTCACATCTTAATGGTAAACAGTGAGTTGTTCTTCTGTGGAAGTAGGGGACAACATAACATTTAGAGCCAAAACACTGCAGCACCTAAGAAAATTGGGCTTCTATATTTAATTGCCAATTTCTTTCTTTTTCCTGTCATGTCTTGATTAAAAAAAAATAAAAATCAACAAGCCCATTGTGATGTTTTTGATTAGGTTTCAACAGAGATAATAAAAGTATAGTGTCGCTTTGTGAAAAGAGTTCTTAATTATTGTTAATTGTAGTTTCTAGCATCATTTCTGAAGGGAAACAGGTGACCTCATTCTAGAAGTTGTCAGCCTCATGCTAGTGCCATTCATCACTTGGAAAAGATGTTCTTTTGTTTCTTCTTGGTTTTCTTAATGAGGAGCTGTCAGCTGGCCTGATGGTCCCTGCAGCTTTGGAAACGCTTTCCAAACTCATTTTCAGTGTCTTGCTTGTTTCTGAAATGTTCAGCTTAAGCTGCAGAGCTGAATTACATCAGAGGAGCAGAGGAACAGCAGAGGATCTCAGAGCTGTGGTCTGCAGCAGGGACCAAAGGTTTTGGGGGGAGGTTATGGAGTTCTTACAAAGGATGGTTACAGAGATTTGAGGACTCAGGTGCCTTGTTCTTGCATACTGACTAATACTCTTGGATGTTTTCATATTTACCCAAAGACCTGGTTTGTGAACCCTTGGAAGATCTTGGCTTTGGTAGTGAGGTCCATGCTTGACGTGTGCTTATAAATACACTGAGTGTTCCCCCACCCTCTGGACTGGAAGCCTTGCAGGGCTGTGGGAGTTCTGTGAGTGTTTGTGCAGGTCCCAGTGCATTCAGACCAGTGTCCAGTTGTGATCAGATTGTGAATGGCTAAATATATACATCATCTTAGTTCATTAAGCATCTCCTTATGTTAGGAGAGGGATAAATAGGAGTTGTTTTTTCTCTCTCTTCAGAATTCTTTATTTCCTACACTATTTCCTTGCTTCATTACATGAACCTTCTCTAAAATACCCCAACATTTCCAATTCCATTTCCATTCATACAGTGCAATCTGCCACTGTGTCTGCTATGTATCTCAGCCCTGCTGAAAATCTCCATTTCCCATCAGTACCTCCATGCTCCTTCATAAGGATGGTGGGACAAATTAGGCTGGCAGGTTGATCCAGCCTTTGTTGCCAGCTGTACAGCAATGCATAGAGGCAGATTTTCACAACCTGTGTCGTTGAGCACCAAACTCCAAGTGAGATATTAGCAATGAGGCTCCTCAACCCCTGGGTTGGGATCTTTGCTCAGTTATTGCTTAAGCAAACTCTGGCTGACTTCAATCTCTCTGCTTCTTTTGTGTCTCAGATGTGTATTTAAAGCTGCTTATTCCTCCTCAGTATCAAAACCACTGACTTGGAGGCAGAGAGCAAGGTGCCAGCAGGTCCCTCTGTGCGGGAGTAAGCATCCAGCTGTTCAGTTTTCTAACGCTGGCCTGGAGAAATCTGTAGAGTCAGTGAGCTTGATACATTTCATAGAATCATAGAATCCTTAGAGTTGGAGGGGATCTTTGAAGTCATCTAGTCCAACTCCCCTGCAATGAACAGGGCCATCTGCAGCTGGATCAGGTTGCTCAGAACCTGGTCCAGCCTGACCTTGGATGTCTCCAGGGATGGGGCTTCCACCACATCATTAATGGGTCTCATCACCACTTCACCATATGTATTGTGAACCATAATCTGGAGCTCCCAGTTTATGTCATTCCTTTGCTTTCTGCTGCTCATTAAGACCGATTCCAGGTCTCAGTGGTATGAGATGTTAGGGCTGTCTGAAAAGATTTTCATTCTGTGACATCCAAGATTTCATTTGGGCAACAGGAGCAGAAGTTTTCCTGAAGGAAGGAAGACATCCTTCAGTGAAAACACTGAACTCGGTTCACCTTGCACCAGCTTGATTCTGTCCTGTTTGCCGTCTGTAGTGTAGGGATCACAAATACACCTTGAAGGTTTATGCTGAAAATAGTGATATTTTAGTATAATTTCTGTAGTTACTTCAAAATAAACACTAAGTGGAAGTACTTTCAAACTTTTTTATCTCCCAGACAGGATGGAATTTGGTATCTTGTGCTGCCTTATTTCTTTTCTGTTTGTAAAAGGTGTGGGACTTCTTTCATCTTTACTGTGCACTTTCTCCAAATCTGAGTTACCATGGGAGATGCTCCTCATGCAGGAGGTGTGCTCCGACAGAAGTTGGTAGGGTATCGTTTCTGCAGTGCTGGGTGCCATGTTGGGTAGGAAGATGCACCTGTGTCAGCAGGAAGTACAAGCTGCTTCATCCCAAACAGAAAAGCAGGATGCTGAGTCTTGCCCCTCATTCTCACAAGCTGTTGTAGAAGCTGTGGCTTACAAGGGATTTCTGGAATCATCAGACTTCCTTTTGTACAGTTTGACTCCCAGATTCTGAAAGGGAATGGAATGGGTGAGCTGCTTCTACCTACTGACATCAAAGGCAATTCAGGAACACAGCTACCGCGTTTAGAAGAGGTGCAGAGAGATTTCTTAACGCCGAACTGCCCGAAGGTGAATGTAGAGCAAAGCTGCATCCTGAGCTCAGAGAGAATATCTGATTCCCTACTGAGGAACATTTTTCAAGTGCAGGAGAAAAAGCAGGCGTGGATGTAGTGATGGCAGATGCGGAGCCGTGGGAGAGCAGGTTTATTCTCGTCTTTCACATCTTCACAGCTTCCCGCGCTGCTTTTTGACCGTGGGCATGGGAGACATACACTTCATGCAGGCAGAAGTAGCTCTTGATTAAAAAAGCAAAACAACTTCAGACTGCCCCAGGGCAAAAAATAAATGGCGACGAGAATACCAAAGGATTGAGCAACGTGGACATGTTGTTTCCTTTAAGGATTCTGACTATAAATGACGTCACTTAGATAGCTGGGATGTTTGTGAGCACTACAGGGCTCGGAAAGGGAAAGCAGATCGGAAAAACACTGGGAAGCTGAACAATTTGTTATGTTTTATGACTCTCTGGTTGTTTAATGAGGGAGCTATTACTCATGCGCTGTCACTGCACATCTAGAAAATTCCTCTGGGTTTGAAAACTGGCAGGAAAAAGTAGTTTCCTAAAAACCACTGAAGTAATTAGATAAAGCCTATTGCTCAGGAATCCCGGACAGGAAGGGTCAGAGGTGGAGCTGGGCACGACTCACAGTGTGCTGGAAATCTCTGCAAGATGTTTCAGAGAGCAGAAAGTGCTGGGGGTGTTAGTGGTGCAGAAGGCAGGCTCGGCATCTCTGTTAGGATGCAGTGCGATCGATCTGGGGAGAAAAAACATTGATTGGATTGTAGCAAATCCTTTCTTCTCCATTCCCTTACCTCCAAGAATACCTAGTACTGGGATACAGAACTCCTGAAGAGATGGGATTTGAGGGAAGGGTGGCTTCTCACGGACAATAGTGTGAGGCAACGTATCAGGAGTAATGAAACTTGAACTGAGGGACATGTACTTCTGGAAAAAAATATTTGTTTTGTCGGCTTTGTTACACAGCTTTAATTGTGTTTTCATGGTTTTATAATCCATATTCACGTCTTTCTGTCTCCTGACTTCCTGCTTTGTGTGCATGGGTTACTTTATAGGTTTGAACAGTGCAGTTTGCATGTTTACTTCAGTTATTTTAATTATTTTAACCTATCCCATCTCATCCATACAGGATATGCACTGTCCTCATCTTAACTGGAAAGCCAGTACAGATTTTATGGCCCTTGAAAGCAGGACGAGTGCGCTTTCAGTGGGATGTTTTACAGCATAGGGGGATTGCCCCAGCCTGGAAATGAAGTGAATATATTCTCCAGCAAACTCCCAACACAATTCCTCTCTTGCAAAAAGCGCTGATCATGCACGGGCTATTAGGGAAATCTGTAAGGAGTCTCTGAGGTGTGATACAGTGATCAATACTAGAATCAGCAAGCCCCTGTAACAGTTCTGCTGCAGGTTTGTTGTACATTACAATACCTCAAACCATGATCACGTTCATTCCTTGGTTTATTTCAGCGTTGTGCATCGATTTTGCATCAGTTTGGTTGTCTCTGTGTTTGTGTCCTTGTAATTACTTCCAAGATTCTTTTAATTGCTCTGTTTTTCCCATGCACAGACTTTAATCCAGGGTATTACCAGTTTTACACAGACATACGGAGATAACAGCAGAAGTTGTGTATTTTTAGTGTAACATCTTTGGCCATGTCCCTGTGTGCATGCAGCATGCACTCCTGTGACGTATGCTGTACTGAGCAGGTTTTGAACTTCTTGAAAGCACGTAGATGCCCAGTGTTATGTCCTTGGATTTTTGCCCTTGGGTACAGAGCTCTCTGGGCCAGAACTAGGAAATACTTTCTAAATGTGCTGTGAAGAAGTGTTGGATCATAGAATAGTTCAGTTTTCACCACAGTGCGAATGGGACTAAGAACCAAGACTGCAGTGGTTGGGGAACACTTCAGGAATTAGGAGGATGGCATTGGTGTGATGTAATTCTCATTATTTTGGACTCAAAATAACCAGGATAGAGTGAGGCACTTCCAAGACACTTTGTGTTAGGCCAGCATTTGGACACCAGTAGTTCTGTGGGTATGAGTACGTGGCAGCAAGCACAGGGGTGCTCAGATGAGCTCTGAGAACTTGTCAGGGTACCAGGAGCAGCGTGAACATTTTCAGAGCGGTGTTGTCATGTTGAATCTCCACTGCTTCCATTTTCTGGGGTGGACAGAGGGTGTTGCAGGAGGCTGAGATGACATAAAGCATAGCACTGAGAGCAGGAGCTCCTGCAGCAAGACTGCTGCTGCCTTGCCACCTTGTTCTGGAAAGAGCTCTCGTGTCAGCATTGCTTTAGGTGGGTTCCAGGTTCTTTCAGGGGATTTTTTTGGTATTTATGCTGGTGTTTTTTTTNTTTTTTTTTTTTTTTACCTAAATCTGGATTGCAGCTGTGTCTAGGTGAGAAGCCCTCCAGATGGGATCATGAGCAGCAGGTCAGACCAGGCTCTGAGATCACACATTGACACCCAACAGCTCCTGAATAGACGGTTTGATCACTCCAATCTTCTACATACTGCCACAGTTTAGGCCGAATAAAAAAAGATTCTGACATTTCCCACTGTTCTCTATTTGCCCACAATGCTCTGCACTGGGCTCCCCCTTTAAATCCTTTACCTTGCAGCGTGAGCTGGGGGCAGAGGACTGGCTGGATGTTGGGTGGCATGGTGACAGGCCACGTGTCTGGCACCCAGCCTTGCCACGCAGTCGTGTCTTGCTGCTCCGTGCTGAGTCACCCATTGAGCAGAAAGACCGTGGGCTTCCCGAAGCTCCAGTCGTGTGTATTTTGCTCCGGTACAAATTTTTGGCTTGCTGTTGATAGAAACCTAACCTTCATTTTCCCATTAAAGAGGGCTTAATATAGCCTGCCAATGTTATCATGGTTCGCCTGATTTCCCTTCTTTGCTGTTTGTGTGCCCTTCCCTGTTTTCTCTCCGTGCTGAAAGGAAGCTGCTGAAACAACCAGCATTGCTGAGGCCATGCCTTTGGAGGATGCTGTTCTGTCTTCATGCTGGCATGTGGGCACTTGGCACGGGCTGCCCAGCACTGTGCAGAGCTCTCCTCCCATCACCTGCACTACACTTGGAGTTTTTATGCACATCTCTGTGCATACCGTAGTCACATCACTCTCAGGTTTTACATTTGAAGACTGCCTTCTCCTTTTTTCTTAAATCATATTGTGCCAGGCCCTTGGCTGCAGCTGATGATACGTAGCACATACTTCCTTAGCCCAGTCATCACTTCGACTGTTTTATCCTTTTGACCTTCACAGTTGATACGTTGGACAATGGTGGGGATAATCTAGAATGAATTTACTTGGCCACTATTAAAACCACAAAGAAATCCTGCACAAAAGGAATCTCTCGATGAAATTATTTGCAAGGGACTGGAAGGGGAATACAATGTGAAAACCCCATCCAGCTGCAGGGCAGTGGCTTTGGGGGCACCATGGCCACTGGCAGCTGCATGTGTCACGTGAAACCTGTTGTAACCACGGCACAGAGAATGCAGAATGGTCAGCCCTGGGAGCAGACCTTGCTGACAGATGCTCACTGCGATTTATATGGTGCATTATCTCAGGGAGTTTTGTGTCTTAGTGCAGTTCTGTTCTCTGTGTTCAATTCTCCTTTCCTCATGGTGGCTAATAAATTAAAATGAATTTGCAAATTGTTACAAATTGACATTAGGATGTGCCTGCTAACAGGTCAGGCTAAACGAATTACATGCCATGAAGTAAGTGAGCTTATTTAGTCATCGATGAATTAATTTAATTATCTCTCCATTACAGTTAGGAGAACTCAAATGTGGGCCGAATAAGGACCTAACTCTTCCTCAGTAAGTCACCAGGATAGAGTTGTTTTTTTTCTTTTTCACTGTTGTTTTAGTGTCCCTTAGTCTAATGATGGCCACGGGTTTACAAGTAGTGACACCATCCATTTGCACCTCTTCTAGCCTGGCTTCTGCCTCTTGAATTCATGTGGAACTTCAAAGTCTCTAACCACTTTTTCTTAGCCAAATATCAGCACTAATTCTTCATTCTTACCTTTTTGTTTCCATTGGCCAAACATCCAGCTCAGACAATCGTGTTGTCCAGGTTGAGATTTTATCCTGACAGAGCGTCCGTAATTTTTGTGATCTCTGCTAATCATATTCTTAATGCATTCATCAAAAGGTCTTGTATGCAATTATATCCTCTCTGTGCACATTCTGCATCTTATCTCTTGCAGTTTTCTTCCCCCAGCACGTATCGGGCTGCTGTTGCAGTCAAGCTGCAGATGTGCACCTCTGTGCATCACTTCATCTCTCTCCTGAGATATTTCCCTGACTTTCACACATCTGAATTGATAGCAGTCAGCTGCAGCTCAGTATCATTTCAACAGAAAGGATCTTTTTCCTATGCCAACTCTTTGTAAATGCCACTGAAGTATCTTTTTATTTAAGCCTCTATTTTAAGGCTGTACCTTCCTGTGATGCCTGGAGTAGACAGGCCATCAGGCTGGTCATCTGCCTACGCAGCAGATTTTGTTGTCTCATTATTCCTTATACTCGCTCTTCTTTTGGTATCTCTTTACTCTTCCTTGACCTGGGTGCTAAAACAGACACCAAACTGCTTTGATTCTGTTCTACACGAAGCTCCCATGTTGGCGTATGTTGGTCCATCACCAGCTCTCTGCCCTGCTACAACAGTTTCACAGTGCCTCCCTTGGAAATCACAATGAAGCTAGATACCTCCATAACTAAATAGCTTTGTCACGTGCTCAAACCAAGTTCCTCAGGCCCCAGAGAAAATCAGACCAGAAACGTGACTCCAGCCTTCGTTGTTTCAGTGCTCAATTTGCAATTTGCTGACCTTGTTTGTAGCTTCGAGCTGGATGCAGGGAGGGTACCAATGTGATCAAAAGCAGCTTGCATTAAAATAGATAGATGTATGTTCTGTTCTTCAGCTAGATAGGAGCATATTTTTCTGAACGACTAAAGTTATTCAGTAGCTGCAGTAGATTAAATAAAAAAATACTCTGCAAAACAAAATGATTTTCAAAACCCAGCAGTCACTTTTCCCCATCTCTCGCTTGGCTGTGTTTAATATGTGGAGCATTATGCTGTGGTCCTATAATTAGCTCTGTAATTTTTGTGGCGTGTACCAGCATCAGCGTTCGTTATTGAAGCACATTGCCTGTTTTTATCCTGGAGATGTGTTTTGTCCTGTAACAGCAGTCAGATGCATGGACTGAGCAGCGAAAAGAGGTTCAGGAGTGAGGATCAGTAAATGCTCAAAGCTGCGTGTGGTCCTGTGGATGTCATAATTCAGCCAGAGGATGGGGAACCTTTCATCCTTGCTCACTGTGTTGAAGATCCTTCTCATCTCTTGATTTTTCCAGTCTGTCATCTGTCCCTAAAATCTTTAGGAAAATCTGTCAGCCCTCTCACTTCAAAACCAGAGCACTGCTCGGTGAGGTGATGGAGCTTGGTCTAAATTAACAGGTGCAGAAAAGAAAAGATTATATAGGTATATAATATATATATATAAATACATGTGTATAAAACCATTGGCTGGTTCTGTTTCATCTGTTGGCCAAAGAGATGGGCAGTTCCTGCAGGGTCTGCACCACACATAGAGTGGTGAGAAGTGTCAACTGCTTGGGTTCTTGTAACACTTTTTAATCTGTAATAAAATATGGTAACCTAAGATGGAAGTGAGCTGGTGGAAATGTATGATAGCCATGCAGCTTTTCCTCTGCTTTTACAGGGAGATGCTAAAGTGAAAATGTAAACATGCATTTAAATAAACACTTCTGTAAATTCCAGGTGCTGATTTCCTGAGAGGGTCTCCCCCATGCCAAAGGAAGAACATGTTGTTGGAGGGAAAACGTGTTTGTAAACGTGTACAAACTGAAAGGTAAAAAAATTCCTGTTCCAGTAAATAGATGGAATATGTTCTCTACATGGGATGTGTTTCCTGCTGAGAAATACGTGGTGTAAATATATCTGGCATCTATTGTGTTTGTCACTGCAGCACAGTGTGTAGGAAGTAGATATCTTTAAAAAATGGATTTTTCATTCTTTGCTTCTTGAGCATAACAGAAGAAGGGTTCAAAGGTGGTTTGTTTTGCTCTGAAAATATTTCTGGTGTGGCTTTTGTATCTTTGCAGTGTCATTCCTGATGGGAGGGGTCAAGAATACTTGAATCTTCAGCTAAAAGACGCTCTGCAGCCTGTTTCTCAGGCATGAGGATTCATTTGGGATTAATACCAATCACACCTGGGTCTGATTAAATTTCCTGTCCCTCTGACTTGCTGTCTTCTTTCCTGCGTGATAGTTCTACTTTATTTGTTGTCCAATAATCATAGAGTCTTCCAAAGTAGTCATAATTGGAGTTTGTACTATACCAGAAAAAATACAGAGAAATAAACTTTTTCATGTGTGTTTATTGCTACTTTTGAACGATGCCTAAGAATAATTCTCTCCAGATCACCTTTCATCCTCTGACAGACGAATCAGCACGGCTATGTAGCAACCTAAGTAAATGCAGTGCTGCAGATAAGCAGAGGGGCTGAAGAGTTACGAGCGCCTGGTTTGGAGAGCTCCCTTTGTAGAGACACAAGTGGATGCGATACGACGCACGGCACAAGAATATAAACAGTAGGTGTAGTTCTTGAGTGCTTCGTGACAGGGGCATTTCTGCTCAGTGCTAGGATTAGCACTTCTATTGGAACTTACATAACAGAGAATTTGCTGGGGTGGTTTCTAAATACGATCACGGCTCTTCGGATTCCAAAAGCTTGAAGTCATAGGAAATATTTTAAACGGAAGAACTGTTTTATTTTCCTAGTGATGATTGGTTTCCTCCCAGTTCCCAATAAGATACTACTGCGTATGTAAGACAGCAGTGGGAATGACAAAAATAATGTTTTTAGAATGAAAATACATCAGCAAGAAGCAGTGAGTTTTGCTGTGAGTAGTTCCTGTAATGTGCTTTTCTTCTAACATACCTTCAAAGATCGGAATTAATTTGATCACTGTGATTTTCCTGTACAATTTCTAAAGTACAGCATCTTCCACTTTTGTCCAGAAAACCTCCAGAAAAAACATACACTCCCATCTGTTGCCCCCAGAGGTTGCAGTTTGACAGAAGAGCAGTCAGCTGCTATGGTGATGGGCACAGGATGGGAACATGGACAGAAATAGTGGGGAGGCTGAAGCCAGGCTATTCCTGCTTCCTTGCTGTTTCAGTAGCTCTTTCTGAATTTGGTGATGACTGATTTTAAGAAGTTAGCAGGCTGTTTCACTGTTTTCTGCCTCAGATTCTCACAAATACTGCAAAATATTTGGCAAAAAGAAGAGTGAGACACTTAAACTGATAATGTTGTATAGACCTGCACATCATTCCCTGCAGTGCAATGAATACCCGTCGTGCTTGAATTTGGGTGCACAGAAATCTCCCTGCCCCTGTAAGAGTCAAAGTCAGTTTTTTTGCAGCAATTTTCAGTAATGCATAATTCATATAACTGAAGCCTTTGTCACATGAGCATCTCACTGTTTTCCCCCAGCTTGGTAAGCTTGCTTTTGTATTTTTAGGATTTCTGTTCCCCTAATAATCCCAGAAATAAACCTGAAGAGGTTTCAAAGACTTGAACAGCAAGGGTATTGCTTTGCATGGTAGGTGATCCTCAAGCACCTGCTATTTACAGATCCTTCTTCTGCAAAGCATTATTTACCCATAGTATGGGGCTATGCCATGGATTCAGTGCCTTGAAGTAAATGGGATCTATCTTACTTAGCTTCTGTCTTTCAATAAGAAAGCAAAGAATGATTGTGAGGTTGAATTTTAATTTGTCTATTTCAAGAGCAACACAAGGAGGGTACTAACTCAGACAGCTTCTGATATTTTATTTTTTCTTCCAGATTCTGAGGACAGCCCTTACTTGTTAATAGTGAACTGTCCCAGAAAAACACAGAAAATTGTGCATGGTGGAAGCTGAGGTACAGCACATCTGTGTCCCTCCTTGGTATCGGCTGGTACTTGTAAATGCCTTGTAGCATTAGCCATCAGACTTTCCTGTTAGAAGCTTTGAGAAGCTTCAGAAATTAAAAAGATAAGCATATTGTGTGTACGTAACAGATGAATTGGATGCTTGATTAATGGGTAATATTGCTTTGTATTCAAGGGCTGTTGGCTTGTTCCAGGGGAAAGTTCCCCAGATTGCTTGCTTGGTAGATATTTTCATTACAGCTACACAAAGGACAGGAAGGAAAGCGAGGTATGTGAAGTATTGTCATCAGTGTAGGAAATTTTAACAGTAATGCTTTGTCATGTCATTAATTTCCTTCCCCAAATGACTAAACACTTTTCTTCTTACCTGTTTATGACAAGCCAACACAGACCTTGTGGTCATATTAAATCCCAGCTGTGAAAGCTCCAGTTGTTTCTTGCACATTGCCAACTTTAAGATAACAAAATTACTCAGCAAAAAAAATGTAAGTGGAAAAATTTAGGCAACAGGCCAGCAGTGAAAGCTGGAGATTTTATAAAGACCTAGTAAAACTTCAGTAAGAATCTCAAAGTTTGATGTATTGATTTTTGTCTGCAAGTTCAAGAACTGTTTCATTGCAGGCTGAATCTCTCATCTCTGTTTCTCGTGACCAGCTGAGCAGGGGAGATGGGATTCGATGCTATCCAAGGTGTAATTCCACAGATCACATCTCTTGCCAGCACCAGCTTAATAAGTTTCTGCCTACCCCCAGCCGTCCCTTTCCAGCTCAGCAGCAGAGCAGTGCCATCTCTTTCATCTCCGTGTGCAAACCCAGATCTCTGAAAATACCTCAGTAAGGAAAAGAAACACTTTTTTTCTTTGAATTAGAATCATCTGAGTGGTCGTTTACAGCATGGCCCAAGGACAGCTGTATTCAGTGCAAATGGAGGTGACACGAGCTGCAGCATCAGAGGCACTGCAGGCGTTGGAGGGTGTCCCAGTGTTAAGTGGTCTTGCTGTCAGCAAAAATCTGCTCTGATACTATGCCCTGGCTGAAGGGATTTCACTAGCTGAAGTAATATTTATTGAACTGTTTGTTTTGTTTGTTTGTTTATGTTTGTTTGTTTGTTTGAAGAAAGATTAATATCTTGTTGCTTTTTTTTTTTTTCCCCTTGAGATAAACCATCTCTGTGAGAAGTCAGCTTTGTGGGCAGCCGTTGGATGTCAGTGGAGTCTTGGCAAACACAATAGGTATTTATTCAGCCTTGCAAATTAAAAACATTTCTCCTGCTTGTTTTGTGAAGGGAACAAAAAAAGACAAATTACACAGCGGATGAGCTCTCTTGATAGTTGGAATTCATTAGTCTGGTGGTGAAAACGCTGGGGGATTTATGGTGCAGAAAAATAAAAGATGAAACAGCTTTTCACCAACTGCAGTGGTTTAAGTTCACATTGAAAATTACTGGAAAAAAAACCCTTTTAAAGGCATCTGTAGCTGAGTTCACAGTCTCAGTTACTATCTTGGTAGGCAGTGCTTCCTCACTGCAGTAAGTATTAATTGTTTTTTCAGCTGGCAGACAATTCCTCAATGGTTCCTCAGTCTTAATGCCATAGGATATCTGCAGCAGCCCATAAATGAGATACATGGCCAAGTGCTATGTAGGAAGTTCACACACTTGCTTCCCATGCTATAGCCGTTCTGTGAACAGAGGCTTTCTGCAGAGTTGTCAATCTGTCATCTTCCCTTGGCTTCACATTTTATTTAAAAAAAAAATTGAGAAGTTACAGTAAGTTGAACAGTTTGTCAGACATAACTTACTTGCAGGCTATTGTGTCCAAATTACAGGCTGACTTGATCTCTCAGCCTGTCATGGACGGATCATAAAGCTGTCAGAAGCACAACTCTAACAAAACCCATTTATACAACTCCTGTTATGGCAGAACACGGAAAGGACGCAATGGGACTAATTTTTTAGGAATTTCCTGTGCAGGAGATTTAGTCCAGTCGGAAGTCTTTTCAGGTCACTCCCAGTAGATGTTTTCTCTGAGTATCCTTTGATTCATGTGATAAAGTATATACAGTTGTCATTTTCATTCAAAAGTGGGATCATAGTTCACACATTATGCTGAGTGCTTAACTATTTGAATTAATCACTGCAAGAGAGGGAGTTGCCTGGTAGGCCTTTGAGTGCAGCTAAACCACTTGTAAATCACCGCAGTTATTCAACAGCAAAACAAAATTAGCATGATCTCCAATCTTAGAGTGGTTTAATCTCAGATAAAACTTCACTCCTGTAAGTAACCTCACTGATGTCAATTCACCCTGTGAATTCTGTAGAGTTTAAGATCAAACTGCTTTCTTTCTTCTGAAGGGTTACAGAACAGTGTTAATTTGTAACTACAGAAACAATAATAGGAGACACTTCCATCTCCAGTTCTGTTTAAGTCTGTGAATTCTGTTTGTTCTCTGTATTTCCCAAGTTCCTCCTTTTCTGCTGACTAGGTACATCAATGTGAAGGTGTCATCTTCTCTACTCCTCTTCCTCTTCAGTTAAACAAAGAAATTACTGCTAGCAATTCCAGGAAGGACAGAAAAGTCCAGGATCTGAAGATTCTTTAAAAATACACAGCACCTAAAAGTTAAAGGACCTAATTAGAAGGAGAAGTGTGTTGGAGAAGTGTGTTAGTTCTCTATCTGCAGTTCATTTGCTTTTCCAATTTAGAAGTGACAGTTTGCAGCCCTAATGCGAGAGTGTTTCTCATTATCTGTGCTCTGGAAATGCACAGAGTTCTTGAAAATTTTGAAAGAAGCTTTTTTCAGAAGTGCAAATACATTGAATGGAAGAGTTTGCCCTCTGGTTAGTCATACTGAGACGTTGTGGTCTGCAGCCACTCTGGGGCTAGCAATAAATGCAGTGCCACGCAAAGTGAACCTCAGCTTCAGATCCCACATACATCACTGATGGGACTGTGCAGGAACACACGCTGTAACCATTTAGCCTTGCCTTTATCCAGGGAAGATAAGGGTGTGAAGCTTTATTGCTTTTCTTGTCTCGCAGGTTGATGCCAAGCTTGTTGGACTTCCTCTAGAAGGTTTTCTGGGAGGGGAATGCTTAAGCTGTGCTGCTGACAGATACTCTCTGGGAACCATCCGCACTCATTTGGGATTTCTCTCTTCCATCTTCAGCCGTGTAGAAGTTCAGTTTCTAGGCTAAGCTAGTTGTTTAGCTTGTCATTGTGGTAAATGAAGATAGTTACACACCTCTGGAGATAATTAACGCATAGAAACAGATGTAATTAATTATGTTTTTGACATGGTTTCCTGCTGCCTGAAGAGAACAGTTTTGACACCACATTGGCTGACCTCAGGAGACTGCAGATGGGTTCACCTCGGGTGATGGCTGTAGTCAGCTGCAGTCAGCGTGCACAGAGCTACCAGCAGCAGGCACAGAGTGTGCAGGTATGACACTGCACAAGGGAACAAGTACAGTGCTGAACTTCTTGAATTATGCTGCAGCAGGGCAAAGTTTGAGGCTTTTTCATGCCTTGAGGAAATTGTTCAATCCTGTCCACGCTGTTAAAGCATCAGCATTTCTTGCACCCGTCAGAACAATGTTGTTTTACAGCCACACAGGGCACAGCACTTCCCTTCTGTCATCAGAACACAGTGTGCTGTTGTGCTGCTGCTGCTTCGGGTAATTTGTTCTTGCTGAGGCTCTGTGATGTACCCATCGAGTGCTTTGCAGAACGTCACCGCGAGCGTGGCTGAGCCTCGCAGTCTGTACAAACACTCTGAATTGTTTGACATGATTCCGCAGATGCGACTTGGCTGTGTCTGTTCTGCCAGCTGAGATGAGACGTTGAAGACAGGTTATAAAAAATACATCTGTTTGAAAAGATTCAATTGTCTAGAACACACCAGAGTAGTAGAGTTCCAAGAAAAAGCCTTGTGTCAGACTTCCTAGAAATAGTGCTGGAACCAGGTGGTAGGTGCCAGTGCTGAGCAGTTAATTAATGCAATCTTTACACTGGGTTTGGGCAGACACTTTTTTCTCCATCTCTCCGTGAGAGCTAGCAAACAAGTGGACTGCTTTGAGTCCATCTGCAGGACCTTTTGGATCAATCTTCAACATGTAGGGATTAATGTGTGAATTCTGTCACACGCTGTCACTTCTGCTGCTGTTAAAAGAAATGTACTTCAGCATTTAGCAGGAGGTGTTTCACAGGTCATTTTGTTGTCACTAGAGGGAGTTTGCAGCAGTGCTTCTCTTACTGACTGCCTTGGTGATCTTGGTGCTTTGGCAGACACTGTCTTCAAGGAGAGTGGCAGGAATGAAAGTATGGTGAAGCTCTTTCTTCCCTGGTTAAACCCTGGTATGTGTTGTCTTGATTAACAAAATTGTTCAGGTTAACACTGCTGTAAGCCATTCTCTTTCTGTTGGTCGCACTGTAATAGAAAACAAATGAGCATGCGGTGACTCAAAGCAGAATCAAGAAGTAAGAAAAAGGCATCAATTATTTAATAGGAAAAACAAGGATGGAAAAAAGCCAACATAGAAAGGTACTCTTCTGTGGCATTTCTGATTTGTTGTTACAGGAATATCATCTTGGCTAGAAACAAGCTCCCTCAGGAAGCTGGTTTCATATGGTGGTTTAGATTTAACTATTTATTGTCTAGCACCATTTGAAATCAGTGTTCTTGGAGGAAGAATGCCTGCGTTCATCAGTGCAATGGATCCTCGGAAACCTTGATGGAAAAGAAAAGGAGGTCAAAGTCTTTGTGTGCTTCTGCTGTTAGAGTTAGGTCCATAACCAAACAAATTCCCTCAGTAGGCTGCAGCCTCAGAGTCCATGGCTCAGACAGCCATTGGGAGAGCAGTGCAGTACGTGGTTTCAAAGGCAGAAATTCTGGTGTAGTGGTGCTGGCCAGCACTGTGTTCACAGTATTTGCAGGTGGTGAGCCAGAATGTGGAAACCGAGGAGGACTTACAAGACATAAACATTGCAGAAAAGTGTAACAGAGAATTGCAACACAGCATTGAAGACATTGATGTTAAAGCAGCTACTATTAAATCACATTTTTCCAACATGGTGAGGAATGAGGAAGGGAACCTCATTTGCTCTGCTTTCAGCCTGTTGTGGATACATTTTTGGATTTTAGTTTTTTACTGCCCCTGTAAGTGCCCGTACATACATTACATGAATCACACAAAACACAGTAGAATTTAAAGTAGGTAACTAAGCACTGGAAGTTCTGGATGCTGCCTGCGTCCAGATGCTGTATATTTGCTTTTTCCTGTGGTATACTTGGCAGATTTGAATGTGCTTATTTATTTTGTGTCTTTCAGTGTTCAGGTTGCAGGTTGGTAGCCGAATATGCTAGCTGTAGTTATTGGAGGTAGCCAGCATCAGTATCTGTGAGAACTGGACCACACGTGGTAGGTCACGTTGGCTGAGGCTGCTCCCGTTCAGAGTGTTTGAAGTGTTTTAACGTTGACTATACAATTCTAAAAGAAGTATGTAACTAACGATTTTGGAAGTTTTCACCTTCTGAATCTTTGTCTGAAGTGTTTTAATAATGCAACACTTTTCTAGAGAATAATGCCACAGAGGTAACTAACATTTATCCAGTATTTGAGGATCCTCCGATGTAAAATACTACTCAGTACTTAACTCTTCAGCCTTGCAGATCTCAGTAACCCCTTTAGAGGATGACTGATTTCTTTTGGTGTTCAGAGTCAGTAATATTTTCTAGCACCATTTGAAATCGGTTATAGTGATTGGGGAATTGCTCCTTGTGAATTTTATACAAGAGGCTCCAAAGAACATCTTTAATGGTATTACCTCGGACTGGGAAAAAAAAAAATTTGGATATTTCAGTGAACAGAGCTGCTGAATGCAGAAGTATTACACATTTAAACTCCACTGTTGTTAGGTGTTTTTATATAGCTGGACCTTCTTTCTAGCAGAAAATACAGTCTCTAGCTCTTGATAGAATATGTAAAATTTGTAACATGAAGCTTTGTTTATGTAAAAAATGATACGGTTTGGAAAGCTGTACAGTGCTGAGAGTGAAGATAAAGGTAGATTGTTTTCTGAATGGGAATTATCAGTGTGGACTCAAGATAAAGAAAAAAAAATATTGAAAAAAACACCGTTGGTTTCGTGATCTAGCCAGGAGGTATGAGGAGATAAAAAGTCAGCAGCAGGAACCCTTCCAGTCTCCAATTACTGCACTCTGGACATTCTGAAAGACAGATCTTGTGAAAGATCTCATTCCTAACCTAAGAGTTTTTTGCTTTCTCTCTTACACTGCTAACAGCATAAGCCACAAAACTGAGTCATCTTTCCAAGGACATTACAGTACCGAAGTTTTTTCTGAGAGTTGTGTCCTTTAGGGAAACAGCTGGCCAGAGATGCAGAGTCCGACTGGGGGTCGTATCCCCAGTTGCAGCAGGGTCTCATTAGCCATGAAGATAATTTCTGAAAAGCATTTCTCAACCAGAGTATCATACTGCGTCCAGCTTTTTGGGAGGTAGTAACACAGACAGCAGTTCATCCTTCTAGCAGGGGATGAACTGCTGGAAGCAGGAGTACACTGCTTTTCCTGGTCCTTCTCTATGGGGAAACTACAAAATAGCAGCTGTAGACGGTGAACAAGTGGAGCAGCTTTTGAGTATTCTGAGGCGTTCCTAAGCTGGTGACTTGTTGGGGGCAGCAAATTCACCCTTTTCTTCCCTTCCTCTGTGTTTGTATCAGTGTATCCTCCTTTGTGTCATCAGCACATCCTCCCTTTTGTTCATCTGTTTAACTAAGAAGTCATCAAGTCATCACAATCCAAAAGAGACATAGTGTGCAAAGTACATGGCCTGTTTCATAGTCTCTCACTTCAATCCTTTTGTGAAATACACCCTCGAGGTTTGTCTTGTTTAAATTCTCAGAAGTGGGTCGTGCTGCGTTTAGTTAGCCCTCAAGTTACCATAAAAGTCATTAAAATACTAAAAATGTAGAGCAACTAGTAGCATATATTTTGCACTGTGATGCCAAGAGCTGACACCTGCCCACGTACATATTTTTGGGAGCTTAGCAGATATTCTTCTAGAGGTTATAAGCTGTACAGTACAGCAGTTCTGAAATGTGACTTACCAGTAATCAGCATGTTTTGAGTGTTGACCCCTGAAGTCACTCCCATACCAACCTTTGTTTAAATTATTTCTTGTCCTTCAACGAGCAGTTCAGGGTAGTTGGAGTTCGTGGCTTGTGCTGTGCTTGCCAAGGTAAGATCTGAATGTGAAGAACTTTTGACACTTAAAGGAAACTTGTTAACACAAAAACTAATCTTATGGTAGGAATCAATTACAAATTAATGAAAAGTGATCACACAAAAAACACCTCAAGAAGGTTACTGAAGTTTAATTATTTCCATTGAAAGGTAAGAGGTTCTTAAGCTGTAGTAATTTTCTCTGTTTGCACCATATAGTGAGGAAGAATGGAGCTGCCAAGTACTGGGTTCTCCTGAAAGGCTTTTCTGATGTGAGTAATGGTGCTTGTGTGCCTGTGTGCTTACAGGACTGTGTCCTATTGCTTGTTAGATCTTTCCTGCAGCTGAAAGAAAGAAAGGAAGAAAAATGCTACCTGGAAATAAAATTCACTGTGAAATAGAGGTATGAGTAAGAGAGAAGAAGTGTGTAATGGATTTCTTACTTTTTATTTTTGATCTTATTCACTGTCAGCACTTGGTCTTTTTAAAAGTGAAGCTACATGAAGACAGCCTTCCTTGTCAGGCAGCCAGATGCAAAGCAGTGTCTATGAAAATTGCATCAATCTTAAAGTGCTCATCAGGTCCCACAGTATATAACTTGCTGTTTGTGTGCAGGTTTTCTCCATCTTCCTGTCGGATACCGTGCAGCAGTTGTAAAGTGCAAGGAAGTTCCTTCATGGTCAGTAATGTTTCAGAAATATCTTTCAGTGTACTATTTTTGTATTAATGAGGCATTAAAACACATTACTACGTGGTGATAAATTTCAGTTGTCGGATTGATCTGTCTTCAACTGGTTTGATCCTCCATCATAGTGCTCAGATACCTTGCATAGAGGAGCTCTGTGAACTCTGTTGTGCATTGGGAATTTTGGGAGCAATTAGCTTTGTCATGTTGCATGAGAGCTGAGGATGGTGGTGGAGAAGTGTTTTGTGTTCATGGCAGATAAGCTGATGGTTGGATCTGTAATATGCAGCAGCCTAATCCTTAATGTTGATGAAACATGCAGGCATCAAATGCTTATCAAAGGGTGGAATAGGAAACGAGAGAAAATCATGATATTCTGATAAATTGTTCCCAAGTCCTTCAAAGCAGCTTGAGACTTCGTAGCCTGATATGACTGGTGTGTGAGGCAACTGTCCTGTCCTTAGCACACGTTTCCAGTGCAGTAGTGGGGCTGTAGAGATACAGGCAGAATAAACGTGGGTAGCATGGGTTTTGCTGCGGACTGAATCCAGCTGGGATGTTTGCTAAGTATGAAACAGCAGAGGCTTGTGTTGACAGAGCTTTCTTGTGCTGTAAAACGTAGTATTGAAGCTCAGCAAGTTGAATGTGTACTAGGAGAACAGATTTTCATTTTGATAACACTAGCAAAAGTAGTTATAATTTCTAGATACTTTCTCTGGTAAATCCTCCAAAGGGGACAGTGAAGCAACCTTTGGCTGCTGATGTGCCTGCCTATCTGTTTTGTTATGGGAGTTCATCAAATAGATGCCTTCTGCTCTCTAGTGCTGCCCACCAGATGCTGAAGATGCATCTCCTCTTCAAAAGGTTCAAAGATTTTGGGTTCCAGCTGTAACACTTGGACCGGTAATCCACTCCTATCTCTGCTGGTAAGCAGGCAGGAAGACATAAATAGATACAACCAGTCAATATAATGGTTTTCTCAGAAGTTATTCCCCTTCAGCTCTTTAAAATCAGAGATGACAACATTTTTCCATGTGTATTTCACCCTTCAGTGGTAAAGCCCCATGGCTACTTGCTCTGCTACACACAGTGCTGAGTTTTTGGGTCTTCATTTGCATTTTCTGTCTTTGCTGCCATCCCAGCATCATGCTCTTCTTGTCTACAGGTTTTGTTTCTGGAAAGCACACTACTGTGGCAGCAGGGGACCTACCTTCGGTCCAAGGAGATCACAGAATCATAAGGGTTTGAAGAAGATCATCTGGTCCAACACCCCGACTAGAACAGGTTCCCTGGAGCAGGTTGTGCAGGAAAGAATCCAGGTGGGTTTTGAATATCTCCAGAAAAGGAGACTCCACAGCCTCTCTGGGCAGCTTGTTCCAGAGCTCTGTCACTCTCACAGAAGTTCATTCTCGTGTTCATACGGAACTTCCATTGGCCTAGTTTGTAGCTTTTCTTCTTGTCCTGTTGCAGGGCACCTCCGAAAACAGCCTGGGCCATCCTGTTGATGGCCACCTTTTAGATATTTGAAAGTGTTGATAAGTTCCCCTCTCAGTCTTCTCTTCTTGAGGCTGAAGAGTACCAGGTCTCTCAGCCTTTCTTCCAGATGGAATTGCTGCTCCAGGCCCCTCAACATCTCTGTGGCCCTCCTCTGGACTCTATCCAGTAGTTCCCTGTCTTTCTTGAACTGGGAAGTCTGCAACAGGACTCCAGAGGGGGCCTCAGCAGGACAGAATCACAGAATTGTAGGGGTTGGAAGGGACCTCGAGAGATCATCGAGTCCAACCTCCCTGCCAGAGCAGGTTCCCTACAGCAGATTGCACAGGTAGNGGGGAGGATCACCTCCCTCGACCTGCTGGCAATGACCTCCCTCGACCTGTTGGCAATGCTCTTTTTAATGCACCCCGGGATCCCGTTGGCCGCCTTGGCCACCGGGGCACACTGCTGGCTCATGGCCAACCTGTCGTCTACAAGGACCCCCAGGTCCCTCTCTGTAGAGCTCCTCTCCAGCAGGTCATCCCCCAGCCTGTACTGGTGCATCTGATTATTCCTCCCCAGGTGCAAGACTCTGCACTTGCTTTTGTTGAACCTCATCAGGTTCCTCTCTGCCCAGCTCTCCAGCCTGTCCAGGTCTTGCTGAATGGCAGCACAGCCTTCTGGCATGTCAGCCACTCCTCCCAGTTTTGTGTCATCAGCAAACTTGCTGAGGGTGGACACTGTCCCCTCATCAAGGTCGTTGATGAAGACATTGAACAAGACCGGACCCAGCACCGACCCCTGGGGAACTCCGCTAGTTACAGGCCTCCAGCTGGACTCTGCGCCGCTGATGACAACCCTCTGAGCTCTACTAGGACAGAGGATCAGTACCTTCTGAGGATAGAGAAGAGCAGGAGGAGAACCTCCCTCACCCTGCTGGTTGTGTTCTTTTGAATGCACCTCAGAGTTCCATTGGCCTTCTTGGCCAGCTGGGCACACTGCTGGCTCATGGTGAACCTGCTGGCCATGGGACACCCAGGCACCTGCCTCCTCCTTCATGCCATTTTTGAAGACTGAAGTGACATTCACCTTCCGCCACTCCTCAACCACTTTTCCTGTTCTCCATGACCTTTCTGAGATGATAGAGATTTGTTCAGCAGTCACTTCTGCCAGCTCCCTTAGCAGTCATGGGTGAAGTCAGTGGGGAGGTGGCAACTGGGCAGCCAAGGCCACAGCTTAGCCCAGAAAAGTGCCCTGCCTGTGCTAACAGTGCACGCTCAACGCGCTGCGGCACCTCCAGCCTGGCAGCATCCCCAAACCAGAGCCACCCCTCAGACCTGCCGGCACTGCCCAGATGCAGGAGGAAAGCCCAAGCCCTGTCCCACCCCACATCTGACACAAGCACCAAAGCCATCTGCACCAAGTCAGCCCAGAAACATCCCCAGAGCCGGGCTGCCCGCACCAGCGCGGCCTCGGCCCATGAGGCTTTTGCACGCTGCTGTGCTGGGCCCAGGGATGGAACCCAACTCAACCCAAACCGGGGCACGAGGAGGAAGGTCTGGGAAG
>WBMW01005046.1:5045-51833 GCA_013396635.1 Penelope pileata | reverse complement strand
TTCAATGGTAACTCCTTGATTCCCTCAAAGTGTTTCCCTTGAGGATCCCCTTGGCCTTCTCCTATTGCCCCAGCAATCCTTGCCTCATTATCATATGATTCCCCATGTGCTGCAGTGTTGCCAACCCCTCCCAGGGCAGCAGGTTGAGAACCCCTGCTAGCACCCCATCCCTGTGACCTAGCCATGCCCTCCCACTCCTTATTGCGGAAAGGCTCATCCCCCCGTCCCCCTTCAAAACTTGTTTAAAGCCCTAGAGATCAATCCAGACAGCTTGCTCCCCAGAACACTTTTGCCCCACTTGCTGAGTCTCATTCCATCAGATGTCCACATACTTGGTTTCTCAAAGGCCTGCCCAAGATCATAAGACCCAAACCCTTAACCATTACACCACCCCCTCAGCCAGTCATTGGCTTCTCCTTCTTTCTGTGTCCCGTCTACCTAATGGGAGGACAGAGGAGAACACTACCGGCACCCCCGACCCCTTCAGGATCTTACCACGGGATGCAAAGTCCTTTGTAACGTTCTTGAGTTCCCTCATCGTGATGTCCTGGGACCCGGCCTGAATGAGGATGAAGGGCTAATTGTCATCCCGCTTAATGAGATGCAGTAGAGCCTTCCTAATGTCTCTAACACGTGCCCCCGGAAGACAGCAAAGCTCTCTAGAGAGGTTACTTGAGTGGCAAATGGGTGCCTCTGTGCCCCCCAGCAAGGAGTCCCCATTTACGGGGACTTTCCTCCCTTTTTGGGTGGCACTGGTATTGATGCGGTGCCCCAATTGGCCCCTCGTTGCAGACGAGCCGCATGAGGCCCTCACTAAAAAACAAAATAAAAAAAATTAATAGTAATAAAAAAATAATTCTACCTTCATTCTACCTCTTTCTCTCCTACTCTCTTCCTTTTCTCTTTTCCTTTCCTTTTCTGTTCCAGTCCCCCTGCCACAGGCAGGGCTGCCAACCTTCAGATCTGGTACTTGATCAGGTTGCCCAGGGCCCCATCCAACCTGGCCTTGAACACCTCCAGGGACGGGGCATCCACAACGTTTCTGGGCAGCCTGTGGCGGCACCTCACCACTCTCTCAGTGAAGAACTTCACCCTGACATCCAATCTAAACCTTCTCTCCTTCAGCTCAAAACCATTCCCCCTCTACCACTATCTGCCCTTGTGAAAAGTTCATTTCCCTCCTGTTTATAATCTCCCTTTAAATACTGGAAGGCTGCAATGAGGTCTCCCCACGGCCTTCTCTTCTCCATGCTGAACAAGCTCATCTCCCTCAGCCTGTCCCTGTAGAGAAGGTGCTCCGGCCCTCTGATCATCTTTGTGGCCATCTCCTTGGTCCTCTCCAACAACTCCACATCTCTCCTGTGTTGGGAGCCCTGTCCCGCTCCAATTATCAGAATGAGAGGAGATTCTTTAGCATACTCGGAGTGAGATTAAGACACAAATGAAGTCAAATGTTGTCCAACCAGTTTAATAGAAATTCTGGTCAGTGAAGGAGATGGGGATGGGAAAGCAGGCAATAGTAAAAGGGTAGGAAATAAGAGCGAGGGTTACATATAAAAAAGCGGGGACAGTCACCGCCATAGATCCCATGCCGTCGTATCAGTCCAGGAATATCTTCAGGGCCATGTGGGAGTGAGGGAGGAAGAGTGCAGCGGGAGCAGCAGCAAGCAGGCATCATCAGGTCTCAGGCAGCAGGAAGGCCAGACACGAGGAGAAGCAGGAGCAGACATCAGGAGAAACAGCAGCAGGCTTCAGGCAGCAGGCAGCAGGCATCGTCAGGCATCGGGCCATCAGGCAGGAGGGCAGCAAGACCTCATGTCTCAAGCAGCAAGAGGTATCAGTACCAGGCAGACACCAGACAGATATCAGTCAGGTATCAGTCAGACAGCAGCAGGTAGGCAACTAGCCTTTCCTTGCTGGAGGAGGTCTTCTTATCCTCCTTTTCGGCCAGTCTGTCCTTCCTGGGCACCCAGGTATGTCATGTGTCACACGAGTGGGCATGAACGTGCTTGCACGTCTCCTTCAGTGGTTGCCTCCCTCAAGGCACCAGTCTGAAAGGCTGCTCAATGGCCGTTTAGCAGCTGCTTACCTGTCATTGCCCCTGGTCTGCAAGCCTTTGGGCAGCAGGCAGGTGGACAAACTTTGAGACAAAGAGTTCTCACAGCAAGTTTTGAGACAAAAGATTCCGAAACAGTCTCTTACAGGCCCCCAGACCTGGACTCAGTACTCGAGATGGTGCCTCCGGAGGGCAGAGTAGTGGGGGCAATCATCTCACTGGCCCGGCTGGCCATCTCACTTCTATACTTTTATACATGTTCATTTTATTTTCTAAGAATTCCTTTATTTCTCGTCATCTAGAACTGGGTCCTGTTTTTCAGCCAAATTTTATGACAGACAAACACAGAAACTTTACATATATCCCAGACATCTATAATTCATGACAATGGAAGCACTAACATTTAGGAACACTAGTCTTCATTTTAAACAATGGACAATTTTAATTGTATAGTATTCTTTTCACTAACATCTTCTAATTAAGACATTTGTTAAAGTTGTGCAATGTTAAACTAACAGGAAGAGTCTAATGGAATTCTCTTGGAATTTTTCCATTAAATTAACATTACGAACTTTCAATGGATGTCTTAATTAGATGCTGTTATTAACAAGATGATGCACAAATAAAAATCAGACCCTATGTGTGCAGAATGCCTCATTAGAATTCACCGTGGGACATAGATAAAAATGCCTCAGTGTACCCAATGTACATCAGAAGATGAATTTCTTTTTTAAGCAAGCATGTCCTGGCAGACCCAGCACAAAATAGCATATTCTTTGAGGTCTTCTTTTAAAACTTAATTTTTAACATTGGTTCAAATTTGACTCTTATTTACATCAGTGCAACCATGTTAAATTTAGTAGAGTTGTCACATACATGAAAATACTCACTTTTAGACACTTGAGAAGAAATCTGAAATGATAACAAACACTGGAAGGCATTTTTGCACAACATTGTCATTTTTGCCCTCCTCTGATTAGATCCAGAAGGATGGGAGGGATTGCGATGAATCTAAAATAATGATATATTAATGTGTTAATTATGCTTTCCCTCTCTCTTCTAATTGCATGAGCTGCCACAGCTATAGTGTAAACTCTAACTGCATGCACAGCAAGTAATTAATCTATATTGATAGCAAAACTAGCCCTTCTGAGCAAAGTTTGTGTAAAAGACTCATTCATTCTGTCCCTCCACATTTGTACAGTCAAATTTTAATGGTATTGGAAAGTTTAGAAACACTGTCAGAGAAGTGCTAGCGACATTTAAGAAATGTCTGGTACCTCATCTCCCACCAAAATATATATTCTGGCTCTTTTGGAAGAATGCAGATCACAAAGCTCAGAGATGTGGGGCAAAGGATTGTCATTTGACAGAACACATCTGTAGAGTAGACTTTCAGGAGGAGTTTTAGATGAATTCAGACTGATGCTCTCCAGACATCAGATTTCAGTTTGGTGAGGAAGTAATCAAATCCTGAGCTGTTTTGTTGCACCTCCTCCTCTGTTTTCTTTTATGTCTTCTAAACTAAAATGCAAGCTAGCTTCTTTAAGCCAGGTGTTTCAGAATTTGGGTTTTATACAGTCTACATTTAAACAAAATTTCTCAGCTCTCATATTTGTAGTCAGTAAAGAGCTTTTGAAAAAGAAAAACCATTAGTGGGAAGAGACCATATCTAACTATAATTTCATATAATTTTTATTTATACAATAAAGTAATAATTTCAAAAAATGTATTTGTTATCATACAGAGCCTATAAATAAAATACTCCATCCTGAGCCAGTTAAGTAAAAAAAAGTTCATTCTGAGTATTAGACACATGTTCAACACAAATGAAATTGTTTGCTTCTCTGTTTTTTTTCTCTGTCACAATGTCTGCAATATAAAAACAATAATGTGGATCTTGCTTTATTCTGCATTTATTACTTTCTCCAAACTTACCTACATTATTATCTATAAAATATTTATTTTTTCTAATCCTCTAGCAGATGATGTATAAAGGGCTCTATTAAAAGGCTCTCTAGCTGCTCTTTTTCTTTAAACATTGTTTTAAAAGAATCTGCTACAGTGGTAGTATAGTAATTTTTTTCTTTTCCTTTTTTTTTTTTTTGCATGATAATTTAATTTTAATATAAATAGAAATTAATACATTGAAAATCAACAAATTGGATGTTCCTTAATACAGAAAGCTGAGCATTGTCTCTCTTTAAGTTATTCCTGTTCTCTAAAAAATCTTTTTTTTTCAAGGCCTTCCACTGAGATCAAGATTGGACATTAGCCAAAAGGATTTTAACTTAATGTTTTCCGTTAGTGAAAAGGACTGAGTTTTGATCTCTTTCATAATCACTTGAATATGTAAACCAATGATTTCCATCTTTCACGGTTTGGCAAGAAAGATTAAGCAGGCTTGTTTAAGGACTAATACCCTTTCAAGCATGCACAGTAATTCCAAATTATTAAATTTTCAAGCTGATTATGTTCCTCTGATGAAATATTTTATTTTTTATTTTTTAATAATCAAGCACTTTAAACATGATAGAGAAATGTAAAACAATCTAATCCAGAAAAATTAAGAAAATAACCTTTCTATAGCTGACCTTTTAACTAAGAATATTAAAGTATTTCAAAGTATTTTGTGGATGATAAATGCTGAGTAATTTCAAAATGATATAATTTATTACTGTATAAATATTGTTAGGACTTTCAATACTAATAAATCAATATGTATTCTTGAGTATTGTGTGTTCATAATACTGAGTATTGATTACTAATTAATTATTGACATTAATTGTAAAACATCTACAATGAAGAGAAACTGGCTATTCAAAAGAGCAGTTTCACAAATATGTACATAATTTTTTGTAGGAATTCATTTAAAAAATTAACAAATAAAAAAACAAACAAAAGAAACTTTTGCACTCAAAACAGGTACTGGACTTGATCTTGCCTTCATTGAATTCAGTGATTAAATTTCCATAGTGCTAAATTGAGCATATACTGTGCAAGTATAGTGCCTCAAATCCTGCTCTGATCTTATTTTTCAAAATTAATTTCACTATCAAATTAAAGTAAGTGTTGAAAATAACTTTTATATGAAAATAATGTTTCCCTATACAAAGCAAATCTGCTTTTCCTCTGGGAAAAACATCATGAATGCCCCGAAAATGCTGGTCTCCCAGTGAAATTAAGCACTGTAGTAATATAAGCAATATAAAGCATTTCTGGTTTTACTCAACTCATATCTGACTGCAATTGTTTTATTCCTCTCCAAGAAGACTCTGGGACTCAGCCTAAGATGTCCACAAGCTGCATCATTGCTGTTAATCCCTCAGCTTCCAGGAAGTGTTTCCTCTACAACAGTTCGTCATTGTGGGGAAAGATTGCTTTTCTAGAACTCCTTATTTCCCATTCCCAAAAGAGACAAGGATTTAACAGGCAGTGAATTCCCCATGTTTTGTCCCATGTCTAAGGTATAGGTCTCCTATACATCCTCACAGCAGGATATTTATACATATTAGCTTGTTGTTGTTGTTTTGTTTTGTTTTGTTTTCAATCTTTATTCAGCATGGCATACAGGAAGACTACTATTTTATGCTTAAAAGTAAGCACACATAGTTTGTTGAGGATGAAGAACATTCTTCTGAAAGTATGCCATCTCCTATAGGCAAGAGAAACAGAAGAAAACTATTTTAGCTCCAGTGTCACCATGATTAATAAAACTATATCTATTAATACAACATACACATTTATGCATGTATATGTACATGTACATATATATATACATTCCACATAAGCTGCACTGAAAAACTTTAATTTTGAGAAGACATTTAAGGAGCACGATAAGATGTTTTATTGATCTTGTACTACAAGCTTCAAAGCCTTTCACACTAACTCCTTGGACACAGAATAGCTATCTCATTGATTATGAACTGCTGCCACCAGAATTTCTTGTACACTGCCCCACTTGAGCTCTGCACACGCACGCATGTTAGTCTGCATCCTTCCCAGAAACCCAAACTCTAGAGTTAACTTACCCATACGAAGGCATGACAGTTTCACCATTTCCTTCCTTCCTTCCTTCCTTCCTTCCTTCCTTCCGTCCTTCCGTCCTTCCGTCCTTCCGTCCTTCCGTCCTTCCGTCCTTCCGTCCTTCCGTCCTTCCGTCCTTCCTTCTTTTTGGAACAATTCGTCTTAATAGATGACTAAACAGAGATTTTCTTGTTAAGAACTTGCAGTACTAATAGCTGAGATAAATGATTCTGTACGTACTGGCATGAGAACTGAGCTGAGAGATAAGCTGCATATGACCAAGTCTCTGCTCTTCCATTTCTCTCATGTCTGTTTTGTTTGGCTTTTTTGGAATTCGGTTTTTATCATTTGAATTCTGCCTAAAATTGTTTTGAAAAGACTTTCTGGTCAAAGATTCTACATCGATTATTTAATTGAAAAAAATCCCAGCTGATTATCTTCCAATATATTTCTGACATGTTCAGTTTTTTGAGGCCCTATGGTAATTATTTTGAAGCAGAGATGTCATCATATAACTATTATATTTTGCTCTGGGTAGGAGAAAAAAAAGGCATTTCACTTCTGGCTGCTTACAGTGGATTCATAATTTTCTATAATAAACTGCAACCTGTTGTTCATTTTCAAAAGCAACTGAGAAAGACTACAATTTAAGAATTAAAAGGAATTTCACAAGCCAACACCATCTTAAGCGGAGAAAATGACAACATAATGCATGAGAGTCCAACCTTTTGTTTTGCGTGGGCTGCACTGAGTGAAGAGGAACTGTCTTGAGTTGCATATAAATATATAATATAGTTAATATACATAACTAGCAGTATATTTGATAAAATGTATTTTTATATTTTTATATTTTTAATTAAAACCAAAAAGAGTAACAAAAATACAAAACTAGTGGGACATTTGAACTTGTTTTCATGAAACTAATACATCAGTTTGGTTTGATGAAAATGGCTGCAATTTTTAGAGTTCTCAAGGTGTTTACCAAAGATTTTGATGAAATTTTAGTCTCCTGAACTTCATCCTTGAAAATAGACGTTCACAAATGTATGTACTGACAAAAAGCAATGACATGAATAAAATGTGATTGTGAAGTGAAGAAGATATTTCTCTGGTAAGAAAAGTGTTACAGAAGTCCAATAGAGAGACATGAATAAATTTTTATTCAAATTGAATGTCTGATTGCAACTCTATACTTTCCATTTGAAAATATGCTGGTAAGATATTTATGTTGAATGAAAACAAAGTCACAAACATCCCAAAAAATTGTTGACCCTCTTGGCAATCTTGAAACCTGTTCTCGAATTCTCGTATGAAAATAGAAAGTAAGGCTGCATTTTTCTCACTGTTCACAAGACTGTGTTGAGCCAATGCATCTAAAATGCATACAATTATTTGCCATAACTTGAGCTAGCACTGCACTGCATCCTTCCCTTGTCTTGGCTTCAGCTTTTCAGCTCAGACGGTGTTAACTTGCTGAGCGATGGATGTGCTCCCTGTGCAGGGCCAGGCTGCTCATCAGTGAAGAGCTGCCACTACGATGGCTAGGCAGCAGGAAGCAGGCCACATTACAAGCTCTGCCAGGCTGCAGGCAGCCCATGGGCTGCCGGTTGCATATGCCAGAAATTAATTTGCATAATACAGTAGTTAAGAATAACCTCTTGTTATGTATATGTCTTCTTTGACCTGGACAGGCTTGAGAGGTGGGCCCATGCCAACCTCATGAAGTTCAACAGAGCCAAGTGCAAGGTCCTGCACCTGGGTCGGAGGAATCCCAAGCACACATACAGGCTGGGCGGAGAATGGCTTGAGAGTAGTCCAGGGGAGAAAGATTTGGGAGTGCCTGTTGATGAGAAACTCACCATGAGCCAGCAGTGTGCGCTTGCAGCCCAGAAGGCCAACCGCATCCTGGGCTGCATCAAGAGAAGCTTGGCCAGGANCCCCTCCCTGGAAGTATTCAAAGCCAGGCTGGATGGGGCTTTGGGCAACCTGGTCTAGAGGGAGGGGTCCTTGCCCATGACAGGGGGGTTGGAACACGATGATCTCTAAGGTCCCTTCCAATCTGAACCATTCTATGATCCTATGATTCTATGATACTATTATTCTATTCCTCACATAAGTCAAAAGGCAGTGGTTCAAAAAATGGTGGATTTTTCTTCTGGGTCTATTTTTAAGACATTATTCTTCAGACATTCATTCCAAATGTGGAGGAGTAGAGCAGGATGGACACATGTATAGTTTGGATACTTTCAACTACTGTAGCATGAGTTTTCCAGAAACAGATTTGTTTTATCAGATTAAAAAAATTCCAGCAAGTAACAATTGCCGTTAGACTATCTAATCTCTGTGTAGTTCCTTTTTGCACCTCATTTAATATATTTATTCGTTATAAGTAAAACTTGGTTTAACAGATAGAAATGCACCTGATTCTTAAACCTTCAGGGTATTTTCTTAACTTTTCTAAAACCAGGAAAAAAGATAGGCATTTCAACTGAAACATTTACCTGTCATCTACAGCAGAAGTAATTATTCAAGTTTTATCCAGATATGTTGGCATTCCCAAACATGTAAATCCCCAATTAATGACTACCAAATCTCAATTATAGACAGTACTTTAGAAATAAATTTGTTTTACTGCTGATTCTTACATAAGGTTGTCAAGACAGTTGAATTTCATGTACGGGACAGTAAGATTTTTCAAATCTTAGACTATTTGGTGATTTAACCTAACACAAGATCTCAAAATTTCACTTTCTGTAATTTAAATTCTTACAATTTCAAAGATGATTAAAACTGTAACTGTAAAACAGCAGCATACTACTTCAAGATTTTAAAAAAGACACTTTCCTGAATTAGGACTGAAATATTCCTAAAAAAAAAAAAAAAAAACTGGCCCATATAGCTATGTTGTTTAAATAAATATTATTCTTACACAAAATTTATTCTTTTTTTCATTACCATATTGTTTTTCATTTGTCTTCTTTACATTTAGAAACAACGTTTGTGTTTTTTTGTGTTCTTGTAGAGTTTGAATGTTTCCTATCACTTTCATAGAAGTTATAGCTTCTGTTCTACTCCTCAGTGGCATGTGATCAATATGGTATTTAGCATGGTGTAGCAGACAACTGAAAACACTTTATCTGTATGCCTGTAATTGTCTCAAATCCTTGCAAGACGAGATAATCACCATGACAACAGACTAAAGGCTGAAGACGTGGTTGGAGGAGATGGAACAGCCTTGCATTGTCCAAAACTCCCATTTACTGCAAAATTTTGACTGCAAACTTGTTGATGGTGAACTTGTTTACAAATTTGTTGATGACAAACTGGTTGATAGTTAACTTGTTGATTGCAAACCCTGTAAATTTAATGATCATAAAAAGATAACTGACACAAGCTTAGGGCACTTTAGGAACTTTGGAACTTCTGGACAAACGCTCTCACAGACTGAGACCCTCCCCTGACTCCTCCACCGCATTTCACACTTTTCTTTCTTTTTCCATCATAAAGCTGTTATGTAATGTAAGGCTTATTTTGCTTTCTCATAAAGCCACGTGATTTAGTCACACAGCTTAAATAGATATGATTGTAAGTGTGCCAATACTTGTAAAACAATTGTAGTACGGACATTCTCATTAAAATTGATTATTGTGTTTGGATCTTGAGAGTCTGTTTCACCTTAATCTAATCAAGTTAGAATCTATTTGCAAATCTGGTCATTCCTTCTTGCTTTCATGGGTGGGACATGACACATGAACCAAAAGTTTCCTGACCTCAGTAGTGCCTTGTGTTTTAGTTTGTAAATTACTTATTTTTCATCTCACTTTGAAGCTGACAGGCTGCTCACATATGAAAATAAACAAATGAAAATGAAGTAATCAGTTTGGGAGAGTTTTAAAGATTTTTCTATATATGAATATCCAAAGTTCCTTCCATCTGGGCTTAGGCACCTAGCTGAAATATCTCAATTGGGGAGATTGCTATTCAGTTTTCATTACAAGGTACAGATTACGTGAACTCTTTACTGCCTTGCATCGTCTAATCCTTTCAAGCAACATTAGGAAGTAGCTGTAATAATTACACTGCTAACATGTATATCTTAATTGTATATTTAAATTTAAATGAGGTAGACCCAAGCTCATATGCACTCCATCATAACTCACTATTAACAAACAAGTAATTGGAACATTTTTTGGATAAAGTTTTGGGGTGCATTGGGGTTACCAAGTAACCAAACTGACTCTTATCTGTATTTTCCTGTCATGTTCACATAGGAATGACATATATTTTTGTCAATGATTATATATTTTCAATTTCCGCATTCTCCAAGACAAATAAAGGAAGTAGGTGTGTCCCTGTTGGCTGCCCTTCACATTATTAATTTTATTAATTATATTTTTACCCTTACGCAGTGACTATTAAAGAACCAAGAGACCCTGGATTATTTTATTATTGATCTATTATACCACCCAGTTTATTCTTATTACCCACTGACAGGGACGCCCCTGTAAATTAGAACATAGAGAAAATGTAAAATAGCAGTTCTCAAGTTTAAGAAAGTATAATGCATTCTGCCAAACTAAAATCTATTTGGGATTGAAAAACATGCTCCTACTCCCACAGTGAAGTTCTATGAATTCTAAGAGAAACACAGTTAGTCTTCAAAACTTAGATGTGTTTTCCACATCCTTCCATAATGTAAATATGTCACTGTTCCATCCTTTCATAAACACTTCTAAAGACATCATCACTGGAACACAACAGCTGACTCAAATGAATGAGGTGTAAGTCAAATATTATAAGAATATAATAATAAGAATTTCTGTAACAAAATACTCTTTAGGTCTGAGTTGGACAGAGCTTTCTGATGCTGATCTGTGCTACATTTTGGAAGTTACGAATATTGACCACATTCCCAAAAGAAGATAGTTTATACCAATTTCTGAAATATCTCTTTTTCTACAGAAAAAGAAGAAAGAGAAAATTTTGCAAAATCATTTATTTGCTCTCACAAATGTTCTGTGAAATTAAATATATTAAGTCAGACAATAATGAAATAGTAAGGTAGAGGAGAAGGAAGATAAAAGAAAAATAATCAAATTCAGCTATAAAGCAGTATGCAAAGCTATCTTGTTGCCCTGTGTCTATATTCTTCTTTCCTCTAAAATTTGCTTGAAGCCTCTTCATTTAATTTTAGTTCATGAATGATCCAAACATTCTGTATTTCAGTGCTGTTAAAAATCCATTTCACTGTTTAGATGTGAAGCAATACTTCATTCATACCTGGATTAGCTTTGTAGTTTTTGTTTAATGTATCAATTTAATTTAGCATCGTGATTTTAAATATAATAGCAAAACTGTGTTTTGTTTACACTTGTAATTAATTTCCCAGACCATTAATACATATTGAACAGAGCTCTGCTTTACCAAAAGCTAATGAGTAACAGAAACAAAACAATACAAAATGAAATAAGGCAGTGAGTATATATAAAAAAAGGTTTGATAATGTAGACAATCCATTGAAGCAAATTTATAAATTCTATGGAATACAAAGTTTGTCAGCAAGAAATTGCAAGTAATTGGGTCCACATAGTCCTCTAAAACCAGTATCCACTTCCGTTCTGACGTTGCTATCTTTTTTTTTTCTTTTTCTTGAGATTGGGCATTTCTTTACATTGCTGTAGTAGCTAGCTGTCTGTATGGTTTTCATAAGGCTTAGTACCCCTGGTGAGTGCATTTTCTTTGGTTCTTTTATAAATAAGTATATCATGCAGTATTTATCAGCCATGAATCACTAGTGACATAATCAAAGATTTACAAACCAGTAGGATGCTCATCTTTTTCACACAAGAGTTGTGATAATTTCAAGAACATAGAATAGTCAGAAGGGAATAAGGTTTAATTTAGAGGCCAGGGGGCGATGTGAAAAAAAAAAGTAGAAAACCATCATTTTCTGATCTCTACTTATTCAGCCAAACATGTCTGATAATTGTATATCAACAATTTTACTTCCTTAAAAGGTTTGGATAGCCCTTTTATTCACTTTAGAGTCAGATGTTCTCAATTTTTCCATTGTCCAAGGTGACAAGAAATTTTTTGCAACTAATTAGAGAGGAGAGTGCAAGTGATAGAATTGAAGACTAAGGACTTGTAGACTTGGGATTCTTATCTCAGGGTAAGCTCTATTTAACATCTTTTTTTTTTCAACAGGATACATGACCCAAAATATATTTACTCAGTGGAAACTAACAAGTTCTTTTAACAATATTTGGAGTTCAATTTGGTGGCCTGTAATCAGTTGCATCCCTCAAGGCTCAGTCTTGGAGCCAGTTTTGTTTAACATTTTTAACAACAATCTTGATGAAAGGATCTAGTGCACCCTCAGTAAGTTCACAGATGATACCAAGTTGAGCAGGATTGTCAATATGGTTGAGGTTAGGAAAGTTTTGCAGAGGGATCTGGACAGGGTAGGTTGAAGAGCTGAGTCTGCTCACATGACATTCAACAAGTCTAAGTGCCAAATCCTCCACATGGATTTTAACAACCTCATGCAGCAGTATCACCTCGAAGAACAGCAGCTGTAAAATTGCTCTGCAGAAAAGGACCAGGGGGTGCTGGTCAACGGCCTGCTGAACATGAACCAGCAATATGCTGAGGTGTCCATGAAGGTCAATGACATCCATACCTCTGTCGGAAATAGTGTGGCCAGTAGGACTAGGGAAGTGATTGTTCCTCTGTATTCCATACTGGTGAGACAATATCTTGAGTCTTCAGCATAGTTTTGGACACTCATTACAAGAAAGATTTTGAGTTGCTTAAGCATGTACAAGATGAGAGCAATGAAGCTGGCAAAGAAATTAAAAACAAGGCTTATGAGGAAGAGCTGATGAAATTGAAGTTGTTTGAGTGATAGAACTCAAGGAAACAACTTCAAGTGGCATCAAGGGAGATTTAGACTGAACATCAGGAAGAACTTACCTGTAGAAAGGACGGTCAAGTATTGAAATGAGCTGCCTAGGGAAGTGCTGACATCTGCATCACTGGAAGTGTATAAGAGATGTGGATATGGGTTTACATGGGAAATAGTTCAGTGATGGAAGTTGATAGATCAAGTTGATGGTTGGACTTCAAGATCCTGAAGACCTTCTCTACGTGGTTCTACAGTTCTACAATTCTAGGATTATATTTTCCAATCAAATAAAAAAACTATTCTCAATCAACATTTTGATTTTTTCGCTTATCTTTTCTGTTACCTAAGGACTGATTTCTGACTTTTGTTTCTAAATTTTATAGCCATCTCTACCACTTTAAAGAGTCTAAGATATATAGAATTACATATAAAATTTCAGAATCAGGAAAAGTCCAACTGACATGTAAGGAGGCCACAAAACAATATTAAAACATTCTGAAAAATCAGAATTATTCTCTGAAAATGTGTCTGTTTTTTCTCGTCTTTAACTATATTTCTGCTTTTACTGGAAGGAAACACGACAATGCATTGCATTATTGCAATTCTTATTGCAGCACATGATTTACTCCACCTACTGTCTTCTCTCAACAATGGATTTACAGATAATTTAAAGATAAAAGCAGAGAATGAATGAAAAACTCATTTCACTAATTACTATCTGATCCTTTATAATCTTTTAAAGTGAATTCCGCCAGTAACAATGCTTGACTTATCTACGTTATGATTGCCATATAGATAGCAGAACTCAGACTAAACGCTCTCTAAGAAATGTTTCCTTCTGATCAAGATCTGCATCCTGGATTTAGATCCTTTTTTCAGGATTGTTTAAATCACATTCTCCCTTAATATGAGGCCCTCATTTCTATGTTGAAATCATATTAACATCTAAATATAGTATCCTATACGAATGTGAATTTCTGAACATTTTTACTTTTGTGTTTCCTTCAGATAACTAAAATTCATAGAATCATAGAATGGTTCAGATTGGAAGGGACCTTAGAGATCATCTTGTTCCAACCCCCTTCCATGAGCAAGGACACCTCCCACTAGATCAGGTTGCCCAAAGCCCCATCCAGCCTGGCTTTGAATACTTCCAGGGAGGGGACATCCACAACTTCTCTGGGCAACCTGTTCCAGTGTCTCACCACCCTCACACTCAAGAATTTCTTCCTTATATCTAGTCTATATTACCCTCTTCCAGTTTATAACCATTACCCCTTGTCCTGTCATTATCTATCCTTGTAAAAAGCCCCTCCCCAGCTTTCCTGTTGGCCCCTTCAGGTACCGGAAGGCTCCTATCAGGTCCCCCCGCAGCCTTCTCTCTTATGATAAAATTCATAAATTTTACCTTCCTCCCATTCCTTTAAAAGTTCTGTAAGACAAACAGAAGTGTCTAAAACCAAGAATGCCATTCAAAGCTTTAACAACACCATGGAAATAAACAAGATTATTGAGGAAACTATCCACAGTATTATACATTTAAGAAATGAAAATAACCAATCTAACTAGATGGTAATATTTTTTGCTTGGAGAGCACAGAGATATTCAGGTTTCTATGTTGTTGGAAGGGCTTGAATAATATTCCTTTTGAACGTCTCTTGTTGCTATATCTACTAGAATTAAAACTGATTTGAAACCTCTCTCTCGTGCTATTGTTTTGGATAGGTTCCTGTATCTTTTGTATTCATACATGCTTTAAAAACTACACTGTGTACCAGGACTCACAAACCTGTCCTTTGGATCTTATACTGCCTTTTGAGTCTTACATTTTTATTTAACAGTTAACATCCTTCATTTTGGAAAACTTCTTTCTCTTATGTTTCCAAGGGATTCAGCTGCACCAGCACTCCTTCCCTACTTGGAACTCAAAATATGATAGCAACATTTGCTGGTCAAAAAGTGCTTTTTGTTTTTTTTATTTCTTTTAAATCACCAATTAATTTTATCTAACTTTGTGTAACAATTCCAAACATTCCAATAAAAATGCATGCACTTTCTTTCTTCATAATGCAGAAATATACTTCCTATTTTGTGGTGTATAATTTCTTTAGAGCCTTTCTGTTATTTTTTAAATACTCATTTCTCTCCTTCAGCTGACTTTCTTTCAATAGTTGAGTGAGTAACTGAAGTGATCACTTTGTCAGTCTGTTTTACGGTAGCTTTAATGACCCTAAAATAGGTACGTGAAGAAACTACTATACATTTACAGTACATATATGGGTATGAGGGTGGGGATAAGGATTATGTGGAGACATGCAACTGAGCTGCTTTGCACGAAGTCCTATTATAGAATGAGTAGATTACTCCTGTGGTTAAGACTTAAATGTGTTTCATAACTATTTAATAATCCTGCATTGTGGACGGTAGTTATTTTCCCTTGAAGACATACAGTTTTTCAGTCACTTCGTGCACTGCAAGCGTTCGATTCCTGAGCCCATGCCAATTACAAGGAAGATTGAATAACCCCCTCTTTCTCATATGTGGTGCTTTTATTTAAAGAGCTGTTCTAAATGGACTAATGCCAGCATTTCTACCCTGAGGACTTCTTCAGCTCATTTGCAGATGTCTGACAGAGATTACAAACTTACACAGTGGTCTGCTTACCAGTCTGAGGCTTTACACATCACAACACCCAACTGATGAGTGGCCAACTGACATCACCATCAGGGTCCCTTATTAACATTATGTGGAAATGAGTCCCTTCAAACCCTGGAAATGCCAGCATTGTATGTGAGACCTGTGTTAAACTGCATTAGGAAAAAAAAAGAGTGAAAATTGCACACCCACTAATCATTCTGTGGGGATGCTTGTATTCAGCCTCACTATATGGGATACAATTTATGTGTCCTGTCAGCAGCCAACCCAAGCTGAAATGTCCTTATCAGTTAGTAGCAGGTGTGCCTCCAGGATGCTCACAACTGTAGAGTAAGTATGCGAGAAAAAAATTATAGTAGCCCTTGACCCAGAGCTCAATTTCTTCACGGAAGTGGAGAAAGTTTCCAGATGCTAGTGTGAATCAGCAGGCACATTCTCTCCTGACATTAATGGGTATGTAAACTAGAGGCTTACACTCGTCGTGTGTTTTTTAGTTATCTTGTATGTGAGTCCTCACTTAGGAACTTTATTCTTCAAGAAAGTTATCATCTTTGGCAAACTACAAGTGGGAAGCCAAATCTTTTTCCAGAAACCAGAAGCTACTTCTCTGGCCAGCTTCCTTCATGTTTATGTCCCTGCCAACAGAATAGACTGTGCTGGGAGGATGGCTGGAAATAAACAAATGGCCAAAAATGGTCTCTCTCTCTAATGAAAAATCTCTAGCTGATGATAGCCAGCTGGTTAGCAATTGCAGAGACCTCCCTCTGAGTTCTGTTGCTCTAGTTTTTCTCTCTAAATCCAGCCCACTGTTTCTCTTAGTACTGCCTGAGGCCAAGGACTATATCGATGTGCAAGAATTAATGTCTCCTTTTTCAGGGAACAATCTTAACAATTGCTAAAAACTTCACTCCTGATTTAGGAGAACTGCTCCTGAATTAAAAGGAAGTGGCATAATGCTTCTAAGCGCACCAAAGCACATCCTGAGGTAGAGGGGTTGAGGATGACGGGTATTACATGAGCTAAAACATTAACATTCTTGAGATAAAGACCACATTCTGCTGTCAGAAATTTGCATTATTCTCCCATTTGACTCTACCCAGATCCCATTGGTTAAATGAGAATTATACTATTAGCTTAGAATCAGGTTCATTGAATTCAGATATTACACTGCCTTACAACTGTAAAATGCAAATAAATTAAATTTACAGAACATCAGAAAAAAAAAGGCTAAATATAAATTAGTACCTTTTTTTCATATATTAAACGATCCTGGTGTTGTGCACATCATTTGCCTTGAGCCTTTGAGAGGTGCTGATTTGTAGTAAAGAAACATGTTCTGGAATAATGATGTGAGTCATATGATACTAAATACATAAACAGTAATGCATAAACCATCCTCAACTTTGTGCGTGATACTTTATGGATGGAAGTGGAATTGACGTGTATTCTGAAATTATACATTCAAAATAGTTTGCATTTCCTTTTACAATTTACACTGAACAAGTTTTCTTTTTTTTTAAGTTAACCAACCAACCCGGTGAAATTTGCATCAGGTCCCCACTTTTTTAATGACACACATGTACTTAGCAGTTGCCAAGTTCATCTACCTTTCCCATTCCACTGATAATTTATTTAGTTTCCCTCACCATCTTTTCAAATGTTGCAAATTAAACCTTCATGCTCTAATACTTCCGATTTTTTAATATTGTTATTACGCTGATGTAACTCTCAAAACATCATCCTTGTCATCCCTGCTCTTCTGTTAACACCAACTTCTTACCCAGTTTGCCAGTGTGAATCACAAGCTTTTCTCTGATTTTTCCTTTGTGTGATTTACCTGCATAATTACTTCTATTTGCTGGCCTGTAAAGTTACCACACATTCCTTGAAATCATTTATCTAGAGAATCCAGAAGAAATTGCCCAGGTAATAGTAATTAGGTTTAGTGAGAGCTCGAGTTCAAGAATTAACCAGATTCAGACCACCAATCTCTACATTCTGCTCATTTATGAATGTGATTTATCCCTCCTCCGACCTATTACTTATTTATCAGGCTGGTTTGCTGTACAATGTCTCAAAATATTTTGAAGAAAAGTTTTTTTAAGAAGGAAACTTGAAGAGAAGGAATAACAAAGAGTTGAATCTACATTACTAGTATAGGAAAAATCTGGAAAAAAATATAATTTACAGTAAATATTTTGCTTTTGGGAACAATTAAAATAACAATAGAGACCGATATTGTACATATTAATCAAGTGTTAATAGTGACATCTCAAAAGAGGTTTTTTGATGCTGTTGTCTGGTTGCAATATTTGCTCATGTCTGAAGTTCTGCTTTAAGTTCCAGATGTCCTGCTTGTCTGTAATAAACATACTGGATATTCCTCTTCATTAATCCAAGACTACCATAAATAAGAACAATAACAGGGGACCCTGAGAAGACAGAGCTACTGAACACCTTCTTTGATTCAGTCTTTACTGCTAAGACTGCTCCTTGGAAATCCCAGACCCTGGAGGTAAGAGAGTGTAGGGAATGGAAGACTTTCTCTTAGTTGAGGAGGATCTGATCAGAGATCATCCACAAAAAATCATAGGCCCCAATGGGATATGCCCACGGGAAATGAGGGAAGTGGCAGAAGTGACTGCCAGACCACTCTCTATCATCTTTGAAAGGTCTTGGAGAAGGGAGAGGTGCCCAAAGACTGGAGGAAAGCCAATGTCACTCCAGTCTTCAAAAAGAACAAGGAGGAGGAACTGGGTAACGACACACTAGTCAACCTCACTTCCAACCCTGGAAAGGTTATGTAGCAGTTTCTTCTAGATGCTATCTCCATGCAATTGGAAGAAAAAAATGTTATCCAGAGCAGTCAGCATGGATTCATCAAGGAGAAATCATGCTTGACCAAGCTGGTAGCTTTCTATGATGTAATTGCTGGTTGGGTAGGTAAGAGGAGAGAGTGGATGTTGTCTACCTTGAATTCAACAAAGCTTTTGACACTATCTCCCACAACATCCTTGTAGTGAAACTTACAGAGTGTGGGATGGTGAGTAGGCAGAGGGTTGGCTTGAGAACTAGCTAACTGGCAGGGCTCAGAAGGTTGTGCTCAGTGGTGCAGAGTCTAGTTGAAGGCCTGTGACTAGTAGTGTTAAGGATCACCATACTGTGTCAAACTAGGCACTCAGAGAACTGATGCAATTCTAAGTTGTATGGGTATGAGTCAATCATCTTACCCCATAAATAGCAAGCAGCCTAAGAACACCTTTGAGAGGAGTTCTTGCAAGCAGCCGGCTGCAAACCAGAATCTCCCCTCAAGTAGGGACACACCTCAGGGTTACGTCTGCGCAGAGATTCATCCTGGACATGATGATGTCTTGCTGACAGATCCTAGGTAAGCAATTTATTGCTTTTAAGCTATACTAGCTTCACTAAGAGTTGAACTTAGATTCATTCTATGCTCCTCACCCTCTGTGTAGCGAATAGTCAAGTCTATCTAGGTGTTTCGACTCCTGTTAAGTCGCTGTCCTCATTGTTCAAATTACCACATTATATCTATTTTATGTCAATAAATATCTTTCTGCCTTCCCCTTATGGGTGGACCATGTAGTGCTTTTGTTTTCTCATCCGTGACACAAGCCAAAGTGACTTGTAGTTCATTATGTTGATCCCAGTTCCTCCAAAGTAAGACTTGGAACAGAGTCAAGGTTTTGATTGAGAAAAATGTGCCTTTATTTATTAAAAGAGAGAAGAGACAGAGACAGAGACAGAGACAGAGACAGAGACAGAGACAGAGACAGAGACAGAGACAGAGACAGAGACAGAGACAGAGACAGAGAGAAAGAAAGAGAAAGAGAAAGAGAAAGAGAAAGAGAAAGAGAAAGAGAAAGAGAAAGAGAAAGAGAAAGAGAAAGAGAAAGAGAAAGAGAAAGAGAAAGAGAAAGAGAAAGAGAAAGAGAAAGAGAAAGAGAAAGAGAAAGAGAAAGAGAAAGAGAAAGAGAAAGAAAGACGCCACTGCAGATCCTGTGATGTCCTGAGGCTCTCTCCTCTTTCTTCTTCTTTTGGGATGATTGATCGTGTGGTAGGGCATGTGCCACCAGCCGTGGGGTTGGCAATACTTTTTATGTCATATGATTGCCTCTTCGAACTGGGCCAGGAGCTGTTGTCACGTGTGAAGTGTTTGGTACCATGCATCCTGCACGTGCCGTACCAGCCATACTTCTTCCTTCACATGGTGGTTGTGGAGTATCACTTTTTGGGGCAGAGGGACGTGAGACCACCTTAAGCAAGGCAACTAGCCCTTGACTTCTCCATTGCGCTTGCTCAGGACATGGGCTTATTCTGCAACTTTCACAAGAGTGTCACAGTACAGTCTTTGTAATGAGGCCTTCACAAGATTTTTACAGTTTTGTTTCACTAGCCACCCTAGTGGGTCTCTTAACTAAACAGAGAGTGAGAATGCACGATGTTACAGTTCCATATAGCGTTGCCACAGACTCTGTGCCAGAAAGAAAAGTGTCACTTTATTCCCACAGTAAGTGAAACTTGAGAATTAGGTAGAAGAATATTTAAAACTTTTGACTTTAAATAAAAACCAGTGTGAAGAGTCAGCATGCTTGATTTGTGGGGATTTCCCATTTTGTGCTCTGCACAGAACAAAGTAATGTGTCCTCCCTAAACATTTCTTTTTTGAATCTGTTTCAGGAGATTTATAATTGACAATAGGAGCAAATATCTGAGGTACATACAGGCTTTTAAGTACTGTTGCAGAAGACAGAGTTGTGTAAAATCAGAAGTACAAGAGTCTTCCCAAACCTACTGTGGCTATTTTTTATTTCTTTATGTTTAAGAGTTAATTTGAACATTTAATTTGAATAGTTAATTTGGCCCAGAGAAGTTGTGGAATCTCCTTCTTTGGAGCTATTCAAGACCTGTCTGGACACCCACCTCTGTGACCTACTGTAGGGTACCTACTTTTGCAGGAGGTTGGACTCAATGATCTCTAGAGGTCCCTTCCAATCTCTGCAATTCTGTGATTCTGTGATTCAATCTGATTGTGGTTTATACATGCTGTCTTGTAATCTCCAATGAGGTTTTAAAGCCAAATCTCCTAAATCTCATTTGATTTGTGTAAGTAATCAGGCAAGAAAACACAATTGGAATTCGTAGAAAAATATAAATTACTCAGATAATTGTGACTTATTTAGATTGCTTTGCCAAGAATCACTGTAGGTTGTGTGGTGTTCAGTTGCTGCCAGCTTAAACCACAACACTGTGTCCTGTAAGGACTGCAGAAGACATGATTCGTGTTAAGAATTACATTATTTTGCTAAGAAGTTCCTTGTATTCCACTATATACTATTTCAGTCACAATTTTGGCAACAGTCAGTCATTATTATTTTCTCAAAAAATAATTAGACAAATGAGAAAAAATTCTTAAGGCTTACCTTTCATCCTATCATTAGTTATATGGGAGAAGAGGCTGATCCAGACCTCTCTACAACCTCCTTTCAGATAGTTGTAGACAGCAATAACGTCATCCCTGAGCCTGCTCTTCTCCAGACTCAACAATCCCTGTTCCCTCAGCTGCTCCTCATAACATTTGTGCTCCAGACCCCTCACCAGTTTTGTTGCCCTTCTCTGGACACACTCCAGGGCCTCAGTGTCTTTCTTGTAGTGAGGTGCCCAAAACTGAACACAGTACTCAAGGTGCAGCCTCACCACAGCTGAGTACAGGGAGATGATCACCTTCCTGATCCCACTGGCTGCACTATTTCTGATGCAGGCCAGGATGCCATTGGTCTTCTTGGCCACCTGGGCACGCTGCTGGCTCATGTTCAGCCCCAACACCAACACCCCCAGATCCTTTTCCACTGTGCAGCTTTCCAGCCAGTCTGCCCCAAGCCTAAAGTGATGCATATGGTTGTTCTGATGAAAGTGATCCAGCACTCGTTGAACCTCAAACAACTGGCCTCAGCCCAGCAATCCAGCCTATCCAGATCCCTCTGAAGGGCCTTCCTAGCCTCAGGCAGATCAGCAATTCCTCTTGACTTGGTGTCATTGGCAAACTTACAGAAGGTACACTCAATCCCCTAGTCCAGATTATCAGTAAAGATATTAAAGAAGATATGCCCCAACACTGGCCCCTGGGAAAGACCACTTGCGACCAGTCTCCAGATAGATTTAACTCCATTCACCACTTCTTTCTGGGCTGGCTATCCAGCCAAGTTTTACTCAGAAAAGAGTATACCTGTCCAGCCCATGGGCCACCAGCTTCTCCAGGAGAATACTGTGGGAGACAGTGTCGAAGGCTTTACTAGATCTACAGACTACATCCACAGCCTTTTCCTCAACCACTAAGACAGGTCATCTGTAAAAGGAGATCAAGTATGTATGAAACACCACTTACTGGTAGAGAAAATGGGTTGAAAGCATTGCAGTGAAAATGAGACTGAGTTGTTTCTGCTGTTTGTTAAAGTGTCTCATTTACATTCTTAGTTGAACTAACAGCTCAAGACTGGTCACCTCACTGTAATGATATAATCTTGTCATGCAAGCAAAACAAAATATCACACTCTGCCCCCGGATTAAATTAACACTACTTAATTTTTCGGAAGTTCTCATATACATCATAGTAAATCAAATAATGCAATAGGGATGAAAGTTTTGCAGTTTTAAGAGATTTTGTTCCCATGTATGTATGTGTACTCACATCATCATTTCATATCAAGCTAGCTTACAAGTAAATGTTACTCACAGACAGTCCAATTTCTTTCATTCCCAAGTTATGAATAGGAAACATATTGCTCATTATACGTGTGGAACCTAGGAGCTTGCCTCACTCAAAGCAACAACTTCATACTATTAATTCAAAACATTATTAACAGCTAGATATTTAAGCATCAAGAACAGAGCTTTAATGAGGTATCTGAAAACAATATTTCTGTACACCAGCTACATAAATCTTACAAAAAGAAAATATTCAAAATTTCTGATCCACAGAAGTTTCCTTTACAGTTCAGGATCTGGATCTAAAATAGTGCCACATAAGAATTCATATATTTCATGTATTTCAAAGTAGATAATTTTTTATACCTCAGAATGATTCCCTGACATTAATCGTTTTTAATAACTCAGGAAAAAATTGTTAAGCAGATAGAATAATCCTGAAAATATTTAAGCTGGAGAAGAACAAATTAAATAAATATCACTTTAAAAGTGATGCATTTATTCTTCAAGCAAATCCAAAAATATTGTTGTTTAAAATTACAGTTGGTGATAAGATTTCCATTTTCCTATATATACATCTAATATCTTTCAGTAAGGGGGAATAGAGTAGCACTACTTTCTATATCTGAATTTCTGACTGTAAATTCAAGTTCAGGCTGCAGTGAAAATAGGTGTAATTTTCATTCCCTTCAGAAACTGTTATCTTTATGAACTATAAAAGACAGACAAATACAGTCTTTCTGGATAGTCAGATAGTGGGATACTGAGGATGCCAAAATAACAATGAAATCTTCCATGGTTTTCATGTAATTGACACTGTTAGTAACAAGGAAGGCAATTTTCAAACTAACTTTTTCATGGTTTTTGATACTTTTTTCTGTTCCCTTACAAAATAACACTACTTGTGTGTTCTTTCTTCTCTCTTTAGCAATTGTGCCAGTGTTACAGTGCTTTTTGCTCTCTTTGTTTTTCTATTTCCCCTTCTCTGCTGGAGTACAGATAATAAGTATTATTTCAATCCAGGGAAGTGCCTACCTGAAAGCATCTAATACATCTGTATCTGGGTAAAGCTGACATACAATAGTCTCTAGTCATAAAGAGCAATGAAGTAATGAAATTAGAAGTGCTATGATATGTGCAGTATCAGACGTAACTCAGATTACAGCATTCTGGATAGTAAGACTTCATATACTTTTTGTACTAGTGTTGCTAACAGAATATTTGACTATTACCATTCTCTTTGGATCACAGACTCAGCACTTCTGATTACCATGTGCAGATGATAGAGTTAGAGACCAAGGCCTTTGTTCAGTTTTTTTTCACTTGTAATGAGATAGCACATATAACAACGTGCAAGGAAACAGCTGTTTCATCAAACCATAACTGAAACATCAACGTTACCACTGTTGGTGCAAATACTGAGGTGGAGCATAGACTCAGCGCCCAGAGTAAATTTCTGCTGGGATACACAGTATTGTTTTCATCTAATTTGCCTTTTCAAAGGAAAACCTTGTTTCTGTGTACTAAAACAGACCAAACCAATGCAGAATGGCTCTCTGCCTCTGCTGTGCTAGCATCAGAAAGGAAAAAAATGCAGAGTTGCAATGGGCAGCAGCTGGCCTCCACTGGCTTGTGAAAAAAGGTAGCTTCCAAACAGTATAGCAGGCGAGAAGCTTCAACCTTCTATCTAGCCAGGCTACAATATTGAAGAAAAAATTTCTGCCGTTTTTAGTTGGCTAACCAAAGCTCCAGGCTCTTCGCATACTGCTGTGAGGAATCCAAAAGAAAACAGCATAAATTCACAGAAACTAGGGCAGTTGAACATGCCTTCTTGAGTTTCCTAAGGTTCCTTCAATTTAATTATATCCCAGAGGCCTCAGATGCATTTCATAGGAAGGTCTCAGTTCCACTTTGATTTACAGACTATTAGCTAGGATGTATATTCACGCTTGCATGACTTGCTTGTGAGCAGAGTTCACTGATCTCACCAGATGTCAGCTATCTATACAGGAAAGAAAGTAAATATTTTAAATATAATAACTAACTCTAATATTCCTTTAATAATAATAACTTTAATAATTCATTACCATTGCATACTGGATTACTCAACGGGAAAGTCTTTTCCTTAGGCTACTGTTAGTCCTGGCCACAATCTGGTTTCTCCATATTCCATTGCTTTTCCTGTGTGCTGCACTGTTCTTGCCTTTGTACTTTTATCCTTTCTGAATCTCCAGAAAGTGGAATGGGACATTCAAAATGTCAGCATCTAGTTTCACAATTGACAGTCTAAAGAGCAGTGAGGCTGTCCAAACCTCATTAAATAAACCTGTAAATTCCTACCTGAGTACATTTACTTTAGTTTTGTCCTGTTTAATTTCACAATGATGGGAACTTGTTATGTGCTCATTTCACACACAGACACACAGACACAGACACAGACACACACAGACACACAGACACACACAGACACACACAAAAAGCTGAAATAATCTGAATAACAAAAAAAATATCCTAAATACAAGGATACAACTGTAAACTTTGTTAAACTTCAGCTTAATAACCTGGCAGCATCTCTATATCTGATGTCTTTCAGTGTAAATGTGTTCAATGTGTACAGAGAAACTCAGTGGGATTTAATTCTTCTCTTTTTAATGCTTCTTTGAAAACTTAAACCCATACTGGGAAAAAAAATAAAATGAAAATAAAAATAAAAAAATAAAAAGAAGAACACAGCAAAACAAAAACCAAAAATCTTAAGTCTTCCATCTGTGCATACTTATGTCCCTGAATAAAACAAGCCAAATATCTGTGACAAGGAGTCACTGTCTCTCAGCTGGATGCTGTACCACTAATGGGGAGCAGAGTGCAAATTCCACACACTGAAGGCTGTTTTTCATGTGGCAGCTCAATGTTTTTCCAATTTGGACCCAAAGAAACTCTAAGCAGTAACATCACTTTTTATTAAAAATACTCATTGTCAAGGGGAAATTGATTTTTTGTTCTTTTTTTTTGTTCTCTGTTACTGTTTTCATGAATATCATAAGAACAAAATGCTGTTCTCTCACGATTTGAAAAGAATGAAGAAAAATAACTCCTTTCCGTTTTTTTGTTTGTTGTTGCTTCTGCATACTTCTTCCCCATCTTTCCAGCTTTTCCTTCTGTGAGGTCAGGCTCCTAGTTTACTTGTCACTGCTGTGCAACTAGTAGCTTGCTAGCTGTCTTAGTTTCTAACAGAAGTTACTTCTCTCACAGTGTCTGGTATGAAGCTATGTTTTGTTCCAAGAAGAGAAACAAAACCGGTAACACCTGGCAGTGTTGAACACAGCCAAGGACATATTCTGTTCCTCAGTGAAGCAGTTAGAAGACATAAGGAGCTGGGAACTGGGAGGGGACAGGACCAGGGCAGCTGACCCAAACTGACCAAAGGGATATTCCATACCATATGACATCATGTAATATAAGGAAGGGAAGTGAGCTGGGAGGGCCCGTTTGCTTGGGGATTGGCTGAGCATCGGTCGCGGTCGGTGAGCAATTGCTTTGTACAATCACTTGTTTTGTATATAATTATCATTACTGTTATTGTACTCTAATTTCCTCTTTCTGTTAGTAAATAGTTTTGATCTCAATCCACGAGTTCTACCTTATTTCTCGACTCTCTCCCCCGTCCCAGCTGGGAGGAGGGGAGGGGTGAACGAAAGGCTGTGTGGGGTTTCCAGGCCTGCCTGCTGAAACCAGAACACTAGCCCAGCACAAGGCTTCAACTCTGTGTTCCATTCTCAGCCCTTTGATTCATATGAATTAGTCTTTTTGTTTTGTTGGCAGCATTTAATTTTTTCCCTCCACTGAATTTTTTGTAAGACGTTCTGGTCTGTCTGTATCACATACACATGTTCTTCACGGGCTTCATGGGTTCTTCCGGCCAGAACAAACCATGCTGCCACCTGCACAAAATACTTTTTGATTAGGTTTCCAGCTGCACCTCTTTCTGCATCATGCTGGAATTTCCCTCCCTTCTATACAAAGAACTACAACCTTTATTTTTTTTTTTATCTGAGAATAACTAAAAATTTTGGTTAGTAACCTTTTATCAAAAAAGTCATAGCATGTCAACTTCTCTCTACCTTCTACTGTAGATGTCACTAGATCACCTTAGGATTTTAATGCACATAGTTCCACCAGTTCTTTTGAGGACAGTTGCTTATGAATGACAACTTAATCATTATACATATTCTAATAAAATGAACTATGAAGAAACATTCAGTCCTTTACTCTCATCACTCCATTTAGTTTTTATCTTTTGTAGGGGCAGATGCATTGCTTTTATTTTCTGTTTCTGTAGTTAAACACATGATAAGATTGTCCATGAATAGGTTTCCAGTGTAGACAAGGATTTTTTCAAATACAAAGAATGAAACAAATGGACTCAGCATTAATGGAAACTGATTATTTCTAATTTTGGGGATGAAATTAAGAATAAATATAAATCTTAGTGCTTTTCTTTTGGTCCATAGTTTGTTTCAAGTTCCTAACACTTCTTCCCTTAACTTACACCATTTTTATATGTAATTAAATGAAATGAAGAGGTGTAAACCTAAAACATTTGTTTTTAAATTTCAAGATAATATAGCTCAACTATTCCATAAAAGAAACTTGTTATTTTAAAAATTTCTAATTGAATATCTCAGTGTTCAAAATGGTTTACATTTCATTTTGACCAAGTTATTTGCAAATCTTTTTTACTTTAATTCCCCAAGAAATTAATATTTTTAGACCAAATTCACCGCACATCAGATTTTCCACAGTACACTGGATAGCAATACAGAATAATAGAGAGGATTATTTTCTGTCATAAACTATACATTGTTGAAAAATAAACAATCTTTACATTGTTTGGATGCATAAAATATCCTATTCAAAGTGATCCTAGTTCTTCATTTGCCATAAGTGCTTAGTTTGGCTTTTTTTTCACAAAATTTGACCATTCTGATTCCATCCAACATTCATTATGCTACCAAAAAAACAGCTTCAGGACAGAAAAAAAGAATAGGATCATGGTCATTACCACTGGTCATTGATCAGAATTTTATTGGTAGTTGCAAGGAAATTAACTTATTGACTAAAAAGAGGCACGTCTTTCCCCAAACATAATGGATTGCCAATGTTTCAGAAATAAAAGACGTTACATTTTTTTTTTTTACCTTCAAATAAAGTATTTCCTCCTCTACAGATTGCTTGGTCCACAGCAAAGCAATGAAAGATTGTTCCAGAAGTATTTCTATAACCTTATACACTTACATCTTCTCTTCTTTTGCCTTTTTAAAATAAATGTATGTTACGTAGTGCATCTTTGTTTTGCATCTTCTTTTTCCAGTGTAGAACTAAAAACAGAACCATAGTTTTGGAAGAACAGTGATTTAAAGTACTCTTCAACAATGAATTTCTATGTTTTCAATGAAGCCTAGAAGTAAGTTCTGGACTGCTCTCTGGATCTGAATTTAAGATGTCACCAGAAGAGGTCTGTTTAAAACATATTTTATAATTTTCAATCTTGAGAAAAAAGAGAGGGGCAGGGAGAAAGTAGTTTAATAAACCTAAAAGACATTTCCACATCAGAAAACACTGATGGATGGCATTTATCATAGAATCATACACTCATAAAATCATAGAATTTCTTGGATTGTAAGGGACATCAATGATCATCTGGTTCCAATCTCCCTGTCATGGGCAGGGCTGCCACCCACTAGATCAGACTGCCCAGCAATCCATCCAAGCCAGCCTTGAACACCTCCAGGAATGAGGAATCCACAGCTCCTCTGAACAACCTGTTCCACCTTTTTCTCCTGTTTACCTTCTGGGTAAAGAATTTTCTTCTAATTTTTAACTTACATCTCTCTTCTTTTAGTTTAAAACCATTCCCCCTTGTCCTATCACTATCTGATCATGCAAAAAGTTGGGCTCCCTCCTGCTTACAAGCACCTTTTAAACTCCAAAAGGCTGCAAACAGAGCTCTCAGAAACATTCTCTTCTTCAGGCAGAATAAGCTCAGCTCCATCAGCCTTCCTTTGTAGGAGAGGTGCTCCAGTCCCCTGACCATCTTCATGCTGCTCCTAAGTATTTCTTCTTCATATAGAACTGCACTCGGCAGATTTTTTCAAATGTTGCTTATATCAGGAAGATCAAAGAATTAAAGAATCAATCAATCAATTAAATATCAACGTTGTTCTCAGACTGTTTCTCAGTTTTACATATGTATTTATGCAACCTTCACTTTCCAGCTGAGCTAAACATTTTAAACCTTTAAACCTTTAAACATTAAATTTTTTATACAATGCCAGGAATGTTCTTGAATATTTTGACCTTGTATCTGCTCTATGTATGAGGAAAACCAGCTATACATTTTTATAACTAGAAAATTTCCACAGTTCAAAATAATGTTGCTGAAGCAAATAAAATATTGAGACAGTGTCTCTAAGTTTGACTTAGAATAATCACCCTTTGAATAGCTAGCTCCTTTTAGTCTATTGTTTATAAAAAGGAAGATGAAGACCAGTCTTTGGTTTCCCAAGAATTAATTCTTATCATTACTTTTAAGTAATAATTAAGAAAATGTAAAAATAAACGTAATAGATACTATTAGTTAAGCAAAGAATAAGGTCTGAAGAAATGTGACTTATCATTAATAGAATCAGTTAACTGATTCAGTGTATTATACCAATCCTTGTCCTTATCTTAAATATTTTATTCCATGCCAACCTAATATATTGCTTTAACAGTTTGTTTTTACTTCTTGGCCTTTTTATACACTGTGTTAAACTGATGCTTTTATTTTTTCAATCATTTTACTACACGAGAACGACAAATGTGATCACCAGCAAAGGCAAGGTAGTTAATTATTCAGTCATTGCACATATAAAACTCCGCTTATATTATTTCCTAAATAAAGATAAATGTATCTATAAAGCTTCAAAGTTAGGGAATAACTAATGGAAAAGTGTGATACTGGGCTGTGTAGTACGTCTGAGAACTGTTCCTACAACGGACATTCTGAAAGGGGAGGTACACGCAGTGCAGATAAATAGTGTTGTTAATGTTGATAACTCAATTTTCAGCCTAAATATAGATTAGTACTGAGAATGATGGCCACATTGCAGGACTAAGTTTCTGAAAGACAGTATGACATTTGTACAACTTCTTCTATTCCAAAAAGAAGGAATTAAATGCTGAAATTACAAATTCTGCAAATGGTTGCATAGAAGAACTTTTGAGAACTTAATTGCCTAACAGTCTTAAGGATTTCATAGAGAAGAACATTGTCCCTGCAAGACACTGCAGGAAAATCAACAAAACTCTATCGTCAACAAAATAAAAGATTGCTGGCACAAAATCAGTAGAATTTCTTTACTCAAGTCCACTGTCAGATAGGGTTACATAAAGTAACAACATTTTCTCATGCAAAACTTTACTCCAGACCTGAAACAAGATCTAAATGGATTTATTCCAATTCTGCCTAAAGGTGACCAAAGTCACTATAAAACAGATGATACTGACCCCAAAATTATAGCCACAATTTTTTTGTTTATTGCATGAGTATGTGTTCCCAGATCAAGGAAGGCAGATCTGCTACTTTGTGGTGTTTCAAGACTTTCTGTAAGCCATTAAATGATATGTTTTAATAATTTATCTTAACCATGTTAATACAGAAGTAATATTTTCTCCCATCAGAAATAGAATAACATTCACACTTCAATTGATCACTTCTAAAAAATCAGCTAAGTAACTGAAAAACAAAACTAAACAAAAACCAGTCTAAATATTTTCCCTGTTGAACAAGGTTTTCTACTCTGCTTAGTTATAATTAAAAGGAGATACCTTTTATACTTATTCAGTAACTCCCTCATTCTTGAATTTCCATATCCCATATGTAGTTAACATGTAGTTAATCCCATAAGTATTTAATATATAAGAGTCAGGAAAAGTCACAGACAAGCACAAAGACAAATCCACCATTTCCTTAAAAGATTGTTGAGTTTGGATTTAAAGTCTGTTGTGTGCTCTGTGTAATTCGTACTTTATAACTTCAAGTTGACTTACCGCATTTGCTTTAATCTGTTTTCACAAGGCCAAAGGTGTTCTTTCTTAATTAGCATAATGAACAAACAGGAGTTCTCTCATATCTTAGTTTGTCTCCATAGAAGAGTTCATTAAAATGACCAAATTTGTCTTGTTAAACAGGAATATTCATTCTATGCTAACTCTTCTTCTGCTGCATACAGGAGAGCACTATGGATAAGATAACTTATTTGATTTATTCAATCACTGTCTTCGGTGTAGTTCAGCTAGTTAATATGTGAGGGCAGAGAGTGTGAGTTGTTTTCCCTGTTGCCTAGAAAGGCTGCTTCTTATCTGGTAACACAGACTCCATAGATTTTGTCTCCTTTCTGTTGTGCTGCCAGATGTGCACAAGGAGTCATAATCTGTCCAAAACATCCGTTTGTTCATGGAGCTAGGAAGTAGGTCTCACTTTCTGGACTCAGTCTTAATGAACCATGGGAGTGAAAATGGTAACCTAATCATTTATCTTAGCCTATGTCAGAGTCCAAAAACATCAGTGATGTTCCAACCTCAGAGACAATAGTGAGCTTGCAAAATTGAACTAGGACTTGTTTACGGATGAGATTTCAACATAACGTTTTCAGAGGAACATTACAACTCCTGAAAAGAAAAAGAGGTGCATGTTCCCTTTTAACAGGCCATTATGTTTCATGTATCATTCAGCTGGTCTCCATGAGAGAGCCAAGAACTCTCAATTGTATGTTCAGTAAGACTGGATCTCACATCACATACATGCATCATAGATATGCACCAGCAAGTCTGGTGGCATACTGGTCAGTCTGGACAGTCTGTGCAGGTACAAAAATCCTTTCCTGTGCCAACTGTAATGCCTACTCAAAGATGGTTGTCTTGCAGCAGTAGTAGCACGCTTCACAGTAAAAGGAAGCAGGAGAGAGTTGTGGGATTCTTCCTTTCCCTAGCCAAACCTCTTATCGTCATTCATTAATGGTAATATTCTGCTAGTAAATTTGTTAATATTTTGCTAGTAAATATAGTGGTGAGGTCCTCTTTTGTGCTTTCCATGAAACTGATTATCTTGCAGTGACGTAATCCTCTCTGTAAGAAATAGTGCTACAAGAAAACTTGATAGATAAGCTAGAATTGAGAGTCACACAATGTTTTGTTTGTTTTTAATATGACCTCAAAGGAATCTCCCAAGGGGCAGTGCTGGCAGAAAGTATTAACTCCAGTGGAACAGCTAGAAGATCAGGAAGAAGAAAGGAGAGAAATAGAGGTTGTCTTCTTCTCCAGACTTCTCTCTGTTCCAATGACATTATTAAAAGTCAGTTCCAGATGCCTTGCCAGCACCTGGCTATTACTTTTACCTTGTGCTTTTGTCCCAAGTGAGATGTTGTACGTACTTCATGTGATTGCAGGATTCTTAGATCAGACAAGTACTTCATTCACTTCCCTGGGTGACGATGCTTGCCGCCAGGAGGGAAGACCAAAGGGATACTGAATTATTCTTCATTAGTTGTACGCCATGCACTGCAGATTCTCCAACAGCTGTTACTTTCTTAAAAAAATGTGTAGCTGAGGTCTGTTAACATTATTAACATTCTCTCTTGACACTGAACATTAAGACAAGAAATCTTGAAGCAGACAAGGTATAAAGAAGAGGTCAAAGTGGATGAAAATAGATTATAAAATTGTCTCTGTGCTATCCTCTTAGGAACTACATATTGTAACTTGTACAACAGGAATTAATTAGTCACCAAGAACATATTGCATCAAAGCATCATACTTGTTGCAAAAGCATTGAATTGGTATTATTGCTTGATTATCAGAAGACATAATTATAGCTAGTTCTGCAAATTCATGGAATTGTAGAATATGAAGGGATCCACAAGCAGAATGGAGTCTAGCTCTTGGCTCCACATAGGACTACCCAAAATGTAAACCATATCTGAGTTGTCCAAATGCTTCTTGAACTCCAGCAGGCTTGGTGCCATGACCACTTCCCTAGGGAGTCTGTGTCAGTGCCTGATCACCTGCCTGATCATAGAGACATAGAATGGCTTGGGTTGGAAGGGACCTTAAAGATCATCTAGCTACAAGTCCGCTACCATGGGCAGCATTGGCAACAACTAGATCAGGCTGCCCAGGGCCCCATCCAACCTGGATGGAGTATCCACAGCTTCACTGGAAATACTGTCTAGTGCCTCACCACTTTCTAAGTAAAAAATTTCCCCTAGATATCTAATCTAAATCTCCCCTCTTTTAGTTTTAAACTACCCTCTCTTGTTCTATCACTATCTATGTTATATGTTGGTAGACAAAGAAGCTTTTCCTAACACCCATCCTGAACCTTCCCTGATACAGCTCCACGTCATTCTCTCTGACTCTCACTGGTCACCAAAGAGATCATCACCTGTCACTACGCTTCCCTTGTGGGGAAATTGTAGGCCACCACCAGGTCTTCTCTCAGTCTCCCTTTCTTTAGGCTTAACAAAACCAGTGACTTCAGCCACTCTTGTTACATCTTGCCCTCTAGATCCTTTCCTATCTTTGTAGCCCTCCTTTGCATGCTTTCTAATAGATTTGTCTTTCCAATATTGTGGTGCCCACATCCACACACAGTGCTCAAGCTGAGGCCACACCAGTGTCCTGTAGAGTGGCACAATCCTTTCCCTCAATCAGCTAGCAGTGCTGAGCCTGGCACACCTCAGGACGTACCCAGTGGGTGTCAGCAGGCCTGGTGTTGTGTAGAGATCCTCATGATTGAGAAACCCAAAATTCTGCTGGAAAACCAGACTCGGAGCCACATATTGATTAGCTAGATATTGCCTTTTCCTTTCAATATTGTCTCCTGCTACTGCAAGGATAGAGGATCCATGTGACCCTTATCCTTTAACAAATTGCCCCAAGGCCCTGAAGTCCCTTTTGATTCTTCTTGGACTTCTTTTTGCCATCTCATCACTGCTGACATGAAAAAACAATAATCACAGAATTGCAGGGGTTGGAAGGGACTGCTAGAGATCATTAACTCTAACCACCCCGAAAAAGTAGGTACCCTACAGCAGGTCACACAGGCAGGAGTCCAGACAGGTCTTGAATAGCTCTGAAGAAGGACACCCCACAACCTCTCTGGACAGCCTGTTCCAGTGCTCTGTCACCCTCACTGCAAAAAAATTCTTGTGCATGTTTGTGTGGAACTTCCTCTGTTCCAGTTTTTCATCATTTCCCCTTGTCCTATCACCATATACCACTGAAAAGTCTGCCCCATTCATTTGCTTCTCACACTTAAGATATTTATAAACATTGATAAGATCCGCCTTCTCAGTCTTCCCTTCTCCAGGCTGAACAGACCCAGGTCACTCAGCCTTTCCTCATAAGGGAGATGCTCCATGCCCTTTATCATCTTTGTTGCCCTTCACTGGACTCTTTCTAGGAGACCCCTGTCTTTTAGAAGACTTTAGAATGTTTTAGGGTGTGCTTGCAATACAGTTTAGTTAACACTTAGCTATGAAAACACTGTAACTGCCCTGCATTCAGATACTTACTCATCATTAGTACACTTGCAATTGGCAAAGCCAAATATCCACAACAGAAATCAGTGAGTATGTCAGAAAACTATATTTCTTTTTACATTTCTTTGTAAGTACATCACTTTTCAATTTTTTGTTCACTCTAAGCAAACAAACTGGCTCATGGCTCCTGCAACCAAACAATAAACAGAAGGGATGCCTGGTGGTGAAAATAGTTAGCTAATAAATACGAAGTTCAAATATCTGCCTTAGAGTGTTTTCAAGCCACAAATAAAAAACATGATCATAAAGAAACCTTTGAATCACTTCGAGAAGACATTTCAGAGAAATCAGAAGGTTATATAGCCCTTCCCCTTATTGAGTAGCAGTAACAGGCAGACTAGGAGTGATCCTAGGCCATAAAATTGACTAGTTGTTGTTAGGACATGTTAATGCAAAATCATGACTCAGCAAAGATATTTATGAGGTGACAAACTTTGGGTGAGAGAAGTCTGTAAGTCATTTGCTTCTTCTTCACTCTTCCTGAGTAATGTTCATCTGAAAGATGAGAAGCTCAGCCTTTAGATTTTCCTGTATCTCCTACGTATGTCTTCCACTGAAACTGTAAGCTGTTGCACAGATTAGATAACTTTCCATTGTACTATTTCTGTCAGATATATAAATTTTCTAATTGACAAAATGTATAAACAAGTCCAAAATTGAGGCCTGTGGTGTGCTGGATGGCACTAAACAAATTGGTTCTTCTTGGTGTTATTTTAAGCTGCCTCACTGTCCAACTGTCTTGCATAACCTGTGTGCCCTTCCTGAGTTTACAATTTGCACCCTGACATCTCAGTGCCCAACTAGAAGGTGTGACATGCAGAGTTGCAGAGTCTAGGTATTTTGCACTACTTTAAAAGGAAGTTGACATTGCCAATTGGTTGAGTTCTGACATTACTCGAAAATTCATCTAGTTTACAGGTGAAAAATAGAGTGAGATTGTTATCCCTGGACAAACTGACCAGCAGTGTCATCATCTTTTTTAACTGCCTTTAATATAGTAGTTCATAATAGTAAGATAAATCAAAATAAAACTAGGCTGAAGCTTATTGGCTAGCTTCTGTAACCAAGATGGAAACAAGTCTGAGGAATTTTTATTTTTGAGAAATCTTCCTAAATATATGTGGAATTGAACGATCTTCAATGGAGATTAAGGACTGATTTCCTCTGGCTGTTTCTACTTCCGATATTCCATGATTATTGTGAAATATGCAATAGCTCTTGATACCCCCAGGGCACACTTCCATTTTTTTCAATAATGCAAATTTCATTTGCCCAGACCTCTATAATGAGGCAGAGATACCTTATAATAATTTACATTCCAATCTCTCAAGTGCATGTGAAGTGGAAAGCAGTTCTGTGAAAATAATTTTTTATCATCTGAACTAAGTGTAATTTACAGTTGGTGTGTAAAAAAATTCTCAGTTCACTCCATTCTGTCTGACAAAGCAGGAGGAGAAATATATTATCGTAATGGATCTGTGATTAACACTATTTACTTAACATGTTGGCTATTACACATGGAATTTTAGTTTCATATTTCGTAAGGAAAGTGACATCAAAAATTGATATTTATTGATTAGACAGCAAGGTAATCTAACTGTTTTGTATAAATGAAAATCAAAATCCAATTGAATTTGACTTCCTAGATGAACTCTGCATCACTGAGAGAATGTTGGATGAAGAACGAAGACTACTGATACCTTGGTAGGTAATGTTTTTGTGCAAATAATCCAGTTTGCTTAAATATAATTCAATCTAGAGAAAATATCTTCTGCTTACAGAAAGAAAGAAAGAAAAATAAAAAATGAAATAAAAGAAAGAAAGAAAATATCTTTACTGTGTGCAAGCAGTATTTAGTAGATGTCCATTCTCCAAGTTTTTACAGCAGTCATACGACTTAATTACTGAATTTCTTAGAGAATACAAAATCAATTAGTTAATTTCTCAACATCAACTCTCTTGAAAAGCAACCGGTCCCACAAGCAAGAATATTTTTTTTTATTAAAATAAAAACTTAAAAATAGCTTAGTAATGAAGTTTTCCTCTAAGTTTAATAATAATCTTTAGGTTACTAAATTGTAGCTCTACTTCAAAAAGTGTACAGTTATGCCATGACTGTGGCCTATGAAAATTGTGCTGAGTCAGTGTGTAACTCAGCTCCCCGTGTATATTCAAATGTCTTTGCTTACTAGTATTATGTACTTTTCCTGTTTCATTCTTGCATTATTTCAGCAGACCAGACACAGGTCTGAGAAGTGAGGATGTCTTTCCTTCTGAATTTTTGTTGTTCTCAGTTTATTCTTTTGATGTAGAATCTTCATTATAGGCAATATACGTTATTACTGAAATAAACCGTTCTATGTTTAGCTGCTGTCAGTGAACAATGATAATACTAGACTTCAGAAGGATTATTTTTCCTCAATAAATCACCTTTTAGCAAAAATAAAGAAAATTTAAAAATGTATTTTTTAGAACCTAACAGTGTTATCTGTCAAAGGGTCCCATGGTATTTCATAGAAGTCATTTCTTCCATCATATATTTTATGGATTGGATTTCCAGACAAGTTGTATTTTCCATATATGCATTCCATATGTTCCCATTTGTAATGATCCAGGCATGATGCTTTATCAGAAATAGAGTTCATAAAACACTGTCCTCAGGGAGGTTTAAGTTACCTCAATCACATTTTTTATATCCCTTATTAAAATATTCCCTATTAAAATTTTTCAATGAAAACAAAAGACTAACACTGCCATATCTGTTTCTTAATAAAAATAATTCATTAACAGTAATTATTATAGGCAGTTTAAGTTTCCATAGTAAATGTCAAATCTTTCATGTCAACTGGTAGTTTGAGACACATAAGCAGCTGTTTGAAAGCTGCTTGAAGCACACTGGTGCTTTATGCCATGCTGACGTAAAAAACTCATCTGTACAAATGCTGTTATAAGGAAATTACTTAAGGGATGAGAGATGGACACAAGTCTATCAAAATTACACGCACACACTGGTTAATCTGCATATCCACATCAGCAGGTTTCCCTGAGGAGAATGGGAATGTGTCCAGAAAATACAAGGTAAAATTCAGTGTTTCCTGAATCACATATATGATAATGACAGATTACACATATTGGTAACTGTATTATCCTTCAATTTTCAAAATACTATATCTGAGAAACTATAGTTCATTAGCAACAATCTACAGGCTAATTTCTTTCAAATCCCCTCCATAGTACTGGAAGTGCCATAGATGTAAATACTTTGCCATATACTTTCAGTTCTCAAAATGAGCATGGAATTTATCAATGACTTGTTTTCTTTTGGATTATTCGTTTACCTAGAAATGTCAGCAATTACACTGTTTAGCTAGCAAGTGCAACATTTAATAACATTCAGAAAATAAGTCCATTAATTTACAATTTTCCTCATTAGAAGACTTAATGGGGAAAAATCAGTGGAGAAAGTGACAGAAACTAATGCAGAAACAGCCCAACTCACTACCAAACCAAGACATCCGCTTGTTTTTAAAAGATTGTGTACAGTGTAGGTTTAAAATACTTTAGTTCAAAATCAAGCATATGGAGGATGGAGGACTGAAAGCTAGATAATGAAATGGTACCTAACACGTTGTCTGAGACTCACTGTCTCAAATTAACATGAAACAATCAGCAACATTTTGTGGACGATTTTACTTTCACAGAATCATAGAATGGCTTGGGTTGGATCATCAAGTTCCAACCCTCCTGCTACAGGCAGAGTTGCTAACTGCTAGATCTGGTACTAGGTCAGGTTGCCCAGGGCTCCAACCTGTTCTTAAACATTTCCAGAGACAGGGCATCCAGAACCTCTCTGGGAAGCCTGTTCCCAGCTTCCTCCTGACATCTAATCTAAATCTTGCCTCCTTTAACTTAAAAGCATTCCCTCTTGTCCTATCACTACCTACCCGTGTAAAAAGTTGATTTCCCTCCTGTTTACAATCTCCCTTTAAATACTGGAAGGTCACATTGCGGTCTCCTCGTAGCTGAAAGCATTCCTTTGGACAGAGGCAGAAGCTGTTGACTTTCAAATGGGAAGGCCCAAGAATGTTTTCTGGTTGAAGACTTGGCCTGGGAACAAATGTTTTCAGCATGATAAAGGAAGGTAGGAGATGATACCATCATGTCCTGTGAAGACAAGATATAAGCTGGCTCTACCTGCTTCATCTTATCTCTTCTGATTTAAACGTCTGGAAGATGGGAACAAAAGAGTTCCTGCTGAAAACCCTGATACCTGAAGCTGTCACCTCAAAGACCAGTCTTGGATTGCTCTAGACTATAAATTGGAGTACATGAGCATTTTTTGTCCCCATCATTGTCAACTGATCATCACGTCTTGGATGACCTGACACTACCAAAGATCAGCACACCCTGCCACCAAGACATCACTGCTGTCTGCAGAGTGATGAATTCCTTTGCTTTGCTGTTTGTACATCTGTATGTCTGTATGTCTCTCTGCATTTTTTTTCCCATTTTCTATTTTTTTCTTTATCCTCTTTTACTCCTTCACTCTTTGTAGTAGCCACTGCCTAATATTGTCTTAGAAATTTTAGTATAGAAACAATTCCTTTGCCAAAGTACTCTTATCTTTAACACTTACTAATTGTTATTAGCAAAATAGCTATTTTTACCTCCACATGGTGTATTAGTTGTTAGAAAGCTCTCAGTAAATCAATGTGTGAATCTCGGATGACTCCATCTCAGTAGTGACCCCTGCTGGCTATGAGAGGTGCGACTCGGGAGACAGAAAAAGATTCACCTACCTCGGAATCCACTGAGTGGGAAGAGACACACGTTTCCTAAGTTGAAAGAGAAATTGCATCCTTCTAAGACAACTTACAGCATAATTTATCATTTAAAAGTAATAGTGTCTACTTCATTTTTTCCACTGTTTCCATTTTATTTTATTTGAGATAGTGTGCCTTTATAAAGACAATACAAAGTGGATAAAGATTTTTCAGTTATTAGATGAAATTGATTATGAGATGAAGCATTATATGACCAGCTGGCAGAAGTCACATGATTTCTTGTTCTCATGGGGGACTTCAGCTTACTGGATATTTGCTGGAAATACAATATAGCAGAGAGGAAGCAGTCTAGGACATCCCTGGAGTGTGTGGAAGTTAACTTCCCAACACAATTCATAAGAGAGCCTACCAGGGAAAGTGCCCCTCTAGACCTGCTGTTTACGAACAGAGAAGGACTAGGGGCAGATGTGGTAGTCAGGCACTGTCTTGGGCAGAGCAACCACAAAATGGCAGAGTTCTCTATTCTTGGTAAAGTCAGGAAGGAGGTCAGCAAAACTGCTACCTTGGACTCCTGGAGAGTAGACTTTGAATTGTTCAGGACACTGGTAGGGAGGGGTCCAGGAAGAACAGATATTCCTCAAGAAGGAAGTCTTAAAGGCACAGGAACAGGCTGCCCCTCTGTGTTGTAAGATGAGCCAGCAGAGAAGAAGACTGTCCTGGCTGAACAGGTGGATTTTGAACAGTTTACCGCCTTTAGAAGAAGTGTCAGAAAACTCAGGAAGAGTATGAGGATGTTGCTAGAGTATGCAGAGGGAAAATCAGAAAGGCGAAAGCCCAACAAGAACTTAATCTGGCCACCACTGATAAGTTAATAAATCATTTTTTACAAATACATTAACAGCAAGAGGAGGACAAAGGAGAATCTCCTGCCTGTATTGGATGTGTCAGGGAACGTTATCACTGAGGATAAGGAAAAGGCTGGCCATGCTCTTTTGAATGCACCCCAGGTGCGTTCCTTGGCCAGCAGGGCACACTGCTGCCTCATGGAAAACCTGCTGTCAGAACCCTGAGGTCCTTCTCTGCAGAGCTTCTCTCCAGCAGGTCATCCCTCAACCTATACTGATGCATGTGGTTATTTCTCCCCAGGTGCAGAACTCTACTCTTGCCCCTGTTGAATCTCATCAGGTTCCTCTCTGCCCAACTCTCAGCCTGTCCAGGTCTTGCTGACTGGCAGAACAGCCTTATGGCATGTCAGCCACACCTCTCAGCTTCATATCATCAGCAAACTTGCTGAGGCTGGACTCCATCCCTTCATCCAGGCCATAGATGAAGATGTTGAACAAGACTAGACCCAACATCAACCCCTGGGGAACACCATTAGTTACAGGTCTCCAACTGGACTCTGCACCACTGGTCACAGCCCTCTAAGCGCTGCCAGTCAGTCAGGTCTCAATCCACCTCACCATCCACTCATCTATCCTGCACTTTCTAAGCTTCATTACAAGGATGTCATAGGCAACAGTGTCAAATGCCTTGCTGAAGTCAAGATAGTCAACATCTACTGCTCTCTCCTCATCTACCCAACCAGTGATGACATCATAGAAGGCTCCCATGCTGGTCAAGCACGATTTCTCCTTGGTGAATCCACGCTGACTACTCTTGAGAACCTTCTTTTCTTCCAATTGCTGTTCTCTACTGTTCTCCAAGACCCTTCAAAGATGATTGAGAGCAGTTCAGCAAACACCTCTGCCAGCTCACTCAGCACACATGGATACATTTCATTGGGGCCCATGGATTTGTGTGCATTGATTTTGGCTAGAAATACAAGAACTACAAGACAGGAACTTCTTGGTAGCACTGCTATATTTGTATGATATGACCCTTTGATATTAGCAATGGAAAAGTACTAACGACTTTATTTGAAACTGAAAATTTCATATTTAAAAATGCTTCATCTGGTACAGGAAATTGTTTTGTCCCATTAGGGTCCCTTTTTACAAAATATCTTTATATTTTTCTCCAGGCTGATACATAATAGCAGCACTGCCTTCTTCTTTTTAGAGTTTTTTTTAGAGTTGTCTTCGATACATCATGGTCTACTTTTAGAAAAAGTGTAAGAAGTATGACATAAGACATAGATATTATGAAAGAACTCACAAACAGATCATATCAAGATTTTCTGTTCAGCATCTGCTCACTCAAGCTAGAAAATAGCTATGTCATATCCTGTCTGCTACCTTTTGTATAAATAGACATCTTCTGTATTTTCCATCTTTTAAGTAGCAACAGATTTTTTCAGATCGAGAAATAAATCACTGTATAAATATCCTTATCCTTATGAACTTCTTTAAACCACAGTCTTGCTTACAAATTTATGGCACCATCATTACTGAGGAATATTAAGAAAATGCACTACACTTTACAGACATTATAATTTGTATTAATTTACTCCTACATCTCATATTCCCCTTCTGCATATTTCTCTTGCAGTTCACATGGTCATTAAAAAAAAAAATCAAAAAATTTCTATCTACAGGTAACAATATGTAACATATTTAAATGATATTCGTGTTCAAATTTTTCAGCACAGAAAATAAGATTTCAGAACACATTAAGTCTCATATTTGGTTCATAAATTTAAACACAGTATTGCAATATAATGAAGTGTCTATGGCTTATGCTTTTTTGCTTTCTGACACAGCACCTATTACTCCCTGTTCTGTACAAATATGGTTGTCCGTCATGACATCACATACCATGTAAGCCACTTATTATACTACTGTTAAGGAAATTTGAGCCACATTCTTTCCACATTGCATTTTAGCAATAAACCTTACAAGTAGATAAAAATCTAAAACATTCAGAAACTGAAAAATCTCTTTGTGAAGTACAGAAATGTACACAGGTCACTCTGAAAGTAATGCCTCCTATTTATTTCCATGGAAACTACAACAGATACAAAGAGCACAATATAACTATTTGATAGAGCAAATTCTCAGCTACGAAACACTTTTTTCAACAAAGTCCACACCACCATAAGCTATATATTTTTGCCAGTAAACAAAAAGAGTCTGAATGCTGCCCTCGTAAAAATCTGCAACAGTGGAGCTGACTCACTGTTTCACAGCTGCTATGATGGAGTCATTGCTAGGAAAATGTTGCCCACATGGTTCATCTTTCATTGGCCTGAATAGATGGAAGTCAGAAGACACAACATGCAGACTGCGTGGTGTGTGTTGCAGAACAGTCCAGCCAAGACTGGCAATGTGCTCCACAGTCTTCAAACTGGTATGTGGCCTGGTGTTATTGTGTTACAAGAGAAAGGTTGTCTTGTCTGGCTTGACAGCCTTCAGCTTAGTCAACATCATGATGTAGTGGTCAGAGTTGATTGTTTGTCCAAGTTCCAGGAAATCCAGGAGGCTCACCCCTTTCCTATCCCAAAAGACAGTGCAAATCACTTTACTTACTGAGGGCTGCATCTTGAACTTTTTCTTCAGTGGGGAAGCCACATGTCACTACCCTGTGCACTGTCCTTTTGACTCCAGCTCTTAGTGTTGACACCACATCTCATCACTGGTAGTGACACAATCCAGGAAACTCACCTTCAGCCTCATATTGGTTCAATAGATCCTGACAAACATGCATACAATGTCCTTTCTGTTCCTGTGTGAGCATTTGTGGGACCTACATGGTGAAAACTTCACAATGTTCCAACGTTGCCACCGTCATCTCCAATGCATTGAATCCAATAATCAACACTGTACACCGTTCCCTGTTCATAGTCTGCTTATTCGCATGGATAAGATAATGGAGGTGCTCTTCATTTTGTACTGTGACAGCTGTGCATGGCCAACCACAATGTGGCTTGTCTTTCCAGAGGGACCTGGACAGGCTTGAGAGGTGGGCCCATGCCAACCTCATGAAGTTCAACAGAGCCAAGTGCAAGGTCCTGCACCTGGGTCGGAGCAATCCCAAGTACACATACAGGCTGGGCGGAGAATGGCTTGAGAGTAGCCCTGAGGAGAGGGACTTGGGGGTGTGTGTTGACGAGAAACTCAACATGAGCCGGCAGTGTGCGCTTGCAGCCCAGAAGGCCAACCGCATCCTGGGCTGCATCAAGAGAAGTGTGGCCAGCAGGTCGAGGGAGGTGATTCTGCCCCTCTACTCTGCTCTCGTGAGACCTCACCTGGAGTATTGTGTCCAGTTCTGGGGCCCCCAACACAAGAAGGATGTGGAGCTGTTGGAGCGGGTCCAGAGGAGGGCCACGAGGATGATCAGAGGGCTGGAGCACCTCCCCTACGAGGACAGGCTGAGAGAGTTAGGACTCTTCAGCCTGGAGAAGAGAAGGCTGCGGGGGGACCTGATAGCAGCCTTCCAGTACCTGAAGGGGGCCTACAGGAAAGCTGGGGAGGGGCTTTTTACAAGGATAGATAATGACAGAACAAGGGGTAATGGTTATAAACTGGAAGAGGGTAGATTTAGGCTGGATATAAGGAAGAAATTCTTCACTGTGAGGGTGGTGAGACACTGGAACAGGTTGCCCAGGGAAGTCGTTGATGCTCCCTCCCTGGAAGTATTCAAAGCCAGGCTGGATGGGGCTTTGGGCAACCTGGTCTAGTGGGAGGTGTCCTTGCCCATGGCAGGGGGGTTGGAACAAGATGATCTCTAAGGTCCCTTCCAACCTGAACCGTTCTATGATTCTATGATTCTATGATTCTATGATTCTATGATTCATGTTACTGTCACCAATGCTGAAACATACCTCTCGCCTCCTCACTCTGCTAACATGTCAAAGAGTGCAATTTTTTTCGCATGGAGGAATTCAGTTACAAACCTTTACTTCGTATACACTTTCATGTCAGATGCCATTCTGTCAGACTGCCATCTGTTGCATGGCAACAAAATGTAACGGAATATTGGTTGGAAGGTTCAACCTCTACTGCCATACCACCAATATCCACCTCTGATGTTGTGGGCAAACTGTCATGATCCAATGTTCAGTTGGAAATTCGGCAGAATTTAAATGCCTTTTGCTTTCCAGCTTGTCCTCAGATATTAGAGGGGCTGGGGGAAGCTGAGTTTAACTCCTGAGTGATGTTCAATTGGATATTCTATCGTGACTTTTGATCTTATTCTCGGGACCAGAATTAAGACTCAAAATGGAGTCAAGTGCTGAACCACTTTATTTGCTCAACAAGTTTGCAAAGAAGGAGAGAATGGGGAAAAGAAAGAGAGAGGGAGAGAGATTTAGTTGCAATGGCTACCACGACAAATCTGCAGCATCCAGTCAGACCAACTCATCTTGAACTCCTGTGTGGGAACATTCCTCTCCCATCCTCTGCTGGTCTTGCCTTTTATAGTGTCATCTATTGCATAGTCAGCAAGGTCTTGGAACTGCTTTGCATAACCCTGCCTCCCACTCAGGGGTGGGGCACATGTCCAGTACCATCACCAGGGGGGTCTCAAAGGTTCTAGAAGGATCTGAGCCCCTATGAGATATTGTTCTTTGACAGACCCTGGGCCCAGATGCGTGCACAAAGAACTAAGGCTGTGCAACTTGGTCTGCTTCCATATATGTGGCTTCAAGACAACAGGCTGCAGACTTTTGACAGGTGGAACTTAGTTCAGTTGTCATGATGATGAGGTTTTTGCAGTTCTCTGCTGACAATGTTGATACATATTTTCCAGTCTCTTATATGAACTTAATAATACAGGAGGCATTACTTTCAGAGCAGTCCTCGTACATTCTGTTAAACTTCATGGTAGTTCAATTTGTGGTTTGCATACAAAAAGTAATGTGATTTATATTACTACAAGAATAGTTTTCAAAATACTAATTCAGAAGTTGAATATTTAGGAGGTGGGAGATGTGAAAGTAGTCCAAATGTTATTAATTACTTTTTCTACTCTGTACTTCTGTGTACCTCTGATAATTACACAGCTATTATTTTGTATGACATTTCTTTCAAAATATGCTTATTCTGAAAATGACACAGATACATGTGGTGATGATGGAACATATACACCTTTCTTCATTTAGCAAAGAACAAAACAAAACCCTACTACCTAGGTATTTCTGTGTAGGTCTGCAATTTCAGATAATACTGACATACTTGCATTTCATTACAGTAAATGTGACTTGTCATATAATGACTGTTGTTTATAAGATAAAGTTTTATCTATGCTGTCTGAAGACATTGAAAAATCATGCTTTAGATGTAGAACTTTACATGCACTCATTACTGCAAAATTTCTTATGGAACTGTGTTGTGTATGTTATGAATAAAAAGGAACATGTAAAGGTAATAGTCACGGCTCTATCCTTCAGAAACACAGCACCCACCATGCAACTGGCTAAAGAGATGCAACATGATAGCATTTCTGGAGAATGCAAAACAATCTATAAAAGGCATTTAAACCAGTAGGAGCAGTGATAGTCTGACAAAATGTCTCAAGGACAAATAGGTCCAAAGGGGCATACAAAATAGCAGATTAATAAAGGAGTTCAGGTAACGGGAGGAGTGAGGAATATGCAGATGTGAACATGCAGAAGAGAGACAGAATATTAAAAATCTGTAAAAAGAACACCTAGCATAAAACTTCAGCATAAAAAGAACAAGAAACTGCCAATCAAAGACTTTTTGTAAGTGGAATTGCAAACCCTTGCAAGAGAACTATGAGCATCCCAGTGGAGGACCCTGGGGGTGACCAGGTAAAGCCATTTAGAAATAAGAGAATAAAGATGTCTGAGCTTATTATTATGACATTTTTTCCCTTTCCATCCATAAAACTCAAACCAAACCTTTTCCAGTGAGCTAGAGCATATTTCTTTTTCAATGCAGCAAGATTCAAATTTTCTTACAGTAACGCCCTGACATCAGAATTTATCAGAAAAATACATACAATTTCACTCCTTATTCTCAAACTTTCTAAGATGATTCTGTGTGAAATCTCATTTCTGACAACCCAGGAGGTGTTCTTCCCCTCTGTTTTGAGGGAGTAGGAGGAGGAATGTGAAACTTTCTTAGCAACAGAAGTGTTCCAGCTGGTAGCTAATAGAAATAGATTCTCAGCCAAAACAGGAAGAATAGTAAGAAGCCAGAGTTTGGAGGAATGTATATTAGTACAGCATGTATTACCCATAAGTCTGCACATATGAAGCTCCATGCACACACAGCCCTCACTTGATATTGGCTTAGTCTTGGTAAATGAAAAACAAGATTTTGTAATAAAAATAGAATGCCATGTGATATATGAGCCAGCACTGAACATATCCACATCACCAGTTATTCTCCATTTCGAAATAAAGTTCAACATACGGAAGATGAGAATGAGTGAGCAATATAGAATATTTACAGAACACTATGATGAGCTGCCGGAGCAAGAGAAATCTTGAGTAAAATTATCCTCCATTGGACAGCTGCATATTTTGTGTTATGAGATCCCTATATGACAGGCAGAGTTATGCGTCAATTACAGATGAATAGTTGCTGATTAATTATGCTACAAAGAACACATGACATATTGTGCTTTAGTTATTTCCTTGCTACAAAGTGAACTTTTTCCTTATTTCTCACATAAAATAACCAATGTGTTGTTTACAGCCTAAGCAAAACCTTATGCAATGTCAGGCAGTTGTGCTTGCCACAAAAAAAAAAAATCTTTCCATCCTTGCAAGAGCTGAAACAGAGCAAATGTTTAGAAAGACAGTGGAGAATATTTTATAGTTGATTCATTCATTCTATTTGATATTTTTGTTGTAGTTTTTTGCTGTTAATGTTGCAGGGGTTTTGTTTGTTTTTTGTTGTTGTTTAACTGGCAGTGATTTTTGTGGGATTTGGTAATGAATTTTGCATTAAAATATCAGTTTATGAACAAAAATTCCATAAGAAATATATTTTATTGACTGAAAAAAAATTGAATTTATATACAGATATTATTTCAGAGGACAATAACAGTCCTAACTGCAACACATTACAGGAATATGTGCTTCTG
>WBMW01005045.1:362671-377443 GCA_013396635.1 Penelope pileata | reverse complement strand
CGGCGGCGGAGCAGCGCCACCTGCCGGCGCCCCGGGGCGAGCGGGAGCCGCGGGGTAGCGGCCGCGCAGCGCTCCCCCAGCGGCCGCCGCCCATCCGCCTCTCCCTCAGCGCCCAGCGCGGCGGGCGGCCGTGGCGAACGTGCCCCAAAGGTCGCCCTGCTGCAAAACAGGGCTCTGAGCAACCCTTCCTCAAATGTAACGTCTAAATATCCGTAAAGCTGAGTACCTGAGTGGCGTGCTCTTGGCGAGTGGTGAGCCCTCAGCGTGCCCTGAGGGAGCCGTGGGGAGGAAGGGCGAAGCCTGAGGTGGAACTGCGGGAGCTGGGAGGGCAGCTCCGGGCGGGACGGATCCCGAGCCCCAGTGACACCTCCCTGCCGCCGGGCGTGGGGCTCGGAAGCGACCTGAGAAAGGTCAGGCTGATTTCCTCAGGAGGTTTGTACACTAGCAGATTAAAGAATTTTGGATTTTAAGCTTCATGGCATAAATAAGTTCTGCCCTTGTTATATGAGGGCTGCTTCTATTTTATGTCGGCCCACAATGTCAGAGGCGGATGTTGGTGGTATGGCAACAGAGGTTGAACCTTCCCACCAATACTCCATTACATGTTGTTGCTGTGTGACAGATGGCAGCAGAGGGGCAGCCTGACAAAATGGTGTCTGACATGGACGTGCGTATGGAGCAGAGCTGTGGAATTCTTCCATGTGGAAAGCATGTCACCCATTGACATTCATCGATGCTTGCTGAATGTTTATAAGGACCAAACAGTGGATATCAGCACAGCGAGGTGGTGGTGGTGTGTTTCTGCAGTAGTGACAGTGATGTGAAAGATGAGCCACGTTCCGGATGGCCATGCACAGCTGTCACACCATGCAATGAAGAGCATCTTGATCAGCTCATTGATGTGAATCGGATAATGGTGGTGACCATGTTGAAAAATAGTGCTTTGTAGGTGAGAATGTGCTCTATCGAATAGTGTTGTTGTGCTCTGTGTCGTAGTTTCCATGGAAATAAATAGGAGGCATTATTTTGGGAGCACCCTACATATATGGTTTTATATGTAGCCCATAGTTGAAACGTTATTTTCAGTGCTTTTGAAGTTTTTACTTTTGGCCACTGCACAAGTTAGTGTAAAACAATGGAGGGGAAGGTGCAGGACTCGCACACCTCTCACAGGCACGTGCTGGTCTGGCAGGGCAGGCCTGGGTTCTTTAACCAGCGATGGAGTTTGTTGCTGTGGTTGTTCGATTGATGGACATAACTGGAAAAGGTGTGAGACATGTCCACCTCGGGTCTCTTCGGCAGCCCTTCACTGCATGGCTTCCCTAATGTCGGCGTTGAAGAGAACTGCTCTGTGTAGCGGTCGTTTGCGCAGCCAGTCCTGCTGAATTTGTCTCCATTAAGGACATGGCACCCCCGTGCCACTGCCGGCCAATATCCAGAACAGGAAGGAGGAGAGGCCACGGAGGAGACAGGCCAACACACGGGGAAGGACCCAGGCCAAACCCCAGCCATTGGGCCAGGAAGATTCAAATGGGAGAACAACTGCTGACAAGGCGTTCCTCTGAAATTCCCTCATTCACTTAATGCCAAATCTGATTTGCAGAATTAAATAGTTGAGGAATAACTTCCAGAACCAGAATAATGGAGAGTTTGAGACGTACAGTATTGATGTGCTTTCCACTCAGAACGTTGTTTAGGTTGTAGCAGGGCCAGACTGCTGCTGGTGAACAATGAAACTTGGATTAAATGGTGGTTAAAAACTGCTACATGTGAAAGGACCTATCAGAGGTGTGTATGGTGGAAAAAATGTTGTTTTCTGAAAAAATGCTCTTATCTTAAAAGTATGTTAATCCTAAAGGAAGGTTTCAGGTATTTAATTCTTGTGATCTTTTCTACTTTACTTTCTCAATCACATTTTCCAAGGGGGGAAAAAAAGAAAAGAAACTGCAAAGAAAATTAATGGAAAGGAGTACAATTACTGATTCTGAAACACAAACAGAGCATCCTCAAAATATTTTGGAATACTTAAGATTCTCTGCCCAAATTTATAATAAATCGTAGGTTTTAGATTATTGAATGCCTTTAAAAATTTAGCAATTGGTTCTGCATACAACAAATCATGGGCTTTCAATTTTTCAACATATGTTCACTTTATTCAGATAAATTTAAGATATATTTATATCTAAATGATGGAGAACTTTGAATGTATTGTTTCTTCCTATCTGAAAAAACTCTTACTCCATGTTACAAGTAAATTTATCTGTTTTTCTTCCATAGGATAGAAAATACCAATTACATCAGAAGTTCCGTGTCTTAGTATAACAGAAGGATGGATCTGTTGCACTCTTAAACAGAATTACACAGAGAATATGACAATGACAGAAAGAAAAAAATGTGCTTTGCTATCTTTAAAGCTGACGAAAATAAATTTTTCTCCCACTTTAGTACGGACTAGCGATAGTACAGACTATGATTTGCTCAGCCATACCAGAATATTGTGGAGCTGATGCATGGGATCATAGTTTTCCCTGTAGAAAGAATAAACATAACCTTCTTGCCTCACTGTTGCTTCACCTGTGTAGTAAAACAGCACTTACCTTGGTTTTAAATATCTGCACAGGGAGAAACATGCTTCTGTGTGAACAGTGCTTGATTTACTCAGAGATAAGCAAACACATATCTAGGCTCTGAAAAAAATATATAACTTTGTTCTTGTTGTTTGGATATTTGCCTTCAATCACTGAAGCGTTACCTGTTGTATGCTCAATTGTACTTAGATGGCAGAACATTGATTTCTGTGTAACAGGTAACTGTTTAATATTTCAATATAATTTTTTCTTTCCTGCCAGCAGCATCCAAGGAATTCATTCTCATAGCTGTGTCTGGCCTTTGGGCTAAGAAGCGGGAGGTAAGGTGGAAGACACCACCACCAGTACTCTGTTTAAAAGAGTGCCCTTTTCCGTTGATGTCTGTATGCAGTGGAGTGAAGGAGGGATTTCAGTTCTGCTCCAAAGACAAGATTTGCTCAGTTTTATTATCTGACTCCAGCCTGATCTTCACAGAACCTTTCCCTCCCCATTATGAATGTATTCAGGCAACTTGTACATGATATCCTAAATGACTGTCATCGTTACCACGGTCCATTTCTAACAGAAACATGGAATCCACATATCCATGGCTCATCACACATAACTTAAGATTGTTTTTTGGGTGCTGAATTCATCCTTTCAACTTACATAATCACAGATGAACATGATCTTCTGTGGCTGGAATTTCTGCAGGCTGTCTAAGCTCTGTTTAAAGTCATTTATTTTGCACTGATGAACCCCTTATTTCTCGACGTGACTGTTTTACATGTGAGCCAGCAGGAAGAGTACACGTTTATCACCTGAGTTGTTTCACTCCTGTATTCCTCAAATTCTTTTTGTCATCATGTAAAGGCAGTTACACAAGAGCTCTGAGTACCCGCCACCACTGAAAAACAGTCCTATGCTGCACTTCTTTACAAACTGAAATTTTTTACTAGCTACAACAAAAAAAGTGTTACTCATTTTCACTTTTCCAATCTAAGGATGGAAAGTACAGCTCCACTAAGTGGCAGCACCATGCATTATTACTTCCAGCTTTGTGGAATTATTTTTACATTTGCTAAAGGTTTAATATAAACTGCTGCTCATGTGGCAATAATTTTTCATTTTGCTCCTAGTGTTTGATTTCATTATTTCCAGGACAGACGAATAATCTTGCTTTAGGAGGATCTTAGAATAACCTTTCCAAATGCTTTCACAGGTTCATATTTTGCAGAATTTTCCATTTGAACTTGAGTTTTATATATACTATAATAACACTCATTTACCAGTTGGAAAACACATCATATGGGTCCCCAATCATACTGGGTGCTCCTCAGATCACTTTCACTGCTCTCTCTGCATTGCCAAGTCAGTCCCAAAGACTGGTTCATCTTCCACAAAAAAGGTAGACTTCATATTTTACAAAATGAAGGGCGTAATGCTACTTACTTCATATCTATGCCCAGAGCATAATGTTTCAGTTTGTACATTAGAAGAACTAAAATGCATATTTGAAGCACAATTACGACGTTCAAAAGCCGTGTTGTGTGCTTTACACACCATGGTAGTAAGGCTTAAATTCGAAGGTCACAGTGCTGTTCATCGATGCATGAATCACTAAAGCTGTTAAATTTCAGGCCAAAAGCAGGAAGTTTGTATTCACTTGCCAAGGATGCCAAAGCTGGCAGCAAACATATCCTCACACGTTGCAAGTATAATCTCATAAAGTCATCTGTGTTACTAATTCCAGTCATTCTTAAAAATTCACTGATTGGATTTAAGGCTAAGAAGTACCTAAGAGGTACTGGAGTCAAATCACAGCTTGTAACAAAGTTCCTAAGCAGATTCCAGTGCTGCCCCAGCTGCATTCCTGAAAAGCTGTTATCTAAATATGATGTCTCCTGAGGCACATAGCTACATACACTGCTTTGTCTACAGGCTGAAGCACATGAAATGCTGCAAACAGAAGAACAGGAGGACACGCAATTTATTTTTGTATGCTATTTTGATTCTGGAAAACCAGCATTAGGAGATCACACACAACAACAGTTCCTAAACTGCTGTCTGTTGAAATGGACCAAACAGATTTTCAGCATCACACTATAGAATATTTACAGCATTTTTCATTACAACTGATTGATTTTGTAACTGGGAAAGAAAATAACCCAGACAGTCTTTCATTTTGATATTGAAACATTTTAAAGGTAAAGGTATGTCCCACAGTGTATTACTCTTCGCAGAAGGAAACACGAGTGACCTTAGTATTATCTTGTTTATCATTGACACAGAAAACTTTCCCATGCAGCTCCACTGTTTTCTTATACACTGGAAGTTTATTATATGAAATCCTACATGCCAGCAATTTAGAAAAAATATAATTAGGTGCAGTCTTCACGTGTTCTCCAGCCAGAGAGGTTCTGTGGGGATGAGCTTCATTTACGGTAGAGTTAAGACAATATAAATCTGCTTTGCGGCAAAGCCTAATACAAATAAGGATCGGGGCTTATGTTTCAGGCAGAATAATGTATCTTTTTTTTCTTCAATATTTAATTCCAATAAGATAGGAACTAAACAAACAAAACCACACACTTCATTTTGATATACTCATAAAAGGTATTTTCAGGCAAAATCAATTTTGAAGGTTACCAGAATTAAGTAAAAAAAAATAATAGTAAAAGAGAGAGTAGCTTTGCAGCTCAAGAAGGCTTTATGATTAAAGGAGACACAGTGGATCCTTTGTGGCTTTGTTCTCCATTGTTCTCCAGAAACGACAGCTATTGTCCAATCTGCCTTCTTATGCGAGAACAAAGGTCAGGCTATGAGCTGATTTATTGTGTATTTAACAAAAAACTATGGCTTTGCTACCACAGAGTGGGATGGGGCTAGTATTGATGTGTAATATGCTATAGGTTTATGGAGTTTTTTGGGCGTGCCAGAAGGACATCTGATGTACTTATGGAGGCTTCAGGTGGAATATTGCTGTATTTTAGCAGAAAATCAGTAACATGGGTTTTCCTAAGAGTAGCTGTAGTTCCAGCCACATAAACGGATCACTGTTGCAGAAACTGTCTCTGATTCACACTAATGATTGGCAGCTCATCTCACTGCTTTTTACTTAATGTTGCTTACCATTTTCCTTGGATAGTCTTCTGCTTATTTTTATTTTTCCTTATAAAAATTGTTCATATTTGATTTAAGCTTTCCTGCAGTTCTTTTTCTACCATTATCCCTCATGAGGTGCCATTTAAGTAAGACGACAGGTATGGTCAGCAAGGTGTCTGCTGACTGTGTATCTGAGGTGTGTTAATCTATCCTGGAATGTGCTAATGAAACATGCCTGAGATATTACACTGACGAGCAGTAAAGAAATGGGTGTGACAGAATGCCAGAGCATCTGGTACTTACTTGCTGTCAACACTTAATGCAGACTTACCATATGCTATTAAGAAATCATCTTTGCACTTGCTTTTCATACCTGTAATGAAGTAATTAGACTCAGAAGTGAGGTAGGTATCTCTTTTGTCCCTGTTTGTCCAGATGTTTTTTCTATAACAATGAATAAGCTCAGATGCTTTCATGGCAGAGCTGGTCTTAGGGTTGTCTAGGAGAGCATAGGGGCTTTGGTTGTGCGCTCGTCTGTGGAGAACTTCCAGTTTTAGACACATATCCTGGGAAATTGAACAAAAGCAGTGGAAAGGCCTAAATGCAATGGTCAGAAATTCCTGGCAGAGGAAGAGCAACTCCTCAAGCCATTGGACTTCCACCAGTGCCAGTTTCCCCCCACTCTAGCAAAATACATCCTCTACAAAAGAAATTGTTTGTAAGAGACACTCCACACAATGCCATAACAAAGTGATTTTATTGACATTCCTCTATAGTGATATGGTTGAATAGAAAGCACAGCCTGAGTATCATGTGACATTGTTCTGTCAATATAAGCAAAATCAGTCCAATTATGAGGACCTTTCCTGCCATTGACTTTATGTAGTCTTTAACAAAAACTGTAACAGACTTTTCTGTTTGTTAGAGAAATTGGAAGCTGCAGGGAATTTGGCTTATGGTACAATATTTAGTATATCTAGTATCTACTAACTACAGGCATCTGGTTTTCTGCTAGAACAAAGGAACTACATGACTCACCAAAGAGAAAGTAACAATCCAATCTGTTGGACGTTGTGATAACGGGAAAACCTATCTCAGATTTAGTATATTGCAGACATTTATTATTTTTTTAAATAACGAACACTGAGGTACAACAAGAATTATAATAAAGAAGCACCGCATTTATTGTAGAAAGATCTGTTGGTCTGCATTTGACTGAAAGTGTTCAGTCTTGACTGGGAAGCCCCACTAATATTACTATGGAGACGGGGCAAAGAATTCTTATTTCAACAGAAATTTAACAGATCTCCAGTCAAATTCATCCTTCTGGAATTTCACAGACTGTCACAGGATTAATAGCGAAGGATGAGTTTAACCCCTCCACTGGGCATATTTTAGTTTATTCCTTAGTTGATTTCCATGTCCAAATTCAGTATCCTACCTTTTTGAACTAGAGGTATGTCAACTATTTGTTACTGTGAAACTAGAACAACAAAGCACAAAGCCAACCCCCTCTACAGGCTGTCTCTCAGACAAGAATACAAGCTCAAACCTTAGCTACAGTTAATTGAAAATTTCATGGGCACTTGAGCAAACTGGGTGAAAAAAATCCTCTGTGTCAGACTGTACAAAACTCACGATTTTTCCATTAGATGCTATCTAGATGTAGTTTGGACTACTTACTCCTTGCCTCATCATAGCCACAGATCTCCCTAGAACATAAAGCCAAGTTCCAAACACGCACATCCACATGATTGAGATTGGATGCTCATGTAATGTACTGCGGACTGAGGTGACATTTGTGAAGTTTAGACCTGATGCAGTCAACAGTAAGGTGCAGTTGTGATCGAATCCTGCATAGCTTATGTGCTTGAACAATCGGTGTGACTACTTCAAGGTGGAGTACCTTAAAATACTTATTTTCATTCTCTTATCTTCAACTGAATGCTAGTATAGCATCGGGATTTCATCAACAGCAACATTCCTTTTCTTCCCTCTACCATTAATGCCGTCCCAACAATCACTTCGAGAAAAATGAAACCTTCTGAAATGAAGCCTTCTGAAAGCAAACATACCAATTGCCAATATTTGTTACTCCTGTCAAAGACTTCAATTCAAAAAAGCTCTCAGACTGCCTATTCCACTTTTCATTTGCATTTTAAAATCTGCTGATGTTGATGTCATATCTTAATCTAGCCATCAACACCACATGTAAAGCGAATTGAGGTGAAGGAGCTGAACAGATTATGCTTTTTGACTGCTCATTGCGCGTGTATTTCACTGTAAGTCTGCTCTATGGAAAATCTGAAAGTCTTTCCTGTGAGAAACTGAAACCAGAAATCCTGTAATTAACAGTCAGTGTTGTACAAATGAAAATACAGACCTGGGAAGAGCACAGGTATTAATAATAGGATTTGAATCGAAAGGTGAACAAGGAAGGCTGTATGCCTTGCATATGCAGTAATAACAACAAAATCAATTAACTGCATAATGGGCAAGTAAAATAACAGGGCAAGGGAGATGCGTTCATCCCCCTTGTCTGTTAGCACCATTCTCTCCTTCAGTCCAACATTCGGTGCCACCTAGGTGCATGGCTTCCCCTTCACTCCAGGCTGGGACCAGATTCAGCCCATTCATGACACAGTGGATAGAAAATGCACTGCGAGGTGCAGATCTGGATATCCTAGAGATGATGTCAGTGTTTGAAAACTTATTGGGGTAGGGCATTTGGGAAGAGAGAGATAGAGCTGGAATGGTAGAATGTAAAATAAAAGCAGAGAGTAGCATGACAGTTTTCTTTCCCTTTATGAAAATATTTGTTGTCTTCCTCAATTCCTGGTTTCAGATCAAAACAAACAAACAAACAAACAAAAACCCAACCAAACAAAAAAAAACAACTGCAAGGAAATTTGCATGATCTTGTTACTTTGATGTCATCACAAACACCAATGAAAAAAACCTTTTAATTTAAAATACTCCTAGCTTGTGCTCTTGAAAGAAAGCTTGGACTAAGGATTTTCATGGGAAGTAGCTGGCTTTGCTGTATGTTTCCTAGAGCAGGAACACACAAACTGCTTGAGATGGCATTTGTCAAACATGGAGACGCATGCCACCTCATCTCGCTCTCAGTGTGTGGTGAGGGCCAGAATATGTTGTGAAGAAGAATTTCAAGAGAAAGCCTTTGTTCTTTCAATCAGTGGGTTTTGATGCCATCTCTGAAATACAAATATCTTTTATTATGCTACAAAAAATACTTTCACTTTTTCTTAATAAAATAGAGTTTTAAATACTTAAAAAATTTAACTATAGAGCATTTGAAAGATTTTTTTTTTTTAACTTCTTTTACTACGTTAATGAGACAGCTCTTGATGCACCGTTTTCTTTGGCCAAACCAATTGGATACTTCTCTGTCTTTTCTTCTGTTGTTGGGAGACACCCAACATTTGACATAGTGCAGATAACTCTGTAACATTAACATTACCAGGAATAAAAGAGGAACCATACATGACACGCTGGCTTTTAGAGCCCAGTGGTGAAGAGTCAGAAATATTACGTATGCTGGAAGATTTTGTATGATTTCTCATCCTTTGACTCACTCTGATGTAGTTCATGTGCACATGACAGATGTTCTCAGAAAAGAAGATTTCCATCTCTACTGTGCAGTGGGACTGGGCATGTGCAGTAGATGCCTGAAAGCTAGTTTGTAGAAATAACAAGCATCATTTTTGGTGTTTGGTACAATGAAGGTAGCCTGTAGTCAAGGCCTCTCTACGCAACTGTACTCAATATGAATAACATGTATTATAAAATACGTTCTCAGTAAAAGCCATACAATAAATTACTATAAAAGTGGCTGATATGTTACAGAAATAGAATGAATGGGGCAATTTAAGTATCTCAAATATTTTAAATATCATTAAAAAAAGCTACTGTTTCTGCCTAGAAACATATTTTAGGCTCCATTACCTTTCAGATACCTACTGACCTAAGAATCAAAGCAGGAGAATGATATAAAACTCAGAATGCAGTTTTTCAAGTGTGATGACTTTCTATATAGCCATCATAAAAATATGTGGGAAAGCCAAGTCCAGCTCTTTTCTCTGGAGATAAAACTGGGAATAAGATGTGTCAGATATTGAACTGATCCCCTGATCTTACAGTTTTCTGAAGCACAGCTAGCACGCAACAATAACAAGACCCTATGGAGGTGTGGTATTTCATATGAACTGCTAGACACTACGATGTTACTGTCTTACTTACCTTCACTCACCCATCTTAAGTCTCTCACTTCCTATTTCACGCATTCTTTATCATTTTTAACATCAGAAGTAGAGATGTGTCTTATTTCCTTTTCCCAGTTAAGACAAACACTTTCAATCCGAGATTAGTCTTGGAAAACAAGGTCAGCAAAGATCAGTAAGTAGAACACAATCAGAGCAGTGAGGTTGACTGTAATAGCCTCAGCAAAATCCATCCAAAGGCAAGCCTACTGCTTTCATTTTGTGGTTTCAGAGTTGGAATGCAAAGTACACCAATTTGAAGCGGGTTCTGTCTGTAGTAATAAGAGATTGATCTTAAGTTTGGTCATACCTAACATGGCTGGAAGGCCTTTCGGCTGACTCCAAGAGGAAGTACAACAAATTTTTAACCGTAAGAAAGTTACAGGACCCTTCATCCTTAACAAGTGTCCACATTCACTGCAGCTTCTCATTCAATAGACCCTAGACTAAAACCTTGTGTCTACAGCCACTCTTGAGGTTATGGAGATTTGCACTGAACAAGAAAAGAAAAACGACATAAGCAAAACCTGCCCCCAGTAACCATAGATTAACCCAGTCTGACAGACAATAAATGGCCTCTGACACAGGGGATGGGATTGTCTAGACTTCTCATTTGAAAAGGAACATTTTAAACATCAGAAAACAAAGTTCTGGTAAACAAAATCCAAGGATATTCATAAGAGTAGAACATTCTTCTTATTTCCCCTTTTCCTTGTCACATACAATACTAAGGTAAGGGAGCCTTGTCTTTATGCTACATAATAAGATATCCTTCTTTAGCGTGCACAACCTTGTGCTTCTTGTGTGGTAAACATTACAATAGAGATGCCCACCCCAATATCTCTGAAGTGCAAGTTCTCTCCAGTACCGGCAAGGAACAATCAAAACAATCGCTGTTATGCTTTCCATTGCCTTACAGGTTGTTTTTGAAGGTCTTATCTGCACCGTGTATCTGGGCCAGTTCCAGCTGATGCAACTGACCTGGATCATGAGTTCGTATATAAAAATTTCAGTTTTGCTCACAGGTGTCTCTGAGATGTACAGTATGTACAGGGAAAACAAGAATGGATGAAGATATATTTGACCATCTCCTAGTACTGGACTCAACTGTTAAGAAGTAAGATGGGATGTGAATTGATTTAGAAGATGTGGGTATATAAAAGCTTGGAATGCTTGATGAGGTTTTTTTTTTTAATTTTTAATCAACGTAGGTGGAAGTAAACATTTATTAACATTTGGTCAAGTGTAGTGTAACTTGCATTTGTATTTTCATTGTTATTAATGGAGGTATGTAGAGATATACAGAAACCTTGAGACAGTTGTTTTTCTATTGCATACAGACTAGCAGTCCATTGGAAACAGGATGAAAGCATGAAGGTTAGATCTTAGAGGGCAGCAGTTCTTCATGCACAGCTTTCGTCAATCTTGATTTTTTGTTTTGTTTTGTTTTCAAAAATAAAAACATGGGAAACCAAGATCAAATGATGTTGGAGAGGAAAGATGACATCAATAGCCAGAAAAACACCAGAAGTGCCTGAACCCCCTCATTCAAGTCCAAAGGTGCTAGTTTCTTCAACAGCTGTCAACAGCTTTTCATACAGCATAGAATATGAAGGGTAAGGTGGAAGATCCAAGCGGTTGAAACATGTGTGTGCCCTGCAAAAGGAAAATACGCTACATGTTAAGTTTAATCCAAATAAATACAAGAGGAAACAGGAACTGAGAAAACAAGTTCCTTTGGAGACTGAAGACATTCAAGTTCACTCAAGAGAGATCAAAGAAATTCTAACGAAGTAAAACTTTGTAATTCTCCAAAAGTTTGAGGTACTGAAATACATGTGCACATATACGTTTCAAATAGAAGACTCAAGCTAAGCATCAGCATAATGTCATTCATGGAGAAAAACGCCAAGGTCACTGAGGAGCTGGGGTCTAGGCCCTGACAGAGAGGAAAATCCACTACCATTTTGGTTGCCTTGAGTTTTCCTCCCAGAAATGCAACTCAGCTGTACATCTAACGTGAGCAGCTGGTAAGTTTTGAAGTTGTGGACAGACATAATGTGATCAACTGTACTGACAGAATGGGTTCAGAATATGTGCATAATGAGGCAGGGCTGACTGGTAAAAGACCATTCAGAGATCTGCTAACTGAAAAAGAAAGGTTGCTAAAAATGTTCCTGTAAGTCAGCTGCTGGCCATCTGCTGCAAGCCTGGCTGTTAAATGTTATTTATTTGTAGTAGCCAAAGCAAAAGCAAAATATTTTGTGCAGAGTAAGCTGCCAGCATGAGGACCCTCTCATCCCAGTTCTGTCTTTATATTTACCCCTAGTTGGCAGCACCTTCAAAAGAAGGCATGGAATGGGTTCCGTGCGTGCCTCCACCTTGCTGCAGCTTTACTGATGGCAGCAGTTAGACCCAGATGCAGATTGCACTTCACTGTGTGAGGTGCTATACAAATGTGAAGCAAAGAAACTGGCCCTGCTCCAATGGTTCATCCATTTCAACTGACCAAAAAACGTAGAGCTCATTCACCAAATGGGGTGGGGGCACACTTTCATTAAAATTGTTACAATTTTTTTCAGTCTGCTTGGAGTTTTATATGATGCTAGAGATACTTCTGTTCCCTCTTGCTCCCTCTGATAAATTTGACAAAATCCCACAGAAGGAAATGTAGCTTCAATGTCTAATAATGTCTAAACTTCTGATCCCTAGCATTTTTAGAAACAGTGTAGTTATTTTACTTCTAGCTTTTCTATGTCATACCTTAATACAATGATATTTTCTCAAAATGGAAGCAGAAAAACTATCTTGGAGAAACTATTTGAAACTATGCTAGTCATCTCTTAGGCCACCCAGAAAGTTGGAAAAACAATGCTTGTAGATGGGTTGGCCCAAGACTTGCAGATTCAAAGGGAGTTTTTTACCAAGCACTGATGGTGAATCGTTGAAAGCAACTGAAATAGCCAGAGGCACGTAATCTTCATCGCATCACACAACTTCAGTTAGGAGAGCTTTTACCATCCTTTTTTAACCTCCTGAATGAAGATTTGTTAGTTGGCTGTTCCCAAAGAGAGCATTCAATAAACACAGAATTTGCACAAATGAGCTGGGAACACAAGAGAGCTAGTGAAAAATGAACAGTAATAAAGCCATTATTTAATATATCCCTTGAAATTAAATGTGCTAGATCACGACTATTATCCATGATTAGCCCTGTACTGTTTATATCAGCAATCTTTGGCAGCTTAAGTTGTTTCTACAATCCATTGCCAATACTTATCAACCACTAGAAGTTAATTAAAACTGAAGGATTCTTGTAGTCCATTAGGGATGTGTTTACCATAGGCAGGAGAGTACCATTCAGAACGTTGGTCTTGAGGTTCTCTGTTGTCTGACTCCAAAACCAGAAGCAGCATAGTCATGAGGGCTCATGATTGTGTATTGCGTTAACATAACTTCCCCAAGCCTGAAGTGGCATTCCTGCATGGTACTTAACATGGTGGGGGAGAATTAAGGGGCGGGCTAGTATGGGTGACACTGTTGTGGGTGTGTACTACAGGCCATCTGACCAGGAGAAGGAAGTTGAGCTAGAAGTAGTGTTGCGATCCTGGGCACTGGTTCTTATGTGGGACTTTAATAATCTGGATATTTGTTGGATAAGCAACACGGCCAGGCACGTGTGGTCCAGACAGTTCCTGCAATGCACTAAGGATAAGTTTCTGATGCAGATGGCAGAGGAGCCGACAAGGAGGGGTGTGCTACTGGACCTTGTTCTTACTAACAGAGAAGGGCTCATTTGGGATGTGAAGGTTGAGGGCAGCTTGGGATGCAGCAACCATGAGATGGTGGAGTTCAGGATCTCGAGTGGAAGAAGCAAAGCTATAAGTAGGATTGCTACCTTGGACTTTAGGAAAGCCAACTTTGACCTCTTCTAGGACATACTTGGAGCTATCCCACGGGTTGGAGCACTGGAAGGTAAGGGAGCACAAGAGAGCTGGTCGACATTCAAGCACCACTTCTTCCAAGCTCAGGATCAGTGCATCCCTAAGAGTAAGAAATCAGGGAAGGCTGGCAGGAGACCCGTGTGGATGAGCAAGGAGCTCATGGATGAACTCAAAGTGAAGAATAAGGTCCACAAAATGTGGAAAAAGGACCTGTCCACTTGGGAAGAATATAGGAATGTTGTCAGGGCCTGTAGGGATGCAACAAGGAAGGCTAAGGCCCACTTGGAATTGAATCTGGCAAAGGACATAAAGGATAATAAGAAAGGTTTTCTTAGGTATGTCAAAAGTAAAAGGAAGACTAGGGAAAATGTGGGTCCACTACTAAATGAGGTGGGTGTCCTGGTAACAGGGGATGCTGAGAAGGTGGAGATACTGAACATCTTCTTTGCTTTGGACTTTACTATAAAGACTCCCCTTCAGGAATCCTGGACCCTAGAGGTAAGAAAGAGAGTTTGGGGAATGGAAGGCTTCTCTTTGGTTGAGGAGGAGATGGTCTGACAGCGTCTAGCCAAAATCAGTGCACACAAATCCATGGGCCCCGATGGGATGCATCCATGTGTGCTGAGGGAGCTGGCAGAGGTGATTGCTGAACCACTCTCTACCATCTTTGACAGGTGTTGGAGAACGGGAGAGGTGCCTGAAGACTGGAGGATTGCCAATGTCACTCTGGTCTTCATAAAGGGCAAGAAGGACGATCTGGGAAACGACAGGCCAGTCAGCCTCACCTCCGTCCCTGGGAAGGTGATGGAACAGCTTGTTCTGGATGCCATCTCCAAGCAATTGGAGGAGAAGAAGGTTATCAGGAATAGTCAGCAT
>WBMW01005045.1:272640-362664 GCA_013396635.1 Penelope pileata | reverse complement strand
CAGAGAGGAATCAGATGAGGTTTAACAAAAGCAAGTGTAGAGTCTTGCATCTGGGGAGGAATAACTGCATGCATCAGTACAAGTTAGGGGATGACCTGCTGGAGAGGTGCTCTGCAGAGAAGGACCCAGTATCCTGGTGGACAATAGGTTGGCCACGAGCCAGCAGCATGCCCTTGTGCCCAAGGAGGCCAGTGGTATCCTGGGGTGCATTAAAAAGTGCGTGGCCACCAGGTCGAGGGAGGTGATCCTCCCCCTCTACTCTGCCCTGGGGAGGCCTCACTTGGAGTACTGTGTCCAGTTCTGGGCTCCCCAGCACAAAAAAGACAGGGACTTCCTGGAAAGAGTCCAACAGAGGGCAACAAAGATGATTAGGGGCCTGGAGAATCTCCCTTATGAAGAAAGGCTGAGTGACCTGGGTCTGTTCAGCCTGGAGAAGATTGAGAGGGAATCTTATAAATGTTTATAAATATCTTAAGTGTGGGAGGCAAAGGGATGTGGCCAGACTTTTCAGTGGTGTGTGGTGATAGGACAAGGGGAAATGGCCACCAACTGGAACACAGGAAGTTCTGCACAAATATGCGTAAGAGCTTCTTCACAGTGTGGGTGATGGAGCACTGGAACAGGCTGCCCAGGGAGCTTGTGGAGTCTCCTTCTCTGGAGATATTCAAGACCCATCTGGATGTCTATCTGTGCAACCTGCTCTAGGGAACCTTCTTTGGCAGGGCAATTGGACTCGATGATCTCTAGAGGTCCCTTCCAATCCCTGCAATTCTGTGATTAACCATGGCACATTTAACTGTACGAGACCAAAGCCTGTATGAGACTTATCCATTGTGTGTAACTATCTGAAGGGAGGGTTGTCAAGAGGATGGGGCCAGACTCTTCTCAGTGGTTCCCAGTGCCAGGATAAGAGACACAAACTGAAACACAGGAAGTTTGGTCTGAACAGGAGGAAAAACATCTTTCCTATGAGGGTGACTGAGCTCTAGCATAGGTTGCCCAGAGAGGTTGTGGAGTTTTCTTCCCTGGAGATATTCAAAAGCCATCTGGACATAATCCTGAGCAATGTGCTCTGAGTGGCCCTGCTTGCACAGGGAGGCTGAACTAGATGATCTCCAGAGGTCTCTTCCAGCTTCAACCATTCTGTTACTGTGTGATTATGTGAAAGCAGCTCAGACATTGTTGTCATGCATCCTACTGTGTGGTGCAGACATAGCCACAGTCACTGCTCTGATGTTTGCTTTCTTGCAGACATTCATCTCAACTGATCATCATCCATCTTATTCCATATCATTTAAGAAACAGCCTTGCAATATTGTTGACTTTTAGTTGTTCTTGACTTAGTCAAAATTAGAAAAAGAATCCATTCCTTCCCCTATGACAAAGTTCACTGAAGTGGTCTCTTCTATAGAAGGGCCCTTCAAAAGCGTTTCCAAAAGATTAAGTTCCTTCTGAATAGCATTGACGTCCTACTACTGATCCCAGTGACAGCTACTACAGGAAGCATAACCCAGGGGACACTTGCTGTTTTGTAGTACTGGGCTTGCTGCAGATCTTGGGGTGAAAACATTACATCAGCAGTGCAAGAAACAGTCATTGCAGTGAGAGAAGTCTTTCTTCCCTTAATTAAACCTCCAGCCATGTAAGCCTGCTGACATTTGAGAGGGTGTTCAGGAAGTGAGAGGTCTGGAATAAGAATTAGATTGGTAAGAACTCTTAGGGAAAGGATTCTGCCTTCTCTAGAAAGAAAAGCAAGATAAAGTCATGCAGACCAACTCTGACCCTTATACGCCCTCATCCTCCAGTAAGTAATGCCATAAATGGATCACTTAAAATTTTGTACTTCTTGGCAGCTTGTCTTTATTGCTTGAAGTGGTTTTGGTGGGTCTGATCATTAATCTCACTCGCTGTTCACAGTGCTATGCAGTTTCTTTCCTTTAAAGAATTCTCTCTAAAAATTATGTATATAAGCTTTTAAGCTTTTTGCATTCTTCTTTTCTTTGTCACTTCCTTTTACCCCCTACAATGGCAAGAGTGCACAGGCAGTAAATGTGTGCAGAACTCTCTCCCATCTTATTTATAGCTTGAATCTATCAACTAAAATGTGCAAGATGTGCACTGAGACATAACCATGTCTGTCAGGCAGAAACTAAGCATTTCTCCTTTTCACCTTGCTTTCTTAAAATGAACCCACAAACGCTTCTTTGATCAACCTCAGGACTGAATGGTATCAACTTTTGTTCCTTTTGTCTGTAAGAAGGAGCCATTGCTTTCTGGGAATTACTCCTTAATAGACAGATGTAGACTTGTACATGATATTTCTGTTCTATTTGAGAAAAAAAGACAAAAGAGAAGGATGGGAGATAAGGAATGATAAAAGACAACAAAACATACACTTGGAAAGGAGGAAGTGATGAAGTCAAAGTTCTTTGTAATCACACAATCATTTTTTAATCACTATATGAGATTCTGGGGCGACTAAATACTTGATCAACTAACAGAGAGGGACAGAACTCTCTTACAGAAGATCATATATTTACTAGCACAGTAATCTTTATCATACATGACCCACAGACAGCATGCAGGTAATATTACTCCACTGAAAGCTCTTATGATGAAAAAATAGTTGCAGGTTGCCACTGATGTGGTAAGTGGCCTTGTTGCATCAAATATGATTATTTAAATCACTGGGATACACGTTGAGGTTCTTACTTAATTGATACTCACACAGAAATAACCTTGGAGCTTACATGCTTACATGCATTTTGGCCAAGCGTGGAGTGCAACCAGAAGATGAGGCAGTGGAATTTGTACGCTGAACACTTTGCAGGCTGAGTTTTTTAAAAAAACACAGTAGCTGTAGTAGAAAGCACTGCTGGTTCTTTGCACAGGACTGTTTTCGGTCAGTCATTCTGCTACCAAAATATCAGATGAAGCCATATTATTCCTACTAGAAAGCTAGTGTCTGTTCACTAAGATTTTGGGGGGAACAAAGAAAAGAGTTTGTGAAACCACTGCTAAAAGTGGTTCAGTGTTGAAAACCTACATGTCCCAGGAAAGAAGAGGCTTCCTGCTTCAGAAGAAGCTATATCTGGAAGAATTCTCCATTCATCCCTACTCGATCAGACAGAGAGCTGAAAGCCAAGTCATTTACAAGAATTAAAATATGTAGCTCTTTTATTTCAGGAGAAACCTCTGCATATTACATAGGGAGAAGAAAGGCCAACCTTGAAGAACAAGGGCTTGAACCTGTTGCTTACTCAGTGTTATTTCATCTGATATCCTACATCAATTTGGAAGAAACCACGCTGCAAGTTTACACCAATGGAACTGTTAATCTGGCAGCCTCCTTGGAACCTGCTTTAGGGTCATCGTCTGGAGATCTGGGATTCCAGTGGTAATCTTTCTTATGTGTATGGACTTAAAGTAAATATAGACAGGAATAATGTGTCTGTTACAGACACTCTCCAGAAATAAACTATTGGTGTGATCTAACTCTTATGTGAGCATATTATACCACTCTTACCCTGTTCATGTAGGAGAACTGTTACTGACGAACAAGTTCACCAGTAAATTTAGAAGGGAGTTACCAGATTCTCAACCTTACTGAAAAAAGTCTTGTTTATCCACAGTGCTTTCAAGAAGTATTCTGTGTGTTATGTATTAATGGTTATTCTTTGAAAAGTAGTGCATTGTAGAAGTTTGCACCATGCATCTCTTCTGGGCTTGCCACATTGCTGTTGCAAGTGCAACGGTATGGCTGTCTTAGGTATTATCACATCTTTGCTCACTATAAGCAAATGGCAGTTGCATGCTCCGTTGCCAAAGTGCAAGGAAAAGATGTAAGGTAGAACTCTTGCCTAACTACTTCAGCCTTCTGGAGCAGGAGTGGGAAGAAACAGGAGGAGTCTTGGACTCTTCTTATACAGTTAAAAGTTATCTCAATCTTTTGTAAGACATTTGAAAAGCCAAGGGCCAGACTAACCTATCCCCAGTGACCCACCATCTACCTGGAAAGCCAAATGCAGCAGGAAAGCAGGAAAGCCAAATGCATCAGCTTAGTGCCAGCTTCTCTAACACCTCTCACAGCATTGTATTTTATTGGGCCAGGGCCTAAGAACTAAGACTAGTAATTAAGAGGTGCAATCCACATTTGAGCAAATGTATGACTAAATCTGATGATTGCTAAGACAGGTGAGAGAGCTGTTTGGGTTAGGGTTAGGGTGAGAGAGCTGTTTTTTTTCCTAGGACTTTGAAAACGTGAAACATTGTAACTCTCACTAAAGTTGTAGGAATTCTTAAAGGGAGAAGGGAATTTGTTGTGGGTTATTTTTAACAGCTAAAGTTAGTTACATTCATATTATGTCAGGGGCCAAAGGCCTACAGGATATGACATATGACTTTTTTAGCCTCTAAGTCTAAATAAATACGTAAGTAAATCTAAATAAACATGAGCAAACCATAATCAGGCATTTAAAAAAAGTTTAAAATAACATTTATTTAGTTGCTTAACTAAGGATTTAGAGAGCCTCCAGGTTTAGCCTGTGTGTTTTATGTATTTCTTAATACTGTGTATACTTGGCAACACCCCATAATTTTATAAAAATACAAGTAATAATTCACCGTGATCAAGCTGTGTTTATTCCCCAAGAGCAAGTGTTGTTTCTCTTTCCCCTGGCTAAAATGAATGCAGAGCTCTGAGACTTCTAAAAGGTGCTAACAACTTTCACCTGGAAAAGAGGCCTCTTTCAGGGAGAGCAACAAGTTTGGTGATTAGCAGACAAACATGAAGTTGTTAATGTGAATATCTCAGGGCTAACTGAATCTAGGTCACAAGTAATGCCTAGGTTCACAAAGAAAGTTAAGCAGAGCAGAAAGAGGCCAATTACTTTTTCAGAACTGGATGGGTCAGCCCAAGGCATTTTCTGTGCTTGTGCCAAGACTCTTATGCCCTCCCTTCTCACTCCTTCCCATTGCGGGAAGGAGTGCAGAGAGCGCTCTGCAGAAGCACTGCGTAGGCTGTGACTCCCAGCTGCTGCCTGGCTACAGGCCAGAATGCCCTTGGTCAGCTCCCTTACATAGAACCAGACTATATATATACTGCAAAATGAAGATCAGGCCTACACATAGCAAGCTGTAGCTCAGGCTTTCCACAATGCTGGCTGAAGGTCAGAGGGCCTGAGTCACCTCACTGACCTTCCATGTTTCCATCTGTTTTTAAATCTCAGTGCCTACACCTAGCTTTCATGCAGGCTCTTCCTCTCTCTATAATGTCTGTAAAGTCTTTATGGCGAATGGAAATAAATTAGGATGTAACAGGTATTACATTCATCCAAGTTATTTTAAAAGTCTGTGTTAAGCTGAGATGAATCAAGCCTTAAAAACACTTCCTTCCCTTTTCCTGACTTTAGAGGGGAATCCATGTAAGATGTCAGTTTAGAACATCAGCTGATGTGGTCCAGCTCCTGCATGTCCCCACTGCATAAACATGGGCAGACCTGGACTACGATGACGACCAGATTTGGACTTTTCCTCTCCAGAGAACTCTGGAAGTCTGCTCACGTCCATGCTTCACAGTGTGGTTCTGGGTAAACAACATGGGTGGCAAGTAACTAGAAAATTGGATCAGACCCACAGTTAATTGACTTTCTGAATATATCTACCAGTCTACAAGAACAGATTTGTGTAGCATGCCATGAAAGTAGTTAGCCTCTTTGGACTGCAGCTGAAAGCAAATTATAAGAGCCCAAGAGACTCTCTGCAAATGCCTCCTTAGCTGCGTGATCTGAAGCCTTTCTACAGAAGACCTTCCCTGATTATAGCCAGCTCTGGCCTGAAGTCACTAGAGGATACTCTGAATGCGGGCAGGTAAACTGCAAAACATGTTTGGGTGCTTCAAGGTCTGCTTTGGCTTCCAGTTCTTTTTCAGGAGAATAATTTAAATGTGAATAGACAATGAAGATCATGGAGTGCAGGATGAAGGCATTCTCAGGAGGGCAAACGTTACGTAAAAAATTCACTTAGCAAATTTATCTCAGAGGTGCTGAGGTGCTGACTCATGAAAAATGTTCTGTAATCTCATTGGGTAGAGCCTCAGTCAACTGTAAGGACATTCAAGAAAAGGTGACTTACTGCAGGGGGGAAAGACAGATGCTGATCACAGATAAGAACAGAACTCAGAGCTCAGTGTTATTGCTGGCTGTGCCACAGCTCTCTTGGGTAGCCTTAGGTAAGTCAGACCACCCTTTGGTGTCCCAGTTCCTTCGTTCTTAAAAAGGAAGATGACCCCTTCTAAGGGAAGCACTGTGTAGTCTGTGGATGCTGAATGACATTACGGCTCATTTGCTTCTAGTTGGCGGGCTGAGCTAGATGTAACAGATTGGGTATTATCACCACACGGTCTGAAGTTCCTCCGCTAAGCTTCCTCGTGATGAAAAACTTGAACCATCAGAGCAAATGAAGGGATTACACTCAGGTCTCTGGCCAAAACTCAGAAGTGGGTTCTGGCTTTCATGGCTCTGTAACTTCACAAGTATTTTTATTAGTATTTTGGGAGGAAAGGGAACAGAATCAGCTGACAAGCTCCTGCTGGTCTGGATCTGATACAGAATCAAAATAAGAAAACTAGGTTTGGATATATGGGTATCTTTACCATAACGATTTCCCAGGATGTTTAAACTGAGCCTGCAAATCAAAAAAGTAGCAAAAGAAAACACTTTTCTCTGCAATTACAGAACAAACTGAGAATTGTTTATTTGCTGTTTTAAGATGTCCTTACTGTATTCATTATTTTTTGCTGTCAGAGAGATGCAACAAAGGCTCATGTTTCTCACAGCACTTCTGTTTTTGTATTCTAGTCAGGACATACCTTGGGAGGGAGGTTATTTTCCCCCATTTCTCTATACAGAAGCGCCGAAGCCCGTTGCTCCCTCGGAGAGCTGCAAAGCCCTCGTATGGCACACTTGATGTTCCAGTAACGAACTGCAACAACCGCAGTCTCTGCTCATTGTTAAATCTCTCCACTGCTGCCCAGAACCACCGTATTACTATGTGTCCATCATGGTAACCTAAACCAAGAAGCAAGAGAGAGAAATTAAATTCACACCCTCTAGTGTAACTAGCATGGGGCAGAAGATCCACAGAAAAGATCCTGACCTAGCAATATATCTCATTCTTAATGAGTGGTAGTTCATAGCCTCCATCTTCTCCTGGCTCTGGATACTAAGACTAACCCACTTAAAGCTCTAAAATGCAAATATATATTTATTGTACATTTTCTTCTTAAAAATTCCTTGGCAAGAGCTGGCGCTACCTGCATAAGTTATAAAAGATCAGTTGTGATGTGCCACACAGCTTGAGTCCTAATGACTTAACAACTTCTGGTTCCCAAATACATTCTCTTTTGGACTGCAAAAGTGTCCAACATATGGTGACTTGGGGCTGCAAGTACTTCCCTGGCAAACCTCCTACATGTGGGGTTCTGTGCCTCAATCAGTGCTAGTGAAAGCCAGCAGAAAGCCAGGTTAAATCTGTATCAATAGCTAAACTTAAAACAAAAAACAAAAAAAACGGGGAATAACTTGAGGGGCCAGCTGTACTTGTGGTTAGCTGAGTATTTCAAGGTAACACAAAGGTTGGGCAGTCAAAAGCAAAGACTTAAGCCTTGTATTTCAGAGAGGGATATGTGAACCTCAGAGACTTTCCTTCTGTAACAAAGAACTCATGGATTTTGCATTTACTCATCATTCAAGACAGACTGGATAAATCATGTTCAGCATTTAAAGCAAAAACAGGCCCAGCATTAAGAGGAAAAGGGAAAAAGTCCAACTCACATAGGTTGAGGGGATGGCTAAGCAACTTCTGTATTTTGTTGAAGTGTAATTGGGAGCAGTGGAATTCAACTTTTAAGCCTCCTTCCCTGCTGAGGCCAAGAGGACTTGTGATACTACTTTGAAGGAGGCCAGGAGTTAACTCACAGTCATCTGAGTAAGTAACTTTTAGACCTACTACTGCAAATCCTTTTCTGTTCGTAATAGTCAAAACTCCTGTTAACTTGGTAGAAAGTGATAGTGCATAAAATCTGGACAGAAGTAGCAGAAGCAAATTCAGTGTTATTACATCTGTCGATTCAAACCTGATGTCTTATTTTATCTCATGAGTCATTCTTCATAAAAATTTTCTGAATAAAACAAGGCATTTCCTTCAGGAAAGACAGAAGGAAAAGATGGATCAAGTCTTTCATGTTTTAGACCGATAACATTCAAAATATTAGTAAGCATCAGCAGACAGTTTACCTCCACGATATTCTGTGTTGTTACGCCAGTCATTGAGATCTATTTCTGCAGTGCCAGCTATAACCAGCTCCAGTTCTCTGGCATCAAAAACAGAGACAAGCCTGGAGTCTACAACCTGGAACATAAAATAGTTGTAAGAATGGTTTCATACTGGAAATAAAGCAGATACAATGCCTCGTAAACCTAGGGCTCTGATGGCCAGCTCTTTAAGTGCTGGCCATTGAAGTCTGCATGTTGACAGCTAACTTCCACTTCTCTGCTGATAAATCTGTGCTAGCTCTTCTTCCACGAGTCTGCTGGTGTTTTGATCTGCAAACAATGACGACACATACAATTTGAACTGAATGAGGGAAAAAGTGGCAAAAAAGTCTGTGCAAAAAATTCTTCATTGTTAACATTGATTCTGATGAGTGATTTTGACAGTCAAATAAGCACTAGATTTGTAATACGGATAATTTGTTTTGCACTGGCATTTGTTTACAGTTGTGTACGGTGGCCTTAGGTCTTCAACCAGTAAAGATGCAGCAGAGGTTCATATTCCTCATTAGGTGAAACCAAAAGCTGTAACAGTCTGAAGTATTTACAGGGAGAAAAAGCTAGTGAAGCATCTGGGCATTTTAGTAAGCTGCATGCTTTGACAAACCCCTTCTACTGGACAGGGCTGACCAAGTCTATGCAGCTACAAAGACACCGCCAGTGGCCTCCACTCCCAGTAAATGTCAGTGCATGACTGCTCAGAGAGACCAATTATCAGTACAGTTCCATGCATTCAGTATCTGCTGCTTTGTTTTCCAGAGTTCCTATTCTTTCGGTTTACTTCCCTCTGTGAGATATCCCTCAACTTCTGCTTACATAACACTGCTGCCAGGGAAAGATACATGGTTGAATGTGATCAGTATGGGACACAAATAGGTGACAACCTGGAGGGGTTAGCAAAGCAGCAGGTTTTCACCCCATCTTTGACAGTCCTTGTAGCAGCTCTGCCAGAAGGGTGTTCTCAGATCCAGGTCTTCAGCAAAGGTAAGCAAACAAAATCCAGGGACAACAATGGAGCACCAGCCATGAATACCAGCAAGTTATTCAGCTGACTGCCTCCCAGGACTAACGTTACTGCAATGAGTCCCTAAAGGTGCAGTCGCACCAGCTCTTCACTGAAGTGTACAATTCTTTACAGTCTGCTTTTGTATCACAGCCAGGTAAAATAAAGTTTGCAAACCACCCCATCTCTTGAATGGACAATCTGAATGGACAACAGTGATCTTTCTTAGCTGTTGATCATTATGCTTTATCATATTCAATACACTTTTATTTCTTTCCTTTCTCCCTTCATGCTAAACATGCTCTCTCCACGGTCCCTGGCTGCTACAAATCCAGGCACTCCAATTCCTTGCCATTTGTGTCTTTTGCTACTTCCTGGGGTACTGATGAAGCATATTTTAACTATGGGTCATCTCATTCAGTTGACGAAAGGAAGACAGCGGTCACTGTTACTTACTTCGTAGAAGCCACGGACCAGGGCCTCCGTTTGCTGAACCACTCCTCGTTCCACTCGCCACTTAACCATTCTCTCAATGTACTCTTTTTTGTTCTTTTCTGTCACTGCTGTATTTGCCCCTCCAGATTTCAACTCTCTCTCTGTCACCTACAGAACAAAGATGAATAACGGAGTAACAATGTATGGATCACTCTGTGTTTCAAATTTAAGGTGTACTTTTGGAAACATACGTGAAAAAGGTAACAGCCGTATTTCTAGTTCTGCCCTCCTGGTCTCTTGTCCTTTTGTAACAAAAAGAAAAGGGATATTGAGGGGCACTCACCTTCACCCCCAAACCATGCCTGCAAGACATTCAGAGAGTAATTCAAAACCTTTGGTTTACCACATGTATATTTAGCAGAGTGGGAAGCTTGAAGAAGCTACATACAACTGTCTAATCTCTGTTGCTCTTTCAGCCCTAGCTGTAGCCTTACCCGCAGGTGAAGCTGGACTGACCTGTAGGTTACTCTGAAGTGTGCAATCAAAGATTGATTCTGAGAACACCATCCATAAGCTATAAGCAATGTGCCATTCTAGCCAATCTTTTTATCTCCTTCTCTCCCACCTGCTCCCAAGAGTTGCAGAGAGGCTGACATAAGAAGGAGGTATCCATGCCAGATTGCTGCCTGGTGCAGGCTACACAAGCAGTAGTATGGGAAACAACAGGATGGAGGCAATGCCAGCAATGGAACCAGCAGACTGTCATGCTAACTGGAAGGGCTATGTACCAATTTGTGACAGACTCTTCATCAACAAGCGTTACCCTTACACATAATTGGTGTAGTAAAGGTGTTTACTCAGAAATGCCAAAAGCCAAGAAAATTCTCACAAAGTGAATACTTCCAATATACTACCTCAACAAGAGCTGACATTGGACAGCACCTTGCACAGACAACAAATACAGTCACTGTGGCATTCAGAATTTTGTATCAGCCATCCAAACCTGAGAAGTTATAAGCTATCTAGGAGTAAGAAAATGGCAATCAATATGCACTGTAAATATTTTTTTTAACCAGAGCCACAGAATTTCATCGCATTTTAATGGTCAGCTTAGTTGGCTTGGGTTACTAAGGCTTGAGATTGAGAATTGATTTAAGGAATCAATCTAGATTCTACCTAGCAAGCATATACCCTACTGACATGTGATAGGAAATAGCATTCATTCTGTAATTATTTTCACATTCAGTCCAGTGGATTTTAAAGGAAGAATGTTTTGCTCGCATCTTCAGTTTTCTGCTCGTATAACAATGATGTCTAGCACAGCCAGTAAATGAGCTGCACAAATACATATTCATTATTTTTATTATTTGTAGTATTATCTACTTATTACCCTCACAGAGAGCACGCAAAGCATGCTAAGTATTTACGTCATTTTGCTGGAAGGACATGTAGAAAAATTATGAAAACAGTGAGTCATCTAATCTGTAGCTTTGTTGAGAAACAACAAGAACAAGTAAGGTTGGATGTAATGAGTTAGGAATTCTTAGCTGGTTCAGGTTAAATTCCCAAATATAAATCACTACATCACCATTACACAAGCAAGGCTGCATCATTCAGAAGGTAAGACTCTGCTGCGTACAGTACAGCTGCCACGCTGTACTTTCCAAGACTGTACAGCATTAAGATACATTGGTTAAAACCAATGAATAAATGTTGCCTAACTTTAAGCGTGACCACAAATCCAGTTGTTCTATGTCTCCTTGCAAGGTTTCCCACAAATATCCAGACATACGGGTGATTTCTTCAGCTTATCCATATAATTTCAAATACAATTATTGGTCTAGACTTGGAAGCAGCAAATCACTGACTATTTTTTTTTTCTTTTTTGTTCACAGCGGTATTAGTCAGAGATGTGAGCTAGAATTCAGAGCAGCACATTCAGAGCAGCAAGGAAACATTGCAACTAATCTAGCCCACTTCTATTACCAGACCAGAGCAATTGCCAGTGCATCCACGTGTAGGGCTTGGAGACCGTTAGGCCTGGATGAACATTTTCTACTAAGTAAAAGCATGAGAAGGTACTTAGAGTCACAAGTAACTGCCGCTCTCTGAGTCTTAAAAGCAAAACTCTCAAACTGGCATCCAGTATACGCAAATAAAAATGTGGGATGCTGGGTCTGACACTATGTATTTGCTCCGGTCAGTCTGGAAGAAGGCTAGAGATCCTCACTAGTACATTCTAATTTAAAAAAAGGTACCAAGAAAGAGGACTTAGCACAAAAGATTTAAAAACTGAATGCACGGGTCAGAAATGCACAAGAAAGAAACAATGGAGGAAGTGGTGACTTGTCCATAATAAAGTCATTGTGGAAACAAGACAAAAAGCCTGTGACTCTTCTGCCATACAGCTTCTCAGAGAGCCACTATTTCTTGTTTCCCTTAACCAGCCCTTGAAATCCAGCTTCCCAAATATTAATAGAACTCCCACTGTGCATAGCAAAGCAATGTTCAGATGGCATTTAAGTGGTCAGATACTCTTGGCATGCAAGAATTTCCAACTGGGATCCATCTGTGAGAAAAAAACGTGCTTGAGATTTCTTGGGTATTTCACCGTCAGTACTTAGCAAATTTCATAAGGGAGAAATCTCACCTTCACGTAGAACTCTTGGATTCTGACAATCACAATTCACAGTGAGAACCATTTTTTCCCATCATTAGTTCTAGCAAGGCTACTGTCTAGTGCATATGAAATAAAGCACTAGATAGCATGTGAACTGGCATCAACATTTTTTTGTGTTCTTTTGCTTTAGTATCACAATATCTACAACGGATTGCAATCTTATTTCTGTTCTTTTTGGAGCCATCTCTTATCTTTCATAACAGACACCTTTGTAATTGCCTAGCTTTTTTCTTTGGGGAGAGTGCAACAAGTGTGCCAGATGCACACCTTCAGATGCATTAGGGCAATTCAAGCGGAGATTCTTATCCATCTTTGTAGTCCAATGCAAATACAAACTTGTCTCATCTGTCTTTGTGAATATGTCTGCATGCTTCTGTCTGCCTTCATTTATTAGTCTTACGTAGCCATATCTTCCAGGGAAACCACTGTACTGTCAGTTGAATGTCACGCAAACTCTTAGCTTTTGAGAGGAAAATCCCCTGCATTTCAGTTTGTGAAAAACAATGTTAATCTTTCCTACAGGGGATTCTTACCTCAATTCTTCTGCCCCATCCTTTTTATTTCATCTGTTTTTGACTCTGCTGATCCTTCATGCACTTGCACAACAAGCAGACTAAGTTCAGTTTCGAAAATATCCCCTGAAGTCTTGCTTGTTTTCTGTTACTTTCAAACTTAAAGCTGAGCAAACCTTTTACTCTCAGGGCCAGAAATTCTTGCTTCTAAAGTGAGTCTAACTCTTCCCTTGCTCTGCATGCCTTTACTCTGCACAAACTTCTCCTGTCAACTTTTCTTGTGAGGGCTAAGAGCCACTGTCTGTATATTCCACCTGGTCTCTGTTCTTTTTGACACTGCGCATCTCTACACCTAGGAGTTAACTTCTTTCCCTTGAGATTCTGCAGTATCTGACAAGCCTGGTTCTTCAGTCTCTCTAGCTCCCAGCATGTCCTCGGAGATACTTAATCTTTCCCTGAATATTGCTTTGGGTTCTTTCAAGACTTTTCAGAGACAGTTATAATCTAGTATGGATTCCAACAGCAAAGAGCACCATGGCTTCAGTGTAAGCCCAAGAAACCCACAGAAGACCCTGGTATGTGTTCTGTTAGCCAGTGTGCACTGAAGCCAGAGTTATTCCCTGCAGTTATTCAGATTAGCTAGATTAAAGAGAATTGTCTGACTAATGTAGAGTTGAATGCTAAAAAGCATAATAACTGGATGTATATAGCAAGATGCTAAGCAGGTGGAAGGTAGATAAGACACACAGAAACAAACAGGAATATATTAGACAAAACAGTGGTGAGAGTTGCCACATCCTACACCACCTGCCAAATGCTTTTCTTCCTTCCTGACCCCCCTCTTTTCAGTCACAGCAGCTTTAAGTTAAATCGTTTGAATTCACTGAATGCCAGAATCTGTGTGAACTACACCCTGGAGAGAAGAACTGCACTCCACTTCAGAGAATTCCTCATGCTCATCAGCGTGTGGCTCAAAAGGCCTGTAGGGGGGCTGTGGCTGGTATTTTATAGTATGGACCCTAAGAATAAACATCTACATCGAAACAGGTGGCTTGAAAGAAACAGAAGGCAGGAGAAGGAAATGTTATTGAAAGGCTAAATGATCTGTTCCGACATAAAGATGTTCACCATGCTCAACTCTGTCAGATTCAAATTTGCTTTTCAGATGTTTTGCGTAGCTGTGCTCACCTGTCCAAACACCTCCTCGTTCACTGTGAAGGTGAGATCCAGGATATCTGTGATGTTGTTATCTTTCATCCACTGCAAGCTCTGATGGAACTCTTCATCCAGGTACTCTAAGTCACTTAAATCACATGGCCTGGTTGTGAGGCAAGAAAAAAGATGTAGCTGAATATATGACCCCATGACTATTGTCAGGATGACTTACTAATAAGAATGTGAGCAAATTTATGACAGAGATCCAACATAAAGCTGGTGTTTGTTTGGTTTTGTTAACATCAAAGCCTCTCTTAACACAGACCCTCTTAACGCAGCTCTGCAACTGTCTGCACGGCTGGGCTCAAGGCCAATTCTGTTGGCTGCCTGCACTATTTGTTGTTGGAAGGCACCCCTGGGGCTCAATTTTATGTGAATCTTCAAGATGCCCTGTACTTCAAGGCACACACCTTCACCCCCATTAGGCCCCACCACGTTGTGCCTGGCTGCTTCCATGTATCCATCATCATGTGTGTAAGCTCACAAGACTGACATAAGGCAGATCAGGCAGCCTACATTTTTGCTAATAAGGAGCCAGCCTTGCTTGCTGAAAGGGCAGGTGGATGTTACAGGCAATCTGGTTTCAAATCCCCTAAGGAGGAAGAAAGATGCAAGAGCACTCTAGGTTTTACTCTATTTTCAGACTAGCTCAGATACAATGTAAGTATGAATGTTTGAACCCCAGCAATACTCACTGTTGAAAAAACATAAAATGAAATACACGCTAAAGAACTCTATGGACTCTTAATAGAAATATCTTTCCTGATTTGGATTCATCCTAACCAATAACCTATTTCAGCTATGCTTTAGTGTAGTCTTCATCATTTAATTACAGTCTTGACTTAATACTTGTGGCTTTTGTTAGTGCTGCAAATTTTATGTACGTTCTCTTCCTGCAGTCTATTAAAGAGGGATTGATTATAAGTTAAAGTTAACCTCATAAACCTTACAGAATTGACACTGAACGTATTACTAGTAGCTTCTGCTTGCTAATGTTAAAGATAGTAGAAGACCAACAAGCAACATTCACTGTTTCTATCATCTGCATTAGCATTCTTAACTTAGCCCAAGCTGTGTTTAGAATGAAAAACGAACCCGCCAGTGAGGCATGAGAATTCATGTATTTTTCTTAATATGCCCTCCCCCACCCTATTTTTTTAAAGAGGAAATAATGATGTCTGTTCTATCAAAGATGCTTTTCAGTTTTCCACATTTTAACTGCTAGCTTTTAATTAATAATAAACTCTGGAACTATGGGTCAGTACTTTCAAAGGCACATCCCTAAATGCCATACTTATTACTCACTTTTATCAACATCAGCAGCATTTACAAAGGGCAAATTTTTGGAGAAAGTCAAGAAATATTAAAATGTGTTTGTTCTCTATCGCAGACAAACCAACAAACAACAGAAAGAAATTGAAGGTCAGAGTACTGGAAGCAACTCCATGAGGTCTGTGTCTCTGTAACATCCATGGTTGGATCACTGTTTCTGCATGGTTGTATGCTTATACTTACAGCCTTAATAGTGCTTTGTAGAACGGCCTTGTGAAGAAAGCATCAAGAAGGTACTGATGAATGAGAGCAAGGCCAAGAATACGACCACTGAACCTGAACCTAGGATACAAAAATGAAGAGTAAATGAAGTGTAGCTCAAGACATTCAGCATGGAAATTTATACAGGTAGCAGCTATTCTCTGTTTCTCACTTAGTTTCTTAGATTTATTCATTTATTTATTTTATTACCAGCTGTTATCTCTCATTACCCCTCATTTCTCTGACTGATCAATAATGGACCTCTTCTTGATCCATCTCCTGCAGTACCCATATGTGCAGCTGGCATGTTGTATTCTTGCCCATGCCAAAACAATAAATGCTTTGAACATTCAGTTTACGTGATCTTTAGTTGAATGTTCTGAAGGAAACGGACTCCATCAAATACAATATTTAGCCAGTGAAAAACTGTAATACTCCATCTGGCCTTAGCAGAAAATGTACTATGAAAACTCTTTCCACAGTGGGACTTTGAAGTACTTTAGAAGGGTAATGAGTTGACTTTATAGGTGAGAAACTGAGATTCAAAGAAGTTAACTGTTGCAAACAAGGACATACATTAAAATCAGTAGCTAAAGCTCAGGGAAACTGTACTCCCTAATGGTGATGCTCAGTGTTCACATAGCCCTGTGTTTGTTTCTCTTTCTAAGAACAACCTCCAGTCCCACTCCAAGTACACTCAAAAAGTGCTCTGCCCATTAGAGTCTATGACATGACAATAAACTGTTACATTTTTCTATGATTTTTTTCTACAACTTAGATATTGTTCTATCAAATCTGGTTTTAAATTAGTCACCTCAGAGAGAAAAATACAGAACTGGTGTAAGTCCAGGTGTTTTTTTTCTTTCTTTCTTTTTCTTTTTTTTTTTTTTTTGGTAAAACCAACCGCCACAGCCTATCCAAAACTTGTTTGTGAAAAAGGAAAAGAAAAAATAACACATCCTAAGTGTAAGCAATTGAAGTCTAAGCTGACTGACATCACAGTAAAGTTTTATTACACAAAAGATGAGAAACAGATCAAAAAGCTGAGAAACCATTCCTTCTGCTAGAGGAGCCAGAGCAAAGACCCCTCCTCATGCATACGCATGAAACATGAATTTCATAATGAAAGCGGCACAGAATATCCATGCAGTCAACTTTATGCTCAGGGGACAGTACGACAAGTGCTTAGTTTGTCAAATGGGGCACAAAATAGCGTGCTGTGGGACCAGTTAGCATTTACATCACCACAGGAGCTGCCTGGGGGTCCCCTGCATTCAAGAAAGGTGCGTATGGTATGCAGCTGATTGGTAACAGAAGCATGATTATATTACCCCCTCACAGCTGTTTCCACAGCAGCAACAAAAGGCAGCTGTTGGGTCTAGTTAGGACCTGCTTCACTTTACTTGTGCTCCAGTGCAACGTTTCCAGCAAAAAGAAATGAAAAGAGGGGGAGCTGACACAAGGAAAGCACAGTGGAAGCCAGACAGCTCATATCCCAGAAATGCTGAGCCTGTAATCCATCAGTTTTATAGCACCTTCAGGATCTATAATCAAGTCAGTTTGTCCTACATAATACATGTTGGCTTTTTTGGGTTTGTTCTTCACAGCTTCATCCCCCCATCCCTATACATTTTGAAAATGAATGCTGAATGAAAGTACTATCAGCAGTGGGTGTTCCTCACCACAACGCTCATCCCGTGGCTACCCAGCTGTGCAGGAGACATATGAAATAAAATAAAGCTGAAAGTAGATTGCCAAGAAAAGTCTCCCTGGTTCGGAACTCTCTGCTCAGAAACTGCTAGAATGTATGAACAGCATTGGTTTCTTTCTTGTTGCTTGTACCATTTCTGCACCTCTCTGTGGCTTTGAGGGTATTAATGCAAAGCTGACATGAAAGGCTGGTACATCTAGATCAAGGTGTTTACAAGCACATGCTATGGTAGCCATTACTGGGCAATTTAATTGGAACCAGTGCCTTATGGCAGACCTGTTTCGAACAATCCAAAGGCCGTGGGCAAAATGTCTATGTGAAAAGATCAAGTCTGGTGGATCAGCCTAAGCAAACCTATGCAGAGCAACCCTAGGTTGTACAGTCCACTCTAACTGGGGGCCCGACTGTGGTTCCACAGCCCCAGCCCTTGCAATGATACAGTGCTAAGTGGTGTGGATAAAAGATGTGAAATAATGAGACATTGCCACTCTCGTTGGTTTTCAATACAACAGATAAAAAAAGCTACAGTGCAAACTACAGGTCTTGGCAGCGCCGTATCACCCCAGGGAGACACAGTATTTTATGGCCACTGCTGCTCTTCCATCCTGAGGGGGCTAAACCAGAGCCCAGAAAACCTTCCTCCTCTGTACCCAGACTTGATATCTTTGTAGAGACTTAGTATACCCAACTCTGTGAGCTGAAGAGTGGTGTAAGAGAAGGTCCTCTGGTCCCTTTTCCATTCTGGACAGGGCCTGGGGCCACAGGCTACACCCCTTTGATGAAACACGTGCTGTGGTAAGTCAGTAGATACCTGTCACAAGGGAAGTCTTTGCTAAAGTGCTCACAGGACAACTCTACAGTCTACTGGCATATGTGTCAGTACTGTCCTTCAACCTGACGCTGCTATCAGCCAAGCCTAACAGTCCCACTTACAATATAACAAAACTTGCAAAAAGCAACAAGAAGCCTTCAGAGCAAAAAACTTGAGGAAAGCAACAAGAAATCACCTCCTTTACAAAAGACAGTTAAAACAAAATCAGATCCTTGTGTTTACTTCTTCTGGAAGGATTTAGAGCACAAGTGAAAGTCAGAGCTGGGTGAGACAGTCCTTTCAGAAAAACAAGTTTTCTTGACACAATAAGCAGCACAGAGGTAAATCCTTGCTGAAGGGCACATACCTTCCTTAAACCTGGCTTGCATTTATCTTTCTAAGGAAGTGTAAAATGCTTGCTCGATTTCTTTCTAGCAGAAAAGATAGCTTGAGAGAGGTGGGGAATGCAAAGTCTCACTCTGGCTTTTTCTTTCAACACCCCTACCTTTCTGAGACAATCACCGTCTGAGTAATGCACTCTGGCAGAGAGGGGAAACACAGGAGGGAGTTAATGAACAGGAAATGGTGGAAGGAGAGACAGAATTAATGAGCAGCAGAGCTGCTCTGGTTTGCCTGCCCATTGACACCACTGGTACACTCAAAAAGGACATTGTGTGCACCTGCTTTCTGGCTTCTTAAAACACTACTCTCTGACTCATTTGCAGGAATATCCATACTACCCATCTAACTCCCTTTCCTTCTGAGGCTGCAGGTGCCCCTGAAACAGCCTATTTTCACAACAGCCTGCTGCAAAATAACGGGCCTGTTCTCCTCAGTGGGACTTGGCATACTTACCACATGTCTGTGCACACAGAAAGACAAATCCATATGTTGTAGCAGCGACTAAGCAGCATTTTGTCCTCCAACTGCAGGTGACTCACAGGAAATTTAATTTACTCTGGTCCTTATCATATAGCAGCAGAATAAGGCAAGACCAATAATGACCTTTTGTTACAGAGCCCTCTCTTTATTGGTTGAACTGACACAGGACACAGCTGTACATGACATGACAGTCCTTCCTTGGATTCAGATGGAAAATGATGCACCTTGGCAAAGTTGTCTGTGCATACAGTGGCAGAATGCTTTTTGTTTATTGTTCTACAGAGGATGCCTCGTGGGCTAAATTAGCTATGGCATGAGAAATCAGCAAGTTCGCTAATGATACATAGCTGGGAGGAGAGGCTGACACACCAGAAGGCTGTGTTGTCATTCAGCGAGACCTCAGCAGGCTGCAGAGTTGGGCAGAGAGGAAGCTGATGAGGTTCAACAAGGGCAAGTGCAGAGTCCTGCATCCGGGGAGGAATAACAACATGCATCGGTACAGGTTAGGGGCTGGAAAGTGAACAGGTACAGCAAGTCTGCTTGCAGATTGTCATAAAATACAAAGAGATGTGTTTGAAGTTGTGTGAAACATACAGACATCGACCAATAACTGAAATTCAGGAAAAAAAAAAAAAAGACTAAAAACTGATTTTCTGGGAGAAAAACTATCTGGCAAAAATAAAATTCCATTAGGGGTTTCAAATCCTGAGCTGGTACTGTTTCTCTTCAGATGACGATCTACAGGAATAAACCTTCTCTTGCCAGTCTTCCTTTACATAGTTTTACTTATCTCAGCACCTGGGTTTCATATAATCAGTGTGCTTCAATAAGTCAACCTCTCAATTTATTACTAAACTGTGCAGAAATTTTCTGACTGAACAGGCCAGTGTATTACTGACTCCAATCAGTGCCTGCCCTGCTTTTCTATTCTGGATCTATCTGCAAATGGAACACAGCATTCTGTTTCTCAGTACAAAAGAGTAACTACAAGAAAAAGAGATACTGGTTATACATGATGGAAACATGCACTGTCAATTTCCTCTCATGTACCTTGAATTAGCAATTAAACCTCAAACCATTAATTTACCAGTAACTGAAAAACAATGAGATAATGCACTGCTTTTTTATTTAACCTAATCAAATCCTTCAAAAGTCCTTTTTCGTTTGTTTGTTTTTTTAAACCTCTACCCTAGCTATGTTGCATTTTCATCCAAGTTGTCTTTTCATCTTCTTTATAACCTCACTATACCAACCACAAGAAAACTGTCAGGTATGGCTAAAGCGCTAATTGTGTCACAGAGAAAAAAGCATGCTTTTATCAGGGAAGCTGCAGGCTGTTCTACTTTATCAAAAAAAAAATGATGGGCTAAGATGATATAGATATGAGAAATACGCAACACCCCTCCAGGTTACTTTACAACACAATCCATCAAACTGCTTCCAGAAGGACTCTTTGGTTTAAGCACATCGTGGCACCAAGTAATTGCTCACACAGAGAAACAGTTAGAGTGGCATTTGCACGGCACTGTGTCCAAGTGAAAAAGCCCTCATAGAACTGGACATATATGAAGCACCATGCCAAGGTATCCGCACTGGCTTCTTGCACATCAACTGAGCCATGTCAGAAGTTATTACTGCAGATACAGAACTGATTCTACTTTATCGAGACCTCCACTGTGTGGAGTCATCACAGGTACGACAGCCTTGGTGTCACAGGCTGTCTGAGCACCAGAGAATCCAGACACAGGAAAAGCAGAACTGACTTTCAGTTCTGTCTTTCAAGCTAATAAGGACATCAATAAAGTGGACAGGTTTTCTATAACATGAAATCTGTGCCATATCTGTCACTCTACCAATTGCAAACAAGTTTCATGAATTGTAGCACTTTGGAGGAGGAGAAAAGGGATGTGACATGAGTGCTGGAGTGCCTGTCTCTGCGAGCACAGCTATCAGCCTCATGAACCGTAATGTGCAATTCTCCTCCTCTCAGAGAACGCCTGGCAAAAAAGATCCTGATGTCTCAGTCAAACTTTTTGGAAAAACTAGGGGGAACACTTTGTAAACCTATGAACTGATGAAGTTTTATATACTGCATGATTTATCTTTGCTTTCCATAGCTTTGCCATGTGTTGAAACAAACTAGTCAAGTTCCAGAGGAAACCACAGACCCATAGATTGAGTCATCTGCCAGACAAGAGGGCCATAAAAGCACAAGCCAAATGACTGCACATTTTACTTTAATGGCTAACTAAGAATAGTGAAGCCACAATAATTGACTTAGTCAAAGGAAGCATGTCCTTTCCAGTCTGTCTGGGGTATTAAAGCATAGGAGACTGCTCATCATAAACTCACTGGTAAGCACCCAGGAATGTTTACGCCATGTTATGAAGCATGAGGCAGATGCCCTTAGGCTAACTGCAAACAGGTCATCCGCAGTGCAGAGCCACGTGGATTTACTACTTCAGGTCTAGAAGTTGTACATTGCGATTACATTGTGCTGCATTTCAGGCTAGCAATCTCCACCTCCTGGGATAAGGTTCCTCAATTGAGTAAGCTCAGAAATCTGTGTTCTAAAATTCAGCCACACTATTAATTGTTTGACAGTCTGTTTTAGGTCTCCTTCCACGAAACACTGAACCCCTTTAACTTTTTTTAATACCAGGGAAAACTGACAGCTCTGATCCAGTCCCAGGAACACGCAGAAAGTGGCTGACCCGGACCTTTGCATTGCTGTTCTCTGAAGCCTAAGAAAAGTTTTGACTTTTCCATTATGAATCCTTCCAATACAATAAAATATTTCAAGATTCTTGTCAATCTTTCTGGAATGCAAGTTACGATACAACGTAAAAAGCTTCCTTCGATTGGACACAAGATACTGAACTTATAATTCTGTGTTCCTATTATTAAGCAAATATTTTTTCATAGATGCCACCAGCACAGGTGAAGATTTTTCTCATCCTTCACAATTCTGAGATTTTATTGAGATTTGGAAAAATAATCCTGTTCCAAGTTGGGGCAAAATAACAAACTTGACATTACCTTTCTCCATATAAATATATTCAGATCAGACCAATGTACATCTTTGACCTTCCCTCTTTTTGCATTTTCTTGTAACACTCAGCTAACACATTGAAATGGAAAATAATTTTCAATGGATGAACAAAACTTTAGCTTCCAAAACATCTCAGGGAAACAAATACACAAAGAGAAATGCCTTTTCTACTAAAAAAACCCAACCTAAATGGCTTTGAGTGATTTACTGAAAACAATTCTGCTCTGCAATTTTTTTAATGCATTAATTGTGTTTATTAATAAAAAAAGTTAGCTTGGGAATTTCTGCGCCTGCAGAACCTGTAATCGACTTTTCTTTGCCTTACCAATGTCTGAATAAAATGCAGTGAGAAATAAGGAGCAGCAAAGATGATTGAGTGATACTTTGCAGTGACAGCTCAGCCTTGCCATTCCAGTGTGGTTCGAACAAGATATATGAGGACATTCATCACTCACTGGGAGTTTTTCACCACTGAAAATAAATGCAAAAAACTGTCCACTCTGATGCTTCCCTGCAAGCCCACATGCTCAAAGACTGTGGATTTTACCCTTTTCTCTTCACTACACCTAAGGTGGAGACACCATACAGATTTTCATGGGAACACTCCCATCACTGAGCAAATTCAATCCACAATGTTGCAAAAGACTACATGGCCTTAAGGAAGGGGGGAAAAAAATCCTGTAAAAAACCGACAAAATTAGTAGAACAATTGCCTTTCCCTCCAACCAAACTAATTATGGAAGTGGTGCTACACAGTATGAGATCCAGAGAAGGGAAAAGGAGGAGAGTTTGTTGGAGACAAAACTTTTTTCAGCCCTTGTGATATTGCCATTCAGATCCTCAAAAGAACTTGAATAACTTCTCTCAGTACGTTACAGAAAACCAAGAGTAAGACAAATATAAAGCAGAAACTTTTAGAAAAGCAAATGGGTGCTGTAGAATCTCAGTTAAGGAGAATGTTTTTTTTCTCCTTCACTTTGGTTTGCCTTTAATCTTCTAATTCCTCCTGACCCTTAATAAATAATTAACCAGCTGCTGAGGCAGGCTCTACATGATACAGTCATACATCAAACTTATGAGGAAAATCAAAGTTTACTTAGGTACAGAAGGCATTGAGAAAGATCATAGTACAGCAGCAAGAAGGTATTTCAGTAACATACTCCTTTCACATAGTGAAATGGTCTTATAAAATGATTTCGGCTGTATATTTATTTTAATATAATTCTTGTCCAGAAGATTTACAATAGTGCTTGAAAACTTCTCATGCAAACATAATTTATTTAAAGTAAGATATTGCTAGTAATTAAAATTTATAGTGTAATGTAAAATTAAATGCTTTGGTTTTCTCTGGTGCCTTTCATCTAAGAATTTCAAAGCAGTTTAGAGCATTAGAATACATCAAATGGGTTTCAAGTTGATTACATACTAGGAAATCTCTTGATGGAAACTGAGGCAAAGAGGCAATGATCTACATTTCAAAACCAACTCAGTTTTGCTGGATGCCTACTCTGAGATGCTCTATATCTGATCTGATATTTAAAAGGAAAATTTTTCAGCATTTAGCATAAACAGGCACCTTCAAGATGACTGTCAAATTCTAAATTCATTACTCCCCCAAAAACAGATCGACACAACCAACTCATTTGAGTCAAGCACAAAACTAAATGCAGTGTTTCTGACTCCCTTAATAGAATAGGTATTGGGCCATATTCAAGTTACCTGCCACAGGAGCTGAAATATTAAAGTGATTTATGTTTCACTGAGCCACATGTTTCTCACAGCTACATTTTCTTCAGCCAGCGGAGGAGGGTACCAGCTATTTGCAGAGCTCCTGCCTAGATACTGTGACTACTTGTCGCCACTACTTCTATGAAGACCCACAGAACTTGCCTAAATCTACCCTAGGAGCTGGTCAGCATCTGAATACAACCTATTAGGTCATGAGGCAATTTGCCAACTTCTTTAAAAAGACTTTAGTTGAAACAAGCTATTCTCCCTGTGGCAGGATTAATGGTGCTTTGGTTCCTACAGATCTGTCTGATGGCCCTAAATTACCACACTGCAATAGCTCCAGTTCCTCCTACACATCTCTGCCATCAGTTCCCACATTTTGGAGTATCTCCACTTTCTCCCTTCTGTCTCCCCTGAGCATTCACAGCTCTCCCACACATCTTTATCTGCCAAACGAGATGGTATAGCTGGTGTGTGGCCTGTGCTCATGGGGGACCTGTCAGCTTAGTCGGGCAAGCTGGCCAGCCAAGGGGCCAAACAGAAGAGGCAACTGTTGAGCTCCTCAACTTTACCCAATCACAAGTTTTGCAAAGCTTTTAGGAATTGGGACATTTACCTTCCAATCTGACTAGGAAACTGTCTGATGGACAGGCAGCACAACTACACAAGGCGCAGCTCCAAAGGAAATCAGGTTAAGAAAATCAAGCTCTCTAAGCAGAAAAGGACAGCTGAGGTTGCAACATTCTTGGTTATTCCTGGGTTTATTATACCAAAAAAAAAAAAAAGAAAAGGAAAAATAACACTACATTCTCTAAAACTATTGAGATGGATAATGATGGCAATGTGATTTCTCATTTACATGAAATGAATAAATGGGAAGGTCAGAGTTTGGCTGCAGGGGACCTTGCTCTACTCATGTGCCAAGCTTGCCAGAGCATGTAAAAGCAATGGAGGCAGCCTGATGAGAGGCTGCATACATTTGCTCAGTTCAATGCTGCAGTAAGCACGTCAGTTGGCTTGGAGCACAGGGAAAGCAAGAACCTGTATAGATGAAGAGTGGGTGCAACAGGCTTTCATCTGCCTGCAGAATACCACGTAGAAATACATGCAAGTCTTCTGTCTGACTGTTCAGCAGCAAGGACTAGAATATGGGAGCTGTTGGATGACAGAAGTAAGGTTGACTATGCGAACTGAGCGAAGAAACTCCTGCCCTAAAAGCAGTTCTAAATAAACATTAAGTTAATGTAGTTCATTAGGACGCCGCGGCAAGGAATCAGTCTACAGCTTCTGGGGACCTGGGCCACTTGGATCTGATTGTAATGCCATCTTTGTGGTCTTCAGCCACAACTTTCTAATAAGCTTCTGCTAAATAAACATGTTAAACTTCATTTAAACAAAACAAAAAACAAAACACAACAGGACTTTTCTGAGCTGAATAAAGAATGTGAGGTATGATTAGCAGTAAATACCTCTAAGGCAACTGTGACGCTGAGGTATTGCTCTCTGGCTGTGTATCACAGCAATGTCCACAAACGCCTAATTGTTAAAAAGAAACACGCTGTCATTAATTTTCTATGAAAACACTAAAAAAAAGATGTTTCAAGTTAGCATCCCTCAGATCTCCAAATGAATGTCTGTGAATGATTTTATCTGTCTAGGCCATCTAGTCGTCTGCCCTGGGCTTCCTTTCACATTTCTGGCTGTGATTCTGAATTTACAAACATGCAATGAACTAAAAATTCAAAAGTATAAGATGCTAGTTAGAGAAAAGAATAGGCAAGTGATCTGGTGACAGAGAGCGGGGTGTAGGTGACCATGCTGTGACTACAGTGCTGTGTCTTGAAGAAGAGTGCATTACATTATCGTACTCGATTACTTCTGGAGACAGGAGTGCTCTGAAGAAAAACTCTAGCCCACTCAGAAGACATGAAAATAGAGACTGGATTTCTGTCTGACAGAAGTTTGTGAACACAGTGTTTTGTGAATTGAGAAGACAAGGGTACCTTTGTTATCACTGTCAGATTACCTACTCACAGCAGGGTAAAGTTCTGAAGAGGACACTGAGAATTGTTTTATTCCTAAGAAGCAGAACTTACATGATATTACGATGACAGCCAAATATTAAACATCTGAAACCAGTAGCCACAAGAACAGGGATAAATCCTCAGGTTTGGCAAAAATTATACAGACATAACCACAAGAATATATGTGCACTTTACCATGTTTCTTAGCTGGAGCTGAGTAGGGAAATACTATGGAAAGTGGTAGACAAAATGAAGGTCTAAGGAAAACCACAGAGTATCACAGCATGGTTAGACAAATGGTTCTGTTACAAGACAGTGAATGAGACGCACTGAACAGACTTCAGCCACTTTCTGGACCTGTTGAAAATGCACATGAAGACAACAGGCAGAGGAGTAACCAGTGACCCACATCAGTATTTGAGATTTTGCAAACTCTGAAACTAGATATTTTTTTTTCCAGAATTTAAATACATATTTCTTCCACCTATTAGTCTGCAAGATCTTTTTATTTTTTTAGTTTTTATTTTTTAAACTCAGGATTGATTTATCCACCCAACCATTCATTCATTTATTTATTTTTGGTAAAAAGGGGAGCTAGTCAAATCTTTAGCCTCCAAATCAGAGACAGAAACACTCCCCCAGTCCCTATTGAAAGGACTGGATGCTCAATTTGCATGATCTCCAAGGGAAATGTATCTTACCTTTCCTTTCCATCTGCTGAAGCTAAACTCGAGAAGCACTAGCGCTTACACAGACTGAACTCTGAAGTTTCTGAGGGATTTACAAGTTTATCCTCCAAAAGTCTTGCCCTTCCTAGATTAGAGAGAGTTCTAATCTACAATTTCCAGAGATATGATGCTAAATGGCAACATCTGTCATCTCCCTGCACCCTAAGAGCACTCTGTGTAATACTGATTTGATGGATTTCATAATCCTGAACATCATGAAAGGAAGAAAGTGTCAGAATATCTGAAAAAGTATTTTTGTATACCTTCTATTACTGGGCGTCCTGGATGCCAGTTCTTCATTGCTGTAAGGAACTGAAAACCAGACTAAAATCTTTCTGTTAGGTGAAAGAAAAGTGAGAAGCTAATGTTGCAAGCTTTTGGAAGCTATTTATTAGCATGGAAGAACTCAGTATTATGGCAATTAACGAAACATTACACCTCTAATTTCACTGAAGGTTATGATAAAAAAGTTTCATAGAATCACAGAATCATTAAGGTTGGAGAAGACCTCTAAGATCATCTAGTCCAACCATCCACCTACCACCAATACCGCCCACTAAGCCATGTCCCTTAGTACCACATCTACACAGTTCTTGAACACCTCCAGAGATGGTGACTCTGCCACCTCCCTGGGCAGCCCATTCCAGTGCCTGACCACTCTTTCTGAGAAGAAGTTTTTCCTAAAATCCAACCTGAACCTACCCTGGCGCAACTTGCAGCCATTCCTTCTCATCCGATCACTATCAATTACCTGGGAGAAGAGGCTGACCCTCACTTTGCTACAACCTCCTTTCAGGTAGTTGTAGAGAGTGATAAGGTCTCCCCTGAGCCTCTTCTTCTCCAGACTATACAATCCCAGTTCTCTCAGCCACTTCTCATAAGACTTGTGCTCCAGACCCTTCATGAACTTCGTTGCCCTCCTCTCACTCACTCCAGGGCCTCAATGTCTTTCTTGTAGTGAGGGGCCCAAAACTGAACACAGTACTCGAGGTGCAGCCTCACCAGGGCTGAGTACAGGGAGACGACTACCTCCCTGCTCCTGCTGACTACACTATTTCTGATATAAGCCAGGATGCCATTGACTTTCTTGGCCACTTGGGCACACTGCTGGCTCAAGTTCAGCCGAGCATCAACTAACACCACAAACTCCTTTGCCTTTGTGTCTTTCAGGCACTCTGCCCCAAGCCTGTCGTGTTCCATGGGGTTGTTGTGACCGAAGTGCAGGACCTGGCATATTCCTCACTACTTTGTCTCCCAATATATTGAGCAAAACCTGAGAGAGATTCTTTAGTGACTCATCCTACCTCAATTACCCAAAACACCTGACCAATTGTGAAGACAAGAATATTCTTTCTGGACTAAATCATATCCTTTTCACTGGAATAAAGTATTGCATCTGCAACCATATTTTGCCCACTTATTTGGAGTAATGCAAACTACCTTTAGTGGGGTCATAAACAGTATTTTAGAAGATGTTTTCAAATATTCAGGCAAAGAGGCAGGCGTGTTATCCAGATCAGATAGAAACATTCATTGCCGGCATGGATTAAACACAACTCTCCTGACTAATAACTCCAACCACATCCTGGAAGCACGCAGATAAAAATATGTATCATCAAACCTTGTAGGTCTAGAAAGATTTAACTGTGTTCTTTCAGATACAGGGGGATTTAAAATAATTTTTCTGAAGTTTGAAAATGTGTGAAATCTTGTACTTTTTGTGCTCAGCATGCACACATGTTAACTGCAGGAAAAAGTCTTATTCAATGGAAGCTTGCAGGAAAGGTGTTAAATCTCAGTTTCTCCATAAATGAGAAATATTTTCCAGTCATTATGTCTCTTTTTTAACTTGGCATACATACAACTACTCTGCACTTTGATGTGCTCATTTTGGACTCTGAATGTTGTTTGTACAAAGAGCAAGGCATGAAATAAGCCATTAACAGGGGAAGAACTGTAACTTTTAGGCTAGGGGAAAAAGAGCAGTGTATTTCTCAGTTCTGCCAAAACTTCACATCTTCGTGTTTTGTTGCATGTGTTCTATCTCAAACTCACCAGTGTTCACTTAAAAAGAGAAAATGTCAAATAATTTTGAGGGGATTTTTCTGCTAGCCCTGTTGTACTAAATCATGTCTTCATAGGTCTTGCAGAATTAGTCTACAGAAAAACATGTCAAGGGTAGACACCACACGATTGATAAGCTCCACAGCACCAAAAAGCATACAGTTCAATAAATCTGCAAATCTAAAACAATTGTGGCGGTGACTGACATTAATCTTCGAGTTTTAAAGACTATCAATCATCTGCAACCTTGAGACTCTCAAAACCAATTCATTCATGTATACTAACTGATGTCTTAATACCAGTTTTGGGAACAAGAAAACAATCTTAATTTCTTGCACGTTAGAGGGAGAAGGTTCTGCTGGAAGTATATCAACAAGTAAATTTGAGAAATAGAAGTTTTAGCACTGACTTGAATGAGAACAAAATTAGAGAAAGGTTGAGAACTTCAGAAAACCCCACTCCTCATGAACAAATGATGACAAGCGGTGTCCTCAGAGTAGTTAGCCCACAAAGCCTTAATGGAAGAATCCTATTGTTTCAGTTTCAAAAAGCTTAACCCAAACCCTATCTTAGGTAGCTGACCAGTCTTCTGAATACAGTCCTCTAGGACTACATGTGTGTAGCTGAGTTTAGTCAACACAGCATAACAAACTTGGAATGTCTCCATATCTACAAGCCAATCACGAAATCTATCGGGCTAATTATAAACTCCTGGTCTCAGCCAGTTCTTTCCATAACAGGTTCAAGAAGTATTACTGAGCACTTACTGGATTGCTTATCTTTCGCTTGGGCTCTGCAATCTTATCCTGTTTGCACTACCTTATGTACAAACCTCTTTGTACATAGCATTTATTTCACTCTACAGGCCAATGGACTTCATTTCTCTTTCCTTAAAAAAAAAAAAAACTAACTAACTAAATGGAGTCTAAACAACATTTTGTATACAAGTAGCCTGAATATACACATGTAGTTGGAGGAATATGACCCCGAGTGTTTAACTGCTACTGATTTTCTGAGTTAAGTAATAAAAGCTATAAAAAATTGTATTAGGTGTCTTTCTACTTCTTAATATGCCCAGATTACCTTTAAAATCTGCCTCTTCCATGCTGAAATCTCTTAACGAGCAGAGAGACAAAATGGGGGTACTGAACAAAGTATATGCTTTTTGCAGCAGAATGTGTCTCTTTTGTTAAGAACACTGCAGCTGAACTCTTTTTCGTAAGGACACTACTTACAACAGATAAGAGGCAGGACCTGCTTCAAATACCATGAGACAACATGGTATCACCAATTCTGGAGAAACAGGCCTGAGTCCAGTTTTCTCACAGTGTGGACAGAATGATCTTTGGTTTGCTCTTGCCTAAGTGGTCCTGTGCCCTGGAATCAAAAAGCATCCTTACAGATACGGCCTCTGAAATTAGAAGCTCATCCACGCTGCCCGTTAAGCTGAACAAAGGACAGGCTGTATTTTTTCTTGAAAACCGGGAAGCCACTGCGTAAACTAATGTTTAATTAGTAGGGTTGCAGGGGGAGACAGTCAAGTAAGAGCTATGCCACTCTCTTTCTACTAACGACAGCAGAGAAATAGTTTTAACGCAAAGATCGTTGTTAGCATAATTCTCCACTGCTGGAGGTGGCAATAGAAAAAACAATTCAGAGTCCATTACTAGGTCACAGCAACACATCTTTTCTTCCACAGCAACCTTAGTAGAGGTGATGCTGTGATCATTTTGTTGTTCTTGATTTCCTGCCCACTGTAAGCTAAAGTAAACAGGGAACTGACTACAAGACCAGAGGGATATGTGCTATTTGCAATTTAAAAGGACTCTGAATGGCCTTCCATTTTAAATAACAAGTCTCTAAGAGGAGCCAGAAAGATTGGTTAGGCAAAGGAAAACATCATAGGAACAAACCCATGTGTCAGTACTGCTTTGACACAACGAAAGACCACAAGGGATCAAGCAACATCCAGGGCTGGCAGCCCATACTTCACTGAACCACATCTGAAACTATCAAAGGGAAAGCAAATTCCAAAGACAGAGAGACTGGGAAGCCTATAGAAAAATAAAGAGATCACAATATGCATTCAGAATTTCTGATAAAGAACCAATTTTTCTGTTTGCACATGTACAAGGTGAAGAACCTGCTTGCTCTGCTAGCCTTCTCATACAGAAGCAAGGACACTGTCAGGGAGAAAAGTTGTACTGCTTTCACCAGGCCTTTTTTAAGGTCTGTAGTAGGTACAGAGCAACAAGGCTCCTGGAAAGCCCTGTACAGCTTTCAGCACCATGCTGTTTGATGTACTAAAAGACCACACATTCTATTCTTAGAAAGGGACCCAGGAGAGCAGAGCTCTTACTCCCATCCTTTTCACATTCACACAGAAGAACAAAAACATTAAGTCCCATGTAGTACAACTAGAACATCTGAATAACAGTACCTCATCACAATTCCTTTTTCAGAGTTTGCTGTTGTATTTATACTTACTCCCCCTCTTTCTTCTCCCAATCTAGTTCTTGCTTCCACCCAACAGCAGCTGTGACACTTGTATACAGTCTAAACTGACAGCTTTTGTGTTTTGCATCTCCATTTCTGTACTGCTCTAAAAGGATTGTTCAGTTCTGCATAAAATGTCCTTACCATTCCAGGTGATTTTCAACAAAGGCAGACATGGGGCTGATCTGTACAGTGTAAGTGTCATTGGCTGAATACTCAAACAGCCCATAATAGGGATTGAAGAGCTCCTGAGATAGAAGGAAGAAGAATTCTCGGGAGGGGCCACTGTAGTCCAGTCTGAAAAGGAAAAGGTAAAAACCATAAAAGTGAGTCTCATTCCCATTTGAGTTAATTTCCTTGTTTTTGCATACATTGCCTGCTAACACCTACCCCTAGGCAGTTTAGTGTTTCTAACAAAATTTAATCCTGGAAACTAAATAAGTCATGATACTGAAACTCAACCAACATACAGGTTGATCAGAGAGGAATCATAACTCAGACATATCCCTTAAGCAGTTTCTTCTTTCTTTTCCTTTGTTCCTAGGGTTTAACAAATTGGAGGTAAAAACCCAGCCTTGCCTTAGCTGGCAGGCTAGCAGAGGGCAAAGACTCTTCTCTCACTTTTTAGCTTTTTAGTGAGTGGGTTTGAACTGCTTAGCAGCACCTGGCTTCACAGATCAGACAGCCCAGATGGAAGCAGAAATTGTTCCTATTCTTGTAAGCTGAGATGTAACCAAAGATACAATCTAGTGCCTAGGATGCTTTCTTACAATGTATAACCTAAGGGTCAATACTGAGGAAGACCAAGTCCCATATGAACTCTTTTAAGATGGAATGGTGATCCCTCAGTTATTCCATCCAAGCTCTTCTAGTTTCCTAACAGTTTCAAATACATGTGGTACACCTTAAGTTGTCCTTGTTGTTGCATGATTTTGCTCTGTAGAGTCAACATTATTTCCTTTTTTCTTCAATTAAACTTTTAAACCAACCTGCTTCCAATTATCTCAAATTGAAAACAAACAAACAAACAAACAGAAAAGATTAATGAACGCATTAACCCCAACTGTGATGGATGTATTAAAAACAGATCATCCTTTAATAATGGTAGGCAGATAGGTTTTTTAATCTAAAATAAATCTAAATGCAGCAATATAAACAAATGATTTGTAGCCATATATTGTGTGTGCCAAAACAACTTCTGAGGCAGACACTATTCCTTCTACTTAACAAATGCCAAGTCAGTGGAAAATGGCAGCTGTATCAGAATGCTTTGTAATATGTTTCAAGTTATGGAAGCATAATCACAAGGGTTTGAATGATTGATTTGTGCAACTAGAAAGATGACAAAGGGCAGGCTTTACCTCTGGAGTCTCAGTGCTGTTCTTTTTCAGCAGCTTTAGCCCTAGGATCATGTGGGTAAGACTAAACACACAACAGCAAAAGGAGATGGTAATAAACCCACTCGAACCATTAGTGTTAACCATGGAATGGATCTAGCTCAACAGACATTAAAATACTGGGCTAAGCTTGCTGACAGCTGGGGTAAAGAACTGCAAATACCTGCCTATAATCAAAAACTTCTAAGAAAGACCGGATATTGCATTTCTGGGCATCACATTAACTCATGATAAAACCTTCATAGTTCATTTTCAATGTCATTTTAACTTTGAAACACATGGGAAGTTCTGCCCATACAGCATCATGTGGCCATACACGTCATCTATTCAGTAGGGAATTACTATCTTGGGAATCCCTCCAGGACAACCTACATTAGCATTGCATAGCAGAAACCTTGGGGGAGTGTACCTTCAGATGTTAATGAATCAGTGAAGAATGAATGAATCTGCGAATAAAATCGGTCTACAATTTCTCCTGAGGATATAGTGCCACACACAGTAAAAGTTGCTAGAGATGTGGGGAAAACAACGTGACTTTGGCCAGTGTTATCATACTCGAATGCTATTCCAAAAATGCAAAATGAGGTATTTTGTATGTTTATGCTTTACTTGCAGGTCACAGACAAAACCACCTGTAAAAGATGACCTCTATCAGATAATACTGATTCCACGAAGTATAATAAGTAAGAGTTAAAAAAAACTCCTGACACTGAGGTGAATGAGTAACTCTCTTTGAGATTGGTGGCTTTTACTTTCCAGTGGACCTAATATGTCTCTAGACAAACTCAGCTCTTTAGAAGCTCATCACTTGACATGCCATCTCAGAGCTGACAGCGTCAGTGGTTGATGGACTCTCTCAGAGCTGCCCAAGAGCCTTACTGGTCTGGTACTTTGTAACTGAAAAACTATACATACGTTTGTTTTTTTTTTAATGAAACCTTGTATACAAAGCTTTTGAAAAATATCATTTCAAGCCTTTGTTACATGGAACACTAGAAACATGCACGTTTTTTCCATTATAAAAGAATATGGATTAAGTCTCAATTGCAATGTAGCTTTTGAGGTTATCTGGGGTGGCTTTGGATTCTGTTTAGATTCAGAAACAAAAGGTTAGTGGCTTGCTTTAATCATACATGCTTGGTTCTGGGGTTTATAAGGCTGGCAGAAGTCTTCTGAGAAAAGACCTTCTCAAGAGACTTCTGTTGCTTTCAGCTTTCAGCTGGGTGAGTTAAACCATTATGACTAACCTTTTAACAGTATTCAGGCTTCTCACTTTAGCCAGAAACATGAAGTCCACATGTGAATAACAAATAATCATTAGACGGCATGCAAAGCAAAAATTTTTGAAGCAAAACCAGATCCATTCTGAAGACAAAGAGTAACAAAAGAAGTAAAGGCCTTTTCACTAATCATAGTCTTGAGAGTGATTTGGTGTGTAACCATGAGCCTATAGTTGAGTTTTTGTCTTCCATCCAGTCAAAATAATTACAGCAACAAGACATCAGATCTAATCACTTAAATTGTTACTTTGTGACTTCTAAATGCTGTAAGAAAATGAAGCATTTTACCATTTTTATTTTTAACAAACATTTGAGATAATTAAGATGGGTCATTAACATGGAAGTAAAACAAAAACTAAAACAAAAACAAAACATAAGTGAAGGCTCAGCCTTAGTCAATTCTGTAAGTGTTTTGCAACATAACAGCTACTTCAAAACTGAGAGCATTCAGTGGTTCCCTACCCTTCCTCGCCAACAAACGTGACGTAGAGTTTGTTCCGCTGGAGCTCCTTGCGTGAATATGCCATTACCTGGTTGAAGGTGCCTTCCAGCAAGTGGTCACGTCGTATAATTAACCTGCAAAGGGAGGCAGAAATAGAGATCTAATGACTGAATTTCATGAATCTGTAAGCCTGGCGGTAAGCAAGAGCTGGCAAGACAGAGACTCCATCACAGAGAAGTCAAATAAAGTGTGTCCACTGGTGCACAGCTACTTGACCAGTACAGGTTTTCACTGAGTTGTTTCATTAGGCTTTTCTGTATGTGTCAAATGTGAATTTCTTCACAAAGCTGTGATTAGGTTCAAAGTATCACTTTGAACTGCTAACTGCTAACACCCTCTGCTCTCTGTAATGCCCTCTACAAACATATTTGTATAGTAGAGGGGGCTATGAGTTTCCTGTGTATATGAGGCCACAGCATTACGAGACTGGCCCAAAACTCCTCCTGGATTTAATCCAGTGAATGTCCATGGAATTACTGTTTCTGCAGCAAGGTAAGCAAAGGGAGTATCAGCCTTCATTTATACAACACACCTCTCACTCCCTAGCCAGATTCTAAAACAAATTAATGAATAGTGCTTTTAAATATCATCTGAGCAAGAAATCTTTCTTGTTCACAGGTCATGGACATTTTAAGACAGACCTACTGAGATGTGTTTCATGTCTGCCTTGGTCTCATTTAGCAGGACACTGAAAGGGATAACCAATGGCTAGGACTCCCCAGCACTGTAAGAATATTTTGATGATGACATTTGCCTGGAATAAATTGCTTGGTTTCAGGGCTTTTTTTTTTTTTCCCCACAACGGATGTGATTTGGTAAGTAGCCAACCTGATGCATAAATTCAACCAGATGCCCAGGAAATACCTCAGAAAATTGTAGTCTTTTAGCCAAGTAGGATGACTCAGTCAAGCACAAGTAGGTACAGAGTCTCAAGCCAACTACCAAACTGTCTAGGAAGCCAACAACTAAGTGACAGAGATCCCCAAAATACATGAAGAGAGGCAGAAATCTCACTAGTTCAAATGCACTAGGGATACCAACACAAAGAACTACTGAAAGTTGAAACTGCGTAGATGGGCTAACTTCTCTAGGTTCATATTCTGGTCCTGAATTATGGATATGTAGATCCAAAGGATTTGGAGCTGCTCCATTATTACAATGTGACAGCTGGTAATAGTTCATTAACAAGAAGAATGGATGGATGGTTTTCCTTCTAGTGAATTATAAGAAGGAATATCAACATCTCTGTTAAATAAGTTGGTAAGAGAATATGCATCTGTAAGAAATAAAACTTCCTTGCTCTTTTGCAGGAAATACTCTTATCAGATCCCGATGGTTCACATATGAAATCCAATCTCTGGTGCGTTTCCCACTCCCTATCAGTGCCCTCATTCATGGATAACGATGAAAGACAATGCTAGACCATGTTAGACTATTTGAATGATCTGTCGTAATACTTACTTAATTTTACCTGGGCCTTGCCCATATCCTTTGGCTTCAAGTTTTCGATAGAAATTGCGGAGCTTGGCTTCAAAGTCCCTCCTGTAGGGAGAGGGTGCTCTTGCGCTTGCTCGCTGCAGTCCTGGTGGGAAAACGAACAGTATTCTAAAGTGCAAAGGTCTTTAAATTATTCCAAATCATGTAGCTGATGTTTCCAGACACAACTCACTAACAAATGCTTAATAATTTTTTACAGGCACACATAGGATTCTTACCCACGCAGTATTCATTCTGCTCTACCTGGCATTAATGGAGTTTTAAGCTCCTATAATTCAGTGATTCTGATGACTTCCAGAGTCTATATCTTCTTCACTAAGAGAATTGTTAAGCTGGCCTTGTGCATGCCTTTGTTTTGCCTGAGCCTTTAACTGTGATTGATCTGAACGGAAACTCAAGGATCAGAAAGGCATGAGAAAGATTGATATGCATAACTCCCTCTCATGGCCATAGGTATTTAGGTTTTCTTTCCCTTTTGCACTTTTAGGCAATCTCTCTCCTCTCCACTGTATAGGAGATCTCCTTACTTGGCAGGATTACACCTCTGGAGCTCAAAGCAGCACTTCTATCTGGAGCCTAGCACTCCAGCCAAGCTGAGAGTCAGGTTTCCCACAGTTAATCTGACTGTATATTAAACACTTCCAGCCATCAAAACAAAAACCCTTTGTGGCACCGAGAAGGATTTCTGTCAGCAAGAAATGCTACATTTTCCTATTATGGTTCACACATAAAGCAGATTTTCAGCAATTTGGGACCTGTTTTGTTTTGAAGTCTGCATTCTCAAAGTGGCTGATTAGTCTTTTCGTATGAACAAGTGCCATGCCATGAAGGGTCAAAGAATGGATCCATGAAATCCCATTTCCCTTTTTCATTAGAGAAGATAATATAAACAAGCCTTTTTATGAGAAATCTGGCAGACAATTCTCAATAGGAAGGTAAAAAGAAAAAAAACCCCAAACATGTAGTGGGAGCACAAAGTACCAGGATTGCCAGGAGGAGAGGACATTACTAATTGTCTCTGCTGGTAAAACAGAAAGGAGCATTTACATGCTGTGCAAGGAGAATCCCTTGTGACACTTTTCTTTCGTTGGACTTTTAGTCCCCCATAACATAAGAGAATGGTTGTTCTCATAGGTTATAAAAGCAGTGGCAGAAATAAGCAAACAGACAGCATGTCGCCAGAAATTAGTATTTGCCCTTCTTGTCTTTTCACAAAAACACATAAAGACCAGTGCAGTTCTGTAAGCCATGTCCTTGCCAAATACATAGATTTTGTCTTGCAGGAGACTTGTTTCTGATCTGTCCTGATGTAGAGGAGAGGAACTACATTTACAATATTCTTCAAAGTCATTAATGACAATAGGACAACCTGATAAAACACTGGTCTTCTGCAGACGAGGGCTCCGCATTTAACTTCTTCGCATTAAAAATATTCATTTTTTTGCAAAGCCACCTCTGAGATTTGGACATCTCCTGTCCATTAATTTCGTGTGAAAGCAGATATTTTAAATGAATGTTTTCAAATCTCAGCCAAAAATGAATTTCTTCAGATCACATTTCTGTCAATTTCTCTCAAAATGGCCACTGGACACAGCCATGCAGTGAGACTGCAGTGGGAGTTGTCTATCTTGGCAAAAGGGAGACATCAGCTCCTCAAATTTCTATAGCATAAACAATAACTACAGAGACATACCACAGCTGGAAATAACCTTCTCAGACAGCATGTCTTTCTGGAAAATATGTTTCCCGTCAAACCTAAGTTAATGGGCTCAACAAGGGAGGTCAGACTAGATGATTGAGATGATTCCCTCAGGTCTTAAAATAGATGAGTCTTAGGAAGAGGCGAAGTATTTGAACACAAAGTGGAAGCAAGTTAACTTTGTAGGAGTACTGGAAGTATTGCAATAAACTCTTGATTTGGAAGTTGCTCTTTGCTCCTGTCACATAACATGAATGTACTTCCACGTCAGCAAGTTATATTTGGAGTACGCTATTCTCTTTTCATCTTAATCCTTCCCAAACATATGAAAAGCAGCAAAACACGTTCTTCCATATGGACAATTTCTGATCTGCCTGCTCTAGCTACTGTTAACATTTCAACAGACATGTAACAGCAATGACAACTGATCCAGCAAAAAAGCAGCTTGGTTCAGATTTGGAGTGGGCCCTAGAATTAGCAGGTTAACAATTTATGCTGGCTCTCCATCTGTTCCTTTGTATTTACTAGGAGAAACACCACAACTACAAGATTTTGAATATTCTCCCATCTCTTTACCTGGAGAATTTTGGGGTGATGAGCAGGGTGAGCAGCGAGGAGAGAAACTGTAACCAGGATGGAAAGCAGCCTGGAGTGGTATGTAGGACATGATATCTTCTTCAAAAAGGCTGCGTGTAAAAAGTGATAGAGAGTGGTTTGGTTCACATAATCACATGAAGAAATGTAAACATGCAGGATGCTGTAAGTCTGTTGTAGTTATAAGTCTGGGTACATCTCTGAATTCATGGATTCATAAAACCCACAGGTTTCCCAAATCATGCATGGCCAACAGCAACAAAGAAGAAAAAAAATTATTAGACATTTCAAGCTAATGCAGTGCCTCAGTCTATTGATTGATAGAAAGTAAAGATCTGAGGCTATATGGCAAACATGGACAACTACTACAACTTAGAACTGAGAAACAAAGACACACACTTCTGTCTCCAAGGTTGTTTTTATTGGTCATGTATTTTCATATAGCTCAGCTCTTTGACCATTCAGATGAAGTTGATGGGAATAAGTTGTAAACTTCTTTCATTAGGCAGTGCTACGCAGCATACCAAAACCACCTAGATAATGCAACATTTTCTATGTAAATCCAAGGCAATACGAAAAGGTTCTCAACTGTGTTAAACAGAAGTAGCTAGCACCTAAAGACCAAGCTTTCCAGTCCCAGTAAAAGTAAAGCCAATTTACCCAAACAACATGCACTATAGTGTTTCACTGCATTGTTTCACTGTGCTTCAATGTTTCATTTGTGGGACATGGCTCTTGTGTGTCTGGACAGTACCACCGTAATAAAACTAGGAATTTCATGAGCAGTTACATTATTTAGTTGTATTGTGAAAGAAAAGATTTTTTTTTTTCCTTTTGAAAAAAAAAAAACAAGATTTTTTCCTTTAAAATGAAACATTTTAACCTAACTGTTTTTATCTGTTTCCTCATGGCAACAGCTGTAATGATTGCCTGGAGATGGAGTTTACTGCGCTGATGGAGGCTGCCTTCCAAGAAGTAAGAATTGACTGTTAGACACTGGCTGAATTATTTTGGGTGACTCTCAGTAACAATGAGTCCTATTCTAGTTACAAATGACCTGGAAGATTTAACAAAATCTTTTCAATTGTGCTGAGGGAGGCAGTCACTTTCTCTGGTACCATTAGTAACAATATTATGCTTTTGATCAAATTGATTACCTCAGCAGAATTACTAAATCTGCATCACAGGACAACTTTTCAAGCCCATGTGTACCCTCTGTTCGAATGTAATGGATCTTCTCCCTGAAACATAGATTATATTATTAACAAAAGGAGAAAGAAAAAGAAGTGAAGAGAATGCCATAATCAAGGCATGAACAAGATATAAAATTATTATGCCTTGGTGTTTTGCCAGTTCCTGTTTCTCTCTTTTTGAAAATGGCAAACATCTTAACTGCCTGATTCAAACTTGTAAAAAATAATCTATTTATATTACTCAGTTGTCTGATCCTACAGCAAGAAAAGTATTTCAGAAAACAAAACAATTCTTAATCTTCTAAGCTCATGTGTAGCATTATCGCTACTGTCACTGCCAGACAAACCTCTTCTTTAAGGCTACAGCTAATACATCACCTTTCACGAACAGAATTTCACATAACACCACTTCTTTTACTTCTTCCAGTTCTAGCTGGCAAAACCCATGCTAATGTATACTTGATATCAATTGATAACACAGAAGTTACATGGTATATGCATAAAATCAAGCATTTTGCTGCTTCAAATAATGCCAACACGGGTGGGAAGCATGGGATAGGATCCTAACAGCAGTTTAGTCCCATGGAAAACACAGCTACACCCCCATTTGCCAGTGTGTTTCTGCAGCACTGCTGTATCCAAGAATATTTATTATCAAAGTCAAATAATTCTATCTCAAGTCAAGGATATTCTTTAGCACCTTGCTGGGTGAGGCTGCAAAGTTTTGCAGAGTCAAGCCCTGTAAAAGGTGGACATTTGTCTCCTAGGAGTTTACCTAAGGTCTGCTATATGAGCATTAGACAGTAGCTGGGATTACTTCTAACCTAAGCTATAATCAAAGTAATGACTTGGAGGCAAAGGGCTCAATATCCTGTTACAAATCTCATTATTGGCTAAGCTGTCTAGTCCCTATCACTAGTCAATTTTGTTCTCTGCTCGAAAGGAGATAAAAGCATCATCTGTTCTCTGAGAAATAAGAATTCAAATTACAGCTGAGGAAAAAAAGTCTGGAATAATTTGATGGTGAAGATAAAAATTTCTCAGTTACAGAAATGTACATCTTGAATACAGCCAGCAGTTTTCATTCTCTCTTCCTCATTTTATTTGCATGCATTAATTCCTCCAGGAAGCAAGTCTAATCCTTATACCCAAAGAACTCTTTGTCTGGCTCTCATGTGTAAATGACAAGTCAGGAGGGCTATCAGCAGAAACTGTGCTACAGGAAGGGCCTTCTGTTGCTCCTCCTTCTTTAGCAGGCCCCCCAACTGCACTTTTCACTGCACAGAGCAAACTAAACCCTTGGTCCAAACTCTGTGCTGGTGCATGCCGGCATGGCTGAGACTGACTAACACCAGCTCAGTTCCAGGCATAAACAATTTATCTAACCTTTGGAATTACAATGAATTTAAAATTGTACTGGCTTTTGGCTCTGTTTTTTCTTCTTTTTATACCTAGTAGAAAAGAAATGGGCCTAAGAAAAAGAGATATAATTTAATTACTTAGGAAAGGACTACCATTAAGCCACGAGAAAGAGTAAAGACAGTAGTACAATCTATTTCATAATGTTCCTGTTTCTTTATAAAATCTAGAATGACTATGTCTATGGCTTGGGTGTAAATCTGACCACAAGGTAAAGTCCTGCTTCTGTTGAAATCACTGGCTTTTTGCTGTTCACTTCCATCAAAACAGTGTGTTAACCCTATCTTCTGAAAAGCAAGGTGATAAATGTAGATGAAGACAGTTTTTGCTGTTCAATAATATATAGAGTGGCAGTTCTGTATAGGACTCAAGTTCATCTTGTTTTTTTTTTGCTATAGTGACTAGAATTTGCTTTTCACTCCACAAGAAATCATTCCTGGAACTTGGTGTCAGTCTGGAACAAAGCAGTACCTGAGTGCATGGTTTCTGGCCAAGCTGGGCTGACGTTCCTGCAGCATCTCAAAAATGTTGGGTTGGCGTAGAAACGCAACAATCTTGTCATTGTAAGCTGGAAAAGCAAAAAAGTAATACAGAGGCTTTATTTACTGCTGTGGGGGGCCTTCTGGACATCAGTGTGGCTATGCAGGGGCACACTGACTGCACTGCTACTGAGGCACAGGACAACATGAAGCTGTGTATGTGGTTGATGAGTTGTTCTAAAAAGCATCTCTGAGCATTGCTTTGAAAAGAAAAGGGAAAATTGGCTTACCCAGAGGTAATGTCTCATGATGGTGCTGGTTTCGAATAGCTGTTACAAGACTATTGCCTGGTCTGGCCAACAGAGTAACTCCTCTGTTCCGAGAGACTTCAGAGGCCTACAGCAAAGGAGGAAAGGGGAAGAATGGTCAAGCTGACAATCAGCAGCACATCAGTCAGTAAAAATATTTCTGATCTTTACTTTTGTGACTTTCAGAATAGTCCATGATGCTGATTGACTGAAGGACAGAAACCCTGCATGAAAATTATAACTTTACACTTCAGTCAGCTTAAAAATATCAGGTAATACTGTGCTCTCAAATGGAGGGACACTACTATCCACAGCTATCACACCTCTTCTGTGCTGCAGTGAAAGCAACAGAATGCAGAAGTAAATGCAAGTTAATAAAGGCCTTAGAGTGATGAGGTTCTCTGGTTCAGTGAAAATAAAATCTCCACCATATTATACAGTGTCTTGTTTCAGCATAACTGCGTTTACATCAAGGTTTTTACAGCAATGTTAATTTGAAAAAGAAAAAAACACAACACTGCAAGATGTTCGCTCTGTATTTTTGAAGGCACATTTAGTATCGGACTAACAGGAGGAAAGTAAATCTACGCAGAGCACGGTTCAGAAAAGGGCTGTTGCCTAATTTGTATAATCAGAAATAGATGTTGAATTGTATATATTGAAAAAAAAGAACATAATCTGAAAAGTAGATAAGGAGAGGCATAAAGAGGAAATTTATCACTGCTACTCAATTCAGAGACTTTATTTAAAGAATGCCACTGTCCTAAACACAGTGTCTAGAGGAGGGATTCATGTCAGGAAGGCAGATACCTTAGAAGGTGGGAAAACACTTAGATCTGAGGATATTAAAAGCCATACAATGACAGCAATCTGTCTTCAACATGTCATTACTTGCTAGGTAATGTATGTGGGCTTGTGCAAACTGAGGGAAACCTACCTCTCTCACACTTGTGTTCCTCCAGAATATGGCTACAGGGAAGCCAACAGAGGAGCACTGCTAAAAAATCTGTATCAGGACAAGATGTGTATGGATTCCAGTTGCCACTCTACTGGGCAATGGTGGCTTCCTTCTCACTGCACAAACTGCAGTACTTGGCAACCAGCTCAGGAAGAAATTGCCCCTACTCCAATACTTTAAATGCTTACCTCTGCATCCAAGCAAGTAGTGCCAATCCATTTTCAGTGTTATGGCCAAATGCCAGGTCTTCCAACTGGATATAAATGAAAACTGAGAAGCTAAATGTGACTGGCAAGCTGCCTTTGGAGCACAGAAAGCATAAAAAGTTTATGTGTAACAAGACACCAGTCAACGCACTTGGTATGTGTCAACACACAGGTTAAACAATAAAAAATCTTGATGATTCTGATTAAACTTACTGTAATTGAAAACACAAATCTGTTGTGAAAGTGCATGGTGAACATTCTGACCTGTGATTCAATCATGATTGCACTTGTACCCATTTCATATTGGTATGTATCTGCTGGCTACAAGAGAGCTATCTCAGTGTCAGGGAGAACAGTTAAGTCTGCAGTAATTAATGGACTGATGTGCTAATCTTGGTCCAATCCTTCTCACCTTTAAAAACAGGCAATTTATGACTGAACTTTCAAGCAAGTCACATACAATGTACTAACCGCAATGCAATGAACACCACTGGGATTTATGCAATTTAAACAGCATCTATTTTTTTTTTTTTTATCAAAAGCTATATAACTGTAATGAAAACCTTGGCTGTGAAATTAGTCTTGTATTCTCTTCAACCCTGGTAAGCAACAGTTTGTGGTGTACTCTCTCTGCTCTGAGAGGTGCATGCTCTCCAAGTCTTGGCCTAAAGCTGTTTAAGACGCAATCCCTTCTGTGCTGAGCTAAATCCTTCTTCTCCCTGTGTCTCCTTCTCACATCCCCATGGGCCAACTGATGCTGCAAGTTTAGCTCAGGCAGCTTTTGCCATGCGACCTGGGCATCCACTCTGACAGGCACCATGTGGCCTTCATAGCATTCACTCTGCACTATGGAAGAAGAAGGAGGTGTAGGTGCAAGAAGTGCTCTACAATTCATAGCCACAGTGGGCATGGAGTGCTTCTGGGCACAGCTGTTCCTGGGCTCATGCCTGAAATACAGAAATCCTGTGCCCTTGTTGCTACACACAGATACACTGACCAGAAGGAAGGAAGGGGGAAAGAGAGCCAATTCTTACACGATCACCACAGCCTAATCACTGCACTACACCTAGCCAGGGAAATATGGAACTTGATGTTAAGACAAATCTGGCTTTTGCATGGAGTACATCCTCCAGAAAAGCACTATGTTTTGGCCTGAGAGTATGAAAAAATGGAGACGCAATAACTACGTAAATCATTAGTTTCTATAGATAACTCTTCTCACAGAATATCAAGTCTGCCTTATTACAATTGAATTGGTTCAATTTTACTTCCAGTATCCAGTTCTTGCAATGCCTGTTCTCTCTACTAGATTAGATAATCCTTTCCTTGTATTCAATTCTAAGAATTCCAGATATTACATCTTCTTTTTGTCTACTTCTGAGTACAGAGATCATAACGTCTTAGAACTAGAACCATGATTTTTATCTGCTATTTCCTCAACTCATGGCTTAGTATCACAAAGTCCCTGGAAAGTCCACACAAACACTCAGTGACCCCTTTGGGCACTTGTGCAAAAGCAAGGAGGAGAGTTTTGCCTCATTACTCTCGCTTCTTTCTATGCCCTCTCTGGCACCCACAAGGAATCATGACTGAAGCTGCACTGCTCTGCTCTCCTTCATGCTCATTTAGCATCTGTGCATAATGCTGAAGATTGGCAGTCATCTTTCTTGATCCTTCATACCATCATGGTGACAGATTCCAGAGGCCACACCACCTGCTCAGTAAAGAAACCACTGAACTGCAGACAGCTGACACACAGCCAGGACAAAGCCCCATGTGTGTCCCTACAGACACGATTTATAGGACAAAAGCACGTCCAAACGTACTGTGAAGAAATGGCTTGGAACATGTAGTTTCATGGGCCAAGTTGCAAAGTGTTGAGTCTTCCTTGTAAATGGTGTGCTTTCAGGCACCAACCCAAAGTCTGTGGAAATCAATGGGAGTGCTTCCAGTGGAGGAGCATATCTTCCCAGATATTCCATAGCTTCTGGCTATGACAAGGGTGCATAAGCACCACGAGACCTGGGCCAGCAAGACTGTGAGAAGAAGGTGCCAACACCGATAGCTCCCTAGACAGAAGGCCCTGTTTTACTGGCTGATCATGCCAAATCAGTGGCCTTGATGAACAGTTTACAATTTCCTCAAAGAGTCTTACTCAAACATATTAAACTCTTTCCACTCCCTTCCCTGTACATGACATTTGAGTTTACTGCAAATTGTTTCTGCCAGCCCTGCAAGCACTTGCATAACTAAGTGCATTTCTAGTGCTAGGCTGGCTGAATTGCTCAGCAGTGTTTCTGTCCTTGATGCAGTGAATTTATAAGCAAGCTCCAGGCAAGCATGGGCCCAAATATGGATCATCATGTGGCTGACTTTCACATTTATATCGCTTGAATTAGTCACATCAAAAAAATAAACTGTTGGCTGCTAGCAGAGGGAAGATGCTAAGTTGGTGGGAAGATATGACTGAAAGATACACTGATACACTTCCATCTTCAGAAAATATTTTACTGTATTCACGCAAAATTGCAAAACTCCATCAAAGCTACTTATGCCTTGCCTGCCCCTGGTCCTTAAGTACTGACCTCACACTCTAACCATCTCCTGATACTAAGCTCCTTCGGCAGTGGGAGGTGTTCAGACTGGTTCTGCTGTAACAAATTCTAGTGTTAATTTCACGAGCACTTCTCCTGATGATTTTCTGGAAAAGGAAGATCCTTTAGCCATAGTTCAGATCTACTCCCATTCAGCTCCAATCTTTACAAATCTTCAACTGTATGAAGAATCTGATTGCTAGGAGTCTTTCCTCCTTAAATGCACAATACAAAAACAGGATTTATGCATCTAGCATCCTGCTCATGCTACTCAGCGACATAAGTCATCCCCATGAAACATATGAAAAACTGTTTAGCATTTGAAGACTAGGGAAACAAATCTCAGCACACATTACTACACCTGCTAGGGAGTATATCGTTTCAGAGCACAGTGTCACAGTGGGGAATGAAGAAAGATTCGAGGCTGCTGAAATATCAAGCTATACAAATATAGTTTGAGTGGCTTGCCTTTGCTAAAGCAAGACTAGGATGTCAAACATGGATTCTTCTTTTAAAATCTGTTTTGTTATCATTTCACTGTGTTTAGTTTTACTTGTGTATTATTTTCTTCTGAAAATGGTCAAACTATAAATCTTCATTATCAGTAAGCACTTACAGAAAACCTTCAGAAAGAAAAGAACCCTTACTTCTTTGAAAGATAAAAATCCACAAGACCTCTGTTCAAACACATTTCAAATTGACTGCTATCAAAAGAGATCTGTGTTGATACTAGCACTGTTACCTCTCCAGCACTGTAACTGCGAAGTCGCTGAAGATGTTGCCTGTGAGTCAGGTGATTAGGGAGACGACCATTCTGAAGTGGGATCCTGGGATCTATAAATGTGGTAGCACGGCTGTTGTGGTCAACGAAGAAAGACTGAAACATACAGGAACAATGTAGAGTGGTTATTTTTGTAAGAAGAAAGCCAACACTGTGACAGTACTGTGGCTTCATAAAGTGAAAACCACTAGCAACTGCATGTCAGAAATCCCCTGTTAAGGTATAGCCCACGGATAGTATCTGCAAATGACAGGACTTTCTTAGCCAAAGCTAGAACAGCTCTTGGAAAATATCTGAAACTACATAGCTCAAAATCACTTGTAATAGCCATGAGGTAAACAAGGCAGAAGAGAATAAAATTACCAGAATACACTACGTTAGCTTATTGGGTAGCAAAGCTTCATGGAAGCAGATGCTAAGCCAAACTTTGCAGTCATGACAGATCTCTACTCTGCATGAAACGTTTTTGTTAGCCCAGTGCTGCCTTGGATATGGTATGATATTCCACAGAAAGCTAGCAGGTCACCACTGTGCTCCAAAACATTTGTTATTGAAGCTTTTTTCTGCTTTTAAAATAACTCTGCTTGCTGCAAATGTTGTTTAAACCAAACCTGTACTAGTTTGGTTTTGAGACGAGAAGAAAGGGACATTCAGTGATCACGTAGTCTGATGTGCTATGTTAAACAAGTGATTAGTTTTGTTGGCACTCTCACCTTGCCCTGCTGGTCAGTTTTTATCTCCCAGCCACGAGGAAGTTCTAGTCGAGTGTCAGCAAACATGTTGATAAAATTTACCAGGTCTCTGTTGTGCTGATAGCGCTCAAAATTACGAGCATCTCTACGGATTTTCAGAATCATATGCTTCAAGCAGGTACTGTTCGTGAAGACTCGATAGGCACTCTTTGAGATGGAAAACAGAGGTGAGGAAAAACAGTTCTGATGTCAAAACAATGTATTTAGTTATTTCTTGGGACATATGCCCAAAGAACTGAAACATATACTGTGAAAGTCAATAACAATTTTCGTCTCATTGTATTGATTTGAATGACTACACAAATATCTAGAAGTTAGAAACAGAATCCGGAATGCCAAACATCCCCCCCTACCCCACCACCATTATGCGCAGGTAGCCTGTACACAAACTGCCTCCTAAAGCGCTCCAAATAGACAGTCAGCTAAAACACTACTCACTCTAGGTGCATGTAGTTGTGTCTGTTACATTGCTTTCATAGACTAGCAGAAAGCCTGCTTGTGTGACTGGATGATCCAAGAAAGATGCAAAGACAGCTGCAAACACGTATTAATGGTATAATTCAAATCAAGATGCTTGTGGAAGGATTCATCAGCTTAAGAAGACTGCAGTGCAGATGTCTATATCTGAGCTTGTTACCTTATTTATGGTCACTTTATAGCCATGGGACAGAAGAAGACACATTCAATTGTCTATTTTTGGAAGATACAAATTGCTTCCTGGAACTGAGTATTTGTTTCTGCACTGACTAAAAAGTCTGCCAGATGGAGAGGTTTTCATAAGTCACATGAACACTACCCTGAGGCCAGGTACTCATATCTCACCACAAACATTAAACACACCTCTCAGGAGAACATCCACTGATGCAGATCTGAGTGATTTAGTGCTGATCCAGTTGCAGAAAAGGAGCCGACGTGAACTGTATTTGTTGCCACAATGTACTCAATGATGCAGCACCACAAAATACACGTGGCGGCAACACTTTTTCTCATCCATCCTCCACTACTCTTGGATCTTCACTTCAGGGAAAAAGCTCAAGGCAGGATAGGAAACTTCACAAAAATCTGCATTCCTTCTGAGCATTTAAATAGAGAGAATCCAAGTGCACTACTTCTATTGGTCACCCCAAAAGACTGAAGTACTCACTAGAGCTTTAGTTATACTACACAAAGTGCTTTCTGCAGTCTCTGTCTTCTTGAGCAATAAAGGGTCACTGGAGGATTTGTGTCTCTACTGAAGTGAGCCCCAGTGCGTGTATCTGTAATCTGTCCAGAGAATCTGGCCCAAAAGCATTAAATTCTCCATTTCTGGGTGCTTTTAATGCATTTTAACCACTACAATGCAATAAAACATTAACAAGTATTCTTTTTATTATGTATGGTTTTAGCTGTGGCAGTGCTGAGAAGGGAATACTTCTCACAGCACAGGGTCCCTAATCATGGTAAAACATTGGTACATGTTGTGAAATCACAGAGACATTATCTCTGCCCTGAAGATATGACCTGATTATAACCCAGGAAAGCTTCAGGGTCACAAGCTGCTGAGTTCCTAGCCTATTCCATGACAGAAGTTTTATTTTGGTCTGATGTTTGATTAATAACTCTGATCTGCACTGATTTTTTGAAACCAAAAAGAAACACAGTTTTATCCCTCAATGGAAATAAAGTATCTGCATAATGAGAGCCTTTCCCTTTTAACTCTAACTGCTGGATAATATTTTCCAATCCAAACTTCACTGGTATAATTAATAGCTTGAAATTTTAATAGGTGTGTGTGGTTAAAATGTAACAACTGTGTTAAGCCAAAAGTTATGTGGGCCATTATTTCTGTGCAAGTGGAATCTGTATGACTATTTGACAGATGTTTCAACATTGTTACAGCTCCCATAGTGGAGAAAATTTTATCAGCATGAAGTGAAGGCCTCTCTTGACTCTTATAATTCAGTGAGAAATGAAGTTGGGACTTAATCTCTTGTGAGCTGTTCCTTGCACCACTACAGAAACATTTGCTCATTTTGCAAATTACTATCCCGAATGAAAATGATAGTGTTCCCAGCTGTAAATCATCAAATATCAGCCTGCCAATGGAAGAAACTATGCGCGCTCCATAACATAGTTCAGGCAATGTCAGATGAATCAATATATCTCTTCCTCTGCAGGATTTCAGGTGCAGTAAACTCTGGCAGAGACGTGGAGACGGACAACTGGCTTCAATCTGCAAAGCACCACAGACAGAACTGGACATTTGTTGCTACCTAAAAACTTGTGCTGAGACAACTCTTAATGTGTTTTAATTTCTTTTCTTTTCAAAAAGAAAGGGCATCCCTACTCAGAAACCGAGGATTTTCCAAATATTCAGAAGTCATGCGTGGATGCCTAGCTGAACCTACGCTCAAGAGAAACTAAGACTGGAACTTGATAACTGCATCTTCTTGTGACATTTCCTTATCAACTTCCTCATGGTGGACCTACCATTAAACTTTTTCCAGTCCACATTAGGCTTGCAACAAAACATATAGACCTACTGTATTAATTTAAAACAAAAAAGAGCGATCTTCATGTTTGAAAATTCATTTTCATTCTTGTTTTCTTTTCCAAAGTAGCTACACTGACTTGAGTCAGTATTTCTTTCACTGCATTAGGTTCACCTGCTTCTTGGGAGCGCAAACTGCAGGAGTTAATAACTTTTCCCTATCCTTGTTCCCCTGAGATTTTGTGGAATCTGAGTAAGGTTTCTCAGGAACATGGCTCAAAAGGCAACAACCTCACTCCTTGCAGCAACAGACAATAGAATCAACCAAGTTGAAGTCAATGGTTCCTGCTTATTCTGGAAGGATAACATTAATAGCTTCTCTGTGCCAGGGAATTCCCTGTAAGAGGCAGAATCCCAGCAAAATTTTCCTTGAAGTAGTCTGTCTGTGCTGTCCCCAACCTGGTCTTGTGCTCAGAAAGGACAACTGAGCCCCAGGTCACACAATTCAAATTCACTGTGCATTCTCCCCGAAGGCCTGGGGCATGGTATCTGGACTCAGAAAGAGCAAATCATAATTACTCACATAGTTTGCATGCAGCACAGTGAAGAACTCAGGGTTGGTGATAAACTTCACAGCTGGAGACTGCAGCAATAAGGTGATTTTTTGAGAATTCACAGGAGAAAGGGAACCTTCCCTCCTAATCTCTGGACAGAAACCAAAAGAAGCAAAATTTTATTAACATAGCGGCAAGCACAGTCTGTTATCTCATCTTTACTGTTTTCACAGTTAGTGCTGCAGTGCTTACAGCAGCAGGGCAGGAGCCGGATGCTCCTGGATGCTAAAAAACTCTAGGTCATATCTACTGCTGTCTCTAAATAGCAGCTTGACCTCACCAGTTTTTACCATCTGACAGTTCGATTCAGTACTTTTACCTAGGTCCTGGCTGGTTCCTCTCACTGTTGACTTCAGAGAGAATAATTCTTTTTCAACACGGAACATTAATAAAATTCAAGTAGATGTGCTGATTCTTTCCCTTTGCCAGTGCTATCTACATAAAGATGGCAAAAAGACATTTCTTGTGGCAAACACAGGCGGGGGTGAGAATGATCCAAGGGAAGAGAACTGCTCATTCATTTTGGTGGCACAAGTTCTCAAACAAAGCAGATAGCTATTTTTGTGGGTCCGCAAGTTGCATAGCTAGCATTAGTGATTGCTGATTTTTCTTACACACAAAAAAAGCTTAGTTGATGGTTTCACAGTTGTTTTAAAGAAACATGACTGCCATCAAAAAAATAGAATAGCTCCCTGCCTGTCCCATCCTTCTCTGGGTATTAAATCTCTTCCTTCACATTGGCACTAGTTCTTGTCTAGTCATCTAATGAGCGTGGTGGAAGAATCAATTTGGCTGTAAAAAGCATTGACCACAAGAAGGTTAGTTTTGAGACAGATCGGTTCCCTGCTCTGGTATGGGGTGCTGTTACATAGTGATGAGCAAAAAGACAGCTGTGCCGCCTCCAGTGGCAGCCCCATTTAGATCAGCCTATAGCTAGCACAAAGCTATAGCCATAAAAAAAACCCCAAATATTCCATACTCCATGCCAGGGCAACTGCAGGTGTGACCACACAAAGAAATGTACTAGTGCAGAAACCATGCCCAGAAACAATAAACTGTAAGGTCCAGGATCAAAATCACACTGCAGCAAAAATAAAACAGTACTATTTTTACCACTACTAAGCTGAACAAAACCAGATATCATCTCCATTTTAATTTAAAATAGTCCTTTACTAAAGTAAAAATGTTTTGTCTTAGCAGTTGTTAAAAAAATGGAACCTTTTTGTATCTGGCCTTGTATCTGTAGCTTCAGTTCTAAACCTGTTTGCTTTTAATTAGCTTTTGCACCCTGGTATTCCAGTTTCCAGCATTCCCCGGAACAGAACATGAACACTGAGTGGCACTGAACATGCCCTCAATAACTTTTTTCATATACCTGAGCTTGGCTGGGAAGGCTCTGCCTCAGAGTCACTTCCTCCTCCAGTGGGAACTCTCTCCACTCTGCTGTTTACTACACCATCATCTTCAGTCCGCTCTGTTGCAATAGTTCGCTGAATATTTTGGTATCTGCATACATTCAGAAAAAGGAACAACATGCTTTCATTTACCGAATAGCTTTCTGGTGCTTTCTACCTTAACAATCATCACCGTTTTTGAATGATTTAAGTACTTTTATCTTCAGCATACAACAGAGTAAGAAGCACGATGGACTTCTCTCCCTCAAACGATGTAGCTATTCACACTTGGGCCAACCATTACTCTGCAAAAATGACATTTTGCACCACAATAGCTACACTGCAAGGCAAGGGAGACTCAAAGGTCAAATTCACACAGGTATTTAGGCTACAAAAATGTATTAGGCTTCTCTTTAAAATATCCGAATGTCTGGAACTTAAAAACATTATTGGATCACAGTTCTCCTTCTCATTTAGTTTTATGGCAGCATAATCTGTGATGTGCTGAGTACCTTTCAGTCTTCCTTATTATAATATCAGGTGCACATGTTCAATTCTTACAAGGTAAAGGATTAAAACTATAAGAAGTTCAAAATGTTCTCATTGTGGATGATGATACAGCACGGCCACCAGCTGAGAACACTTTCATTTTGGTAGGCAGTATGGAATGCAGACTAGGTTTCTTTGGTTCTACTAGCAAGTGATGAATATAAATATTTTTATATATTGAATATAAAAATACATTTTATATCCAGAGGTAAAGAAAACAAAAGAAAGAAGTAGAAAGATAGAGACAAAGATAGAAAAAAAAAAGGGAGGGAGGAAAGGAGGCCTCTTAATTAATCAATTAGCTTTAATCCACTTTGATATTTTTCATCCACATTTCTCGATTGCATTCCCATACCTATACAAACCAGACTGGCTTTAACGTCTGCATTTAACCTGATCCAACATTGTTTGTCTCCCATTCTCCTGACTTCAACTCTTTTTTCTTTCCTTAGCTCATATTCTGACTTATAAATTCTACTTACTTTCTCTCTCTCCCTTTCTGTGTTGATGCACACTTTACTCCAAATAGAACATTGGTCAGGAGTCAGTTCCTCAAAGTGACATGGGATCATTACAGACAATGAGGATTTGGTTTTTACACCTCTCAACAGACAGCATCTCCAGTAGCTTACTGCAACTCAATTTTGGGTAGATGGGCTCTTGATAATTAAGAAAAATCAGTTAAGCTTCAATAGACTTATACTAAACTTTCATAGTAGTATGTGCGTTCCTCAGCATTCAAATGCATTTAAAACTGCATTTAACATATCTTTTGAAAGCTCAATAAAGAGCACCTTTAGAAGATTTGAAAAAAAGGCTGTGGGTTCTATGTTTACGTAAATATCCATCTTTACAAAGCAATCCTGGTAGCATATTTAACAACATCATGAACTTGCCTAAGTTGCTATGAACCTCTGATTTAGACACACATTTTACATTTTTATTCACTTCACTGCAAGCAATCGAGTGAACTTTCCATTCCAGTACTGGAGGAGTTTTACACCACTCACATGCAGCACCAGATTTTTTTTATTTTTTATTTTTAAAAAGTAATTCATGTATTCAAGGGATAAAAGCACATTAATAAAAAAACTTTCAGCTTCAGTTTAATTAGATGGTAGAAAATCCCTACTGGCAAACTTTAAGCAGTAATACTAGCTGTATGCCAACAAAGAACTACGTTTTTGGGTGTTTCAATACTATTAAACCATCTTATATAAATACCAGAAAATGTCAAAGTAATTGGAGAAAACATTGAAAGGGCAGAAGTTATGGGAACGCGTCTGGGAACCAGTTTCTTTTCAAAGTGATTTGTTAAAGAAATGGAAGTTTAGAAATACCACACTGAGGATTTCTTAACCACACAGTTACAATTTATTGTGTTAGTTACTACTTTTTAAATTAGTGCAAAAACAAGTCTAGATACACATACTCTTCAAAGGATCTTTCCAACAGAGCTTGAGAAATAATGGCTATTACCTGCTTTGCTAACAAGTAAGCAAGCCAGGTAGCACTGTAGAAAATAGGCAAAAGTCTTTAAAATAAAAATTATGGATGTCTCTTGCCTAACACCTGGATCCCAGTTTTGAATTCCCTGTATTCTCAAGTGGTTAGCACAGCTAGCTAATAGGAAGCTTTGAGCACAGAAAGAAAGAAGGATTAGGCTCTTGGATTTGAACAATCACAGCTATGGTTTTTTTCAAGCTAAATTTCCAAAGCTTTGTGGTTTTGGCAGGGCTGGAAATACCAGGTTTCCTTGTAATATTTTGGTCTTTCCATTCCCTCCCAGAAATGAAACCAGGAAGCTGAAAAGTAAGTAAATTGGTTCAAAAAGAAAAGTGGCCAAGATTTTTTCAAATTAAGTGGTTTTGAGTCCCAATTTGCTTGAGCTTAGAGCAAAAGTTCAGGCTGCTGGTAATTCTATCAGCAAGGCCTATGTTTGCTCTTGCCTCACCTGAAATGATTTTCAGGTGTGTTTGTTGAAGACTGTTTCAAACACAACTATTTGAAACACAACAAATCAGTGTTTCTAAAATGAGTGCTTAAAACAATGCTTGGTCCTCTATATTTCTTTTCAATAACTATTTATGAAGGCTTGTTTCCTCATAATACAGAAATCTGGAGACTTGAAATATTTGAAATTTGCTTCAAGACAATGATAATTTTAAAAATTCTAGCAGCCAGGTTGAAAAAGCAGAAATCATTTCCCACTTCTGGGTTTGTTTCAACTGAGTATTCATCATGACTCTCATTTATGAGAATCTTAGGAATGTTCCCAAACTCGGGAGCAACGTAACTCCCTATTAAAAATTTCAAATCAATAGAGCCCTTCGGCAGAAAGCAGTGAATCATCGTTTTTCCTTTGTCCCAAGAAGCCATGGGCATTCACGTTCATTAAGCTGCAAACTGCTCAGTCTGCGATGGGATTCAGGTACAGAGAGCTATGCCACTGCTGAAAATCTTCTACACTTCTGACTTTGTAATCAGATTTCTGAACACCAAAAATAGAGATTCAATGTTAGACCTAATAACACTCAATTACCAATCCAAAGCAATGTCAATCAAGTCATAAGCCTGGAAGCTGGACAACCTACATGAAAATACAGAATAAAGAATTTTGCGGCAAGAAGGTCACAAATGTAATGCTTATTCTGCAGTTTCTGCTGAGATCTGAGATAGCTGGTTTAGGAATTAACCTGTGTCTTGTGTTAGCTCAAAGAATGTCAAATTCCTATGGACACTCACAAACACTTATTTCTCTTATTTCTGTTTTTGTGCTGCACTTACGTGAGAGTTAAACTTCAAAAAAAAAAAAAAAGAAAAAAATGCTGATATATATCCACAACAGAGCTTAAGTGGCAGTTAAATACTCTGAGCTTCCACATAATCCAAATCCCTCTTAAAGACAAATGATAAATGTCAGAGTCATGTAAATCTCTTGAAAAAAGATCTACATTAATACATTATATAGATTAAATAATACATTAAATGCTTTCTTTGTGTTTTTTTCAATATTAACATGATAGTTTGATGCTTTCTGAGGAAGACTATAATGGAAAAAAAATACAGGTTTTTTCATCTCTACAAGACATAACACGTTATGAAATGTTATCCAAAATAATAAATTTGGTGGAAAAAAGAGAATTTTTTCAAGAGTGAGTTGATGGTGTCAACTTTCTGTGTAAAATAACTACTTCAAGAATACTAGTTTACTCTCCAAAAGTTACATTAATTTTCCAGTTGACATTCAAAATCCAGTTCTCCTTACACACAGTAACTCCAAAACTATTCTGCATTATGAAAACAGTACTTTGAAACTCTGCATTCTTCTCTCAGCTGCAGATCTTTCTCTTGGCACAGAGAAAAAGATCAAAAAACTTTTGTGGCATTTTACATGCTATGATTAGAATATAATTTCAGTTTTGCTTGTCTAGAAAAGAAACCATATCATTACAGTAAGCAGGGAATAAAAAAAAATCTTTTCTGAAGTAAAAAGGGAAGATTTTTAGCCGCTGTTTCTTTTTTCTCTTTCTTAAATGCAGTCCAAAAAGAAAGTAAGAGAAGGAAATGATAAATCTATTTGTGGACTGGACAAACAAAGGTAAAATGTGTGTGCCATGCTAACAGATATCCGAGCTAGCTCAGAATGAACTGACAGATTTACAGCACCCAGCATAACACTAAGCAGACCTGTCTATGTCTAGAAAGGTGTACAGTTCCATTAGAGCAGTGATTTGCCCTGGAAAAAGAGACAGATTTTTCAGTAGGCCTAACTAGCTTGAGTAGAAATGCCATACTGATATGTAAACACTATTTTAATAACAGTCAGCTCAGAAACCTCTGTAGTTAATGCGGTGCAGTGCTAGGTGCTGACCCATAGGTACCACTCTAAGAGTTAGATAGAAAAAGTGACTCCATCTTCTGGAAGAACACTCCCTTCTCTTTTGGGAGAAATTTCAAAAAAGTTTTTCAAAAGCCTCTTCATATTTGAAAAGTCTTGCAACATCTTTCACTCAACAGTGCTCTCCTTGTGTGGGCAAATTTGGGTACTGGACACGCACAGCAGGTACAGTAAGGTAGAAAGTGACCAGCAGCCAGGACAGGAACATGCATGGTGGACTTGGACAAGGAAGGAAGCTTAGGAAGCCAATGGAATGCAGTGGGCAAGGAAGGGAGACAATGGGGTGTTGTGGAGAAAGGAGAGTGTGGATCTTAAGGGAATATAGACACAACTGCTCACCGCCGGTTCAGCTGCTCCATTTGCTGGATAGAGCCAGACCTGTGGATCCCATCTGGTGTTGCTGCAGCTGTGGGGCGCTGCCACGTGGTTGTTCGGTTGACGTGGTCAACGTAGAACACCCTCCCGTGACTGTCTATCCGAGCTTCCCAATCTGAGGTTGGAAAAAAAGGAAGGGATGATGCTGTCACTGTGATGCCTTCCAAAAAAATATGCGGGGAGATACATAACCACACATATATATACACAGAGAGTGGATATACACATGAGATAGATACCATATACATGCCTATATGCGTGCAATATATGTGTATATATTCAACATATATACTCAAATGTGTATATATACTATGTGTTTATCTATATGCATATACAGTATATACATATACATAAATACTTCACACACAGTACATAGGCAGCCTATTGAATTCAGCATCACAGACTACAAAAAACAAGTGACATAGTGGCTACATATTTTAAAGGGCTGGATAATTTTACAATCACTAATACTAGCTGGCTGGATTCATTGAAGGTCAAGGTAGGCACACAGAACTGACTCTTAGCAGAGAACAATTAAATCTGAGCTAACATGGCAAATCCCAAGTTTTTGGTTTTGTTATGTTTCAGAATAAACATGCTTAATTTCTCTATTTTTTATTATATGGCTCAGAAGAATATCATACAACAATTATAGGCTCTCCTGAAAACTGATCACAGCCGGATTGAACATATCCATAGAAATCTCTGTAGATATAAACAAATCAGTTTCATAAAACTATTGTTCTGATGAATGTCAACAAGACTGAAACTCTGAAGCATAATATTGAGCCTTTCATCATTATTGCCTCCTGCTAATGCTTAAGTTGTCCTGTGATTGAAAACAAAATGTTCTTGAGTATCTGATGGTTTGTGGAAAATGGTAATGTTGATTAAAAAAAGGCTCAGAACAGCAGAAATTCAGAAGTGAATTAGTTAACAAAGCCCCACATTTGATTGCTTGGAATGTATGGAGTAGTGAAATAAACTTGACTTGCTAGCTTCATGTTTCTACATGATCGATCAGCTAATGACAAATCTATGCAGGTGACCCTGAAAGTAATGCCTCCTATTTATTTCTGTGGAAACTATGACAGATAGAGCACAATAACACTGCTTGATAGAGCAAATTCTCAGCTACAAAACACTATTTTTCCCCATTAGCTATGCATTTTCACCAGTGATGCACAAGAGCCTGCATGCTGCGCTTGTAAAAATCACCACTGCTAAAGTGCACCACCATCACCTCACTGTGCTCACATCCACCATTTGGTCTCCATCAATGTTCAGTGAGTATCAGCGAATGCCAATGGATGCCATTTTTTCCTGCATGGAGGAAATCTCCATATCTTTGGAGAAAAGTTCCAAAGTTTCCATGGAGGAAAGTTCCATATCTTTGCTTCATACACATGTCCATGTCAGATGCCATTGTGTCAGACTGCCCTTCTGCTGCCCTCTGTCACATGGCAACAAAATGGAACGGAATATTGGTGGGAAGGTTCAACCTGAACTGCCATACCACCAACATCCACCTCTAACATTGTGGGCCAACATTATAAAATAGGAGGCATTACTTAAGGAGCAGCCCTCATATGTAAACATAAGCACATACTTTCTGCATGTGTTTATATACAAACCTCACTCAGATTCACACACAAATGCACAGATAGAAATTACCTTTGGGGGCAAATTCTCTTTGTTATTCTCATACTCTTACTACTATGCCATCTTCCTTACTCTAACTGTAGATGACATCATTCCTTCTACGTTTTCCTATGATCAAATTCAGGATCAGTTGGACTTCATTCTTTATGTATTATCTGGTACTTCTAAGAACAGGACTGCAGTTGTATCTCTCCCTGCTGTGTCTGGAAACCCACCCTTTACAACCTGTTCCCCTCTCCAGAACCCTGACCACAGCTAAACTCAGTTCCCATACCTGGAGTGGTCCAAACCTAGTGTAGGCTGTCTTAAATCTATGGCTCATAGCCCTTGGCACATTAATCCCAGGAACCTAAAAGGGACACCAAAAGTCCTTAGAGGGATTTTCTGTAAGACTTCAAAACAGCAAAAGCTTTATGCACATGCATTATTTCTGTTAGAGTTGACTGTATAAGTACTTCAGTAATTATAGGTGCAAAACCTATGCTAACACCACAGGTACATACATACAGTCTCTCTCTCTGTGAACATCACTACCTAACCCTAAGGGAAGGACTCTCTGATTTTCTGATTAAGGTTTCCCAAAGATGTCATTGCTGTTTCAAGAACAAGAACACAGCTTCATGAAAACGATGTCTAAAACAAAAGAGGAAAAATAGCACATAAAGCACAACAGATGCATTTTGAAGGAAATTAGACTGACATACAGGGCAGGCTGAAGGCCAAAGCCTTGCCAAGCATGCTGGCACTGGTGGTGGGTGTACCACCATGGGTGGAGAATGGCCCTTCTAGAGCCATGAACTATCTGCAACATCCTAAACAAGGATGGCCAAATCAAAGGTGACTTGTTGTACCTTAAAATAACTAAGAAGACCTTCATTTTTCTTGCTGTCCTAGTCATTATCTCACACTATAGCATACATATAACGAGATAAGAATAACAGAGCTCAAAGCTCAATGGATAATTAGAGACTTGTAGGCAATGCTCAGACCCACTCTCTAGTCAATCAGAACAGAAGACACCAACTAATGCTGGTCATATTGGTCTGGAGCCTGCTGATAGTAAGAATAAAACTATCCAATTACACAGTAAAGCTAGTTCTTCTCATAATCCAGCCCTATGCACTACTGGCTCCAGAGCCTATGTTGCAGTGTGACTTTAATTAAATGCAATTCAGAGTTCCTAAGCTCCTAAGCACAATACTTAGAAATCCAGGAGCAACAAAACTTCAGAGCTTGGAGGTGACAGTGAAAATATCAGGCCAGGATTACGCAGACAAGATTACAGTTTCAGGAAGGCTATCTTTGCTGAATGCATCAGACATCCAGCAGCACCATGCACAGACACAAACTACATCTATCTAACTGTCAGCGCTGCTTTATTCATTGCTTTATGTGTATATACACCTGTAACCACGAGCTGACACTTGCAGTGGCATACTACAATATTAGCAACTGTGTTACATGGCTTTTGGGAACTCTGTAGTGGGCCTAAATGAGCACTAATCTTTGCAACAGCCTTTCTGATCAGCTGAATAACTATTCTTCTGATCACCTGGGAAGGCTGTCAGAGAGCAGCAGGTGCTGGTATTTTTGATGGCACATAGATGTCAGGCGCATTTCCTGCCTTCTCACAGGACAAGCAGTAAGTCATACAAGTCACTGAAGCTGCATATGATACCAGATTTGTGGACAGATGGATGGATAGCTGCACAGAGAGACGAACGGGCTGACAGGTGAACTGACAGACACGACTGTTTCTGAGCTGTGCTCAAGTTCCTTCATGCTACTTCAGGGGCACAGGTGATCTTGGAAGCAGCCAATTCTCCTCGGGCTTTTTTGTTAATTTTTCAGGCAAAATAAAACTGTGACTACAACAGAGACTAACCTTCATCTAACCTCCACAGCAGTAGCATGCTGGAGTGCAGACTGGAGACGGGACAGTACTGTTTCTGTTCTCTAGTGATCCCCCTCCATCAGCTGAGTCATATTTCAGCAGCATCTGAAACTGCTCTGATGTATACCAGAAGACCTGGTATAAATATATATACCTGCCTTTTCTGGCAGGCCCATAATCCTGGAGGGGCAAAGTAAACATGCTGCCTTTCCAAGCTCAGCCACACCTTCAGCATAGAGCAGCACTGAACTGGGCACACGTATTTTTCTTGGCTTTGGTTCTTAGGGCTTGCAGCAGTACAAACAAACACACGCATAATAAGAGGTGAGCATTAATGCCGTCACAAGGCAATAAAAGTTCTGCAAATCTGTCAATCTCATACAGGCTTTAACATTCGAGATGGTCACTACAACATTCCTATATAAACAATAAATCTGGTCTACCTTAGTGTCTTAAACAAAGCCATCTGAAATTAAATTTTCTCCCTGGGATCAACTGTTGTGGGGTTCTGATGAAACAAAATTATTCAAAAACTATTCCAAAGAGAAAAAAAGACTGACCAGAAGATTATCCACAACCAATGCAAAATCAGCCAACGTTGGTCTTGCACTTATGAGAAGAAGTTAATGCTGCATGTGAGAAGCAAGACAGGTTTGATTGCGTAATTGATGTTTAAAATACAAAGTTTATTCCTTTCACACCATTCAAGAATTATTTAACTGTGATTAAGAGGCATTAAAGGCACCAAGGTATCAATACTGAACGCTAGAATAAGAAATATTTCTAGATTAAGACCATAGCTTTCCTTTTGAAATTACTTTGTAATCTCATTATCTCACTGAGGGCATTTAGCACTGCCTTCCTAGGTGATATCATCTAATTCAGCCTTTTTCCCTACAAAATCAGCTTAGTAGAGTCTATTCCTATTAAAATCAATACATTTGAGCCCAAAGTCCCAGCCTTTATTGGGAAAATGGTGTTATATGCAAATGATAAAATAAAATCCTACAAAGGGATATCACTTCTGTACCATATTGTCATGCACTGCTTTTCATGTCCTTAACCCCTGTTGTGAAAGACCTCATGAAAATCAATGGTAGAAATACTTGCCTTTTAAGGATAGTTACAAGAAAGAGGAAAAATGTCTTCATTTGGTGACAGAAGAATATGGGACATGGATTCACATTACGTTTTGTTTACCTGAGCTAGTGTCAGTGTCCTGTCATTAAGTCAGCTAATTGGGAACGTGCCCTATTCACAAAGTGTTGAAGTAAGAGTGGGAGGAAGAGAAATATTTCCTGTTGGAGAGGTAACCATTTCCATTTCATCATTCACTGGCAAGCCACAGTGGGACTCTAAGAAGATTTCATTGGGCTAAAGGCATTTGAATCATTCATGCTACTGTGCAGCTGACACCAGCATTGGGGCTATTTTCATCTTAGGGAATACTAACAGCATGGTTGGTAAATGATGAATTATTTGTCAAGGGCACCATAGGCCAAGTAAGTGTGTTCTCTCCTTGGGCTTTGAAGAAAATAGAGTGCTTTGTTTATACGCCTGCTTGTTTTTCTGAGGCATTGCACATTTTAGGTTGTAAATCACGTGCTGAAGTTGCAAATTGATTCGCGTCACGTCTCAAGGCATAGACTGCACTCTGCTGGGCAGTTAGCGCTAATGCAAAAAGCAGGGTAATCCTGCAGGTATAAAAGGGAAAGGTACTGAGACAAGTGGAAACATCTTACAGCAGTAGACACAGCGGTAGAAATCCCATACTACCAGCCTGCTAGCCTGCCACTCTACTTACAACCCTCTGATCTTCATTCTGCACAACTGCAGACATCATTACTTCCATAACGAACATAAAATATAAATTGAGCATCAAATCCAAAAATAGTTTGATGGGATCACTGTACACAAGCTATGTTTCCCCAGCTTCTGCTGGTTTTGCTCAGATTTGGACCTGATGTCTGTACCTTGTGAATCCTGACTGTGCAAAGGTTCCTTCTGGATCTGCAAGCAGGGCTGAGAGAGCACAGGGAGTGCCACCCCAGACCGTGTTTCAATTGGGCTATGGAAAAACCTGAAGACAAAACTTACAGAAAAATCACACCTTGCAGAAAAATCACAGTATACAACACCCAGAAGCTTTTTTTGTAAGGCTTCCAGAACACTTGACAGCTACCTACTCATTTCAGTCTCAAAACATTGACTGGAATGAGGGAAATATTATTATTTTCATTTCATGGTAGCTAAGGAAGAGGATGGCCAAAGGCAGAGGGATGTTATAGAGTTTGAGAAAATAAAATGACAACAGTTGAAGTCATGGTCAAATATGGGAAACAAAAGGCCATATTGCTTAGGTTTTGGAGGAAGTATATGCAGAACAGATGGGGTTATTTAGAAAGACATACTGACCTCTACACTGAGTTAACAGGAAAGGCTGAAAAACATAATAATTTAAAAAACTAAAGCTTACTTGGTGGAAGAGGCTCATCGATAGTTGGGTAGTGATGATGGTCAGGCCTCAGAGAAGGAAGCTGGCTGACTGGCTGAGAATTATGGAGTAAAGGACAATCACCTACGGACAAGATATTCAAGACATTGACAGTCATTCACTGTTTTCACAACGTGGTTCAAAAAATGTGCTACTGTAAAGCAAGTGATTATTTTCTACAGAGGTTTGCATGGTATACTAGCAGCTGTGGTTATTCCTATTCCCAGGCACTATTTTAATAACAACTCACACACCAAAGAATTATGAAAATAATGCAGTCAGGGCTCTGGTCTCAGGTTTGAGTCAATGCTAAGCTATTATGGGCCAGATTCTGGACTCATAGACACACAAGTGTAAGCGAGAGAAGAATCAGGCTTGATCTCTGAGAAATACTGAACAGCTCAAGCTTCTGCAGAAACTGGGCAGGAACATGCAAAATCCTGGTTCCAACTTTTCCCATCAGGAGAATATGAGGCAAAAAGCTGCCTCAAATCTTTCTCTGCTTTTCCAAAGGATCAGCGACTGCATAAGTGGACTGGAGCAGCAGGATTATGCAGTCCCTGCAAAGCAGATCATCCCCTTCTATAGGTATTTTTTGAAATTCAGAGTGTCCATCTTGGGTGGAAGGAGCGAGAATGAGATAAGGACCAGAAACAGATAGGAGACAGGCGGTAGAAGAGGAGGACAAAAGATAGTGAGACATAGCCAGGACCTGAGATAAAGAGGGAAGACCTGAGATCCAGAAGAGGGAAAGAAGAAGAAGAACTGACACACAGTGGACAGCGCAGAGGTAGTTTTTAGAAAACACTAACATCGTATATATGTCTATATATCCAAACATGAAATAAACGCAATCTAAGCAAATGTCCAAACTCATGTTGTTTTGAGAGGAGTAAGTAACTTAAGATCCAGTTATTGTTTATAGAATCCTTTAAGAAATGAAGAAGTTTATTGTAAGGATGAAAAACTATTCCTCATCTTAGACGTAACTGTAAGAATGAGGAAACCACAAGATAAAACGTTGCAGGTTCAAGAATTCATATTCCTTCTTGTTGTGTCCTTAGAATCTTAGAAATCAGGACTATTTATCCAACTAACAGACACTTCAAAATCAAAAATAGACCATTCAGCTGAGCCTCTGTGCTGGCTGGTTTAGCTGCCTTTAATATCACTATCTTAATACCCTAAGAACATTTTGTAAAAAAAATAACATATAGCTATCAAATGTAAAAAAAAAAATGCCTAAAAATACACATATTTTTTCTTTAAACAACAGCTATAAGGCAGAAGCCAATTTTGCATAAAACTGAAAAAAATCTCACACCATCCAGAAGTGAGAAAAATGGCTTAGTCAAAAATACTCCCACTTCTAGGCGCTCTGATGATATCGTATGTCCTCTTAAACCATAAACCTCTTAAAACATCTCCATTAAACCTCTTGTGTATAGGCGTATCTCACAGTCACACCTGCTATGTGTTTTGAACAGACAGCAGAGTTATGTAAGTTATTGATCAGTGCTAAAAGCCCATCTCTCATAGCCTTAAAAACTGTGCTGTTACTACAGGTGTTGTAGCACAACCTACCAGAACATCCATCCATGTTTCTTTACTTACCTCACCATAATTGACTCTCCCCTAGTCAAGACAGTTACGCCAAGCCAGTGGAAGCATGGTAGTATCGGTCACCTGGAGTGGACGGAGGTGACCACATCTACTGTACTTGTAACAGCCACCAAACCATGAAACGATGCGTACACTTATTGAAGCACCCTCTAGCAATACCAAGAGTGCTAAGAACAGGGCTGCCCTTCAGACATACTCTCTCTCAGCTAGCCAAAGCAAAGTCACTGTCAACACTGCAGAGAGCTTTAGGTAGGCTCGAGGCACAACATTTTGTAGCCGTACTGAATCCACACGCATACCCTCTCCCCAAAACTGCTCTCAAAAGTTCACATGGTCTGAAATAACCATCAAATCTGCAAGCATGGTCTCATGCACACACACACTCGCGCCTTCAAGGGCATACAAAGACCTTGTCTGCAAGGAAGGTCCACCTTGCTGGAGATTTCTGTATCTCTCTGAACTTCTGAGAATTGTTTGGGCTAGATTCTGCTCCGTGGAGTGAATTATTACCCAGGCCCAGCTGTCTAGAAAGTCCTTTAAACAGACCGGCATTTTAGGACACCTTTACACTTTTCCTTCTGCCAGAGCAGTTAAAAGTGGGGATAAATGAAGTGGTAATGGACAAGGAAAAGGTAGAAGGATGCTTTGGCTGGGGTTTCCTAGTGATGGCCAAATATGTTATCCTCTTGGTGCTGTTTAAATCTGGTGTCACCTACACTAGGGGACAGCTGACACAAGATTTGGGAATGCAAAATCTATCTCTTGACCTTAGCTGCTGCTGAGGTCTTTACTTCTTCAGCCTGAGAAAAATGATAAATGTGCTGAAGAAAAGATGAGTAACCAAAGCCACCCTTTATGTAACTCCACAGTACGTAAAACAACTTACCAAAGGCAGACATTTAATGTAAAGGTTTGGGAGAACTGGGAAAAATAATACCTACATTGCAAAGACAAAAGTGATTTTCTTAATTATGTTTTATCTCTAGAGAAAGATAAGACAAGAACTTTGTCTGATATAGTCCAATTTTCAAAGCATCTGAGAATAAAAAATCTCTGAGTTGCCCCATGGTCTATGAAATCTGATGCAGATTTGTTTGATGCTTGGGAAATTGGAGTAAGCAGGCTTTGTAAGAGGCAGTGGGTTTCATTTCTAGCTAGCAAATATTTGCTTCTCTCCACACATATGAGTGTGTATGGCTACCAATCACGTACAGACACTGGCCCAGATTCTTTATTGAATTAAACCAGTGTCTGCCCCTTGACAACCATGAGCTGGTACTCTCACTATTAGAGACAAAGCAGTACATCAAATATGTGAAATGAAACAATCCCAGGAAATAAGGAATGGGTTGGTGGATGTGATAATGCTGATTTGCCACATAACTTCAGCTAATCCTCATTTTATAATGATGCACGTAAGTCTACAGGAATCCATACATACAGATCCCCATCTGTATATGCTGGGATTTTGCTGAGATTTTTAAAGACAGGCTTAATTATCCAACCCTGAAATATTGCCCAGCTCAGACCTCCCAAATTTGTATGGAAGAAACCGTGAGCTATCTGAAACCTCGATTATCTGATGCCTTCTGTGACATCCAAATAATCAGGGTTGCTCAGTGCATTGATTCTCAGGATCTAACCTTCTCTTCTGCTGCTTGGACCTGCTATTGGGGTGTCTAGACTTTCTGTGGCTCTTTGTGGATTTCCACCATGAGCTACTAGTTCATCTGGCCACTGGGAGGAGCCATCCACTTGCTCCCTGTCCAGCTCAGGGCTCTGTACTGAATCTGGCACTGACTCAAAAGCACTGTTCTCCTCCTCCTCATCATCCTGTGAGGAAAAGACCGTGCTCTCAGAAATCTTTGCACTGTCGACAGAGGAGAAGCGGGTATGGCTGGAGAAGCGATTGTTACTGTCGTAGCAGGAGGTGCTGTAGCAGGAGGTACTGTAACAGGAGGGGCTGTAGCAAGAGGTGTCACACGCCTCACATTCATTGTCACCATTGGGTCTGGAGCTTGATTCACTCTCGCTTCCCGTCCTGAGGTGTTCCCCATCCAACAGCCCATCATTTAAGTCAGAGAGTTGCTCGTCCAAGGTCCCAGGAGGCACTGTGCACTGGCTGAAGTTTTCTTCAACCTCATTTTCCGGAGGAGGTTCTGCTGCCATTGTCTCACTCTCACTGACTGTCTCCTTCTCCAACACCTCCTTGACTGTAGACTCTTCATCGTTCTCCCCACTGTTGCCACCATCTTGCTCTTCTTCCCCATCACTGCTCATCTGTGCTGAGGGCAGGCTGTGGAGCAGGTTGTGGATTCGTATATAGTGCGTGCGAGGGGTCTCTGGTTCACCACAAGCTGAAGCTATAACTGTCTCAAGTTCAGACACAGGCAGGGAGCATGGCCTTGTTTTCCTCTTTGCTGTAGTCCTCAGCTGTAGCTTCCTGTCTTGCTCCTCTTGACCTGAAGCCCCTTCTTCTTCCTGACTCTTCCCTAGGTCCTTGCCAGCATTCACATCTGCGCTCACCTCATCGACATCTAAAGTTTCTACGCTGTTCAAGACTCCATCATCTCCCTGAGCACCAGAACTGACTTTGTTATTTTCCCTAACTTCGGTCTCAGGAGGAGACATGCAAGCCATCAGAGTCAGCTGCTCTGTGAGGTCCGTAGCACTCAAAGAAGGCAGCACTTCTCCTGGGATGGATTCCAAGGGCTCAGGAACTGGCACCGCATCAACCTCCCCATCTCCTGCTAGCTCTTCATTTACGTTGTTCTGGTTGACTTCCCCGGGTGGTTTGACAGCCCCTGGGCTATCGATACTGTTCATACTGTATCCATTTAGCTCTTCTGGAGCTGTATTTTCTGAGGTCACTGTGTTGATGCATGGAGGCTCACCGAGGCTTTCCTCTGCGGGGTTGTTCACAGGGCTTTCCTGCAGGTCAGCTGGCTCAGGATCTGCACTAATGGAGACCTCTTCATCATCTGTATGAGACAGGAAAAAAAAAAAATGAGATTGGAAAAAAAAATAATGAGATAGGAAAAAAAATTTTTTGACACAAAGCATTGGCTGAACCAGCGACTTGGCTGTGGGGACACAGGCATCCACAGCAATCTGAGAAAATTAAAAGCATAAATTACAGAGTGAAATGAGTGGGTAACTGAGCAGCCATCAAGAAAGGCTGTTTTCATGCTAGGCAGCCTTTGTACAGTGGATTTAACAATCACAGGACTTAGTCATGGTGGCAAACTGTATGCAGCATACTGCCTCCTTGCAACATAACCTTCCTTAAAACTCCCCTTTGAGCCAATCAGCATAGGAAGGACTATCATGGTAATGACAAGAATGCCTTCCCTAATGCTTTAATGACATTTTTTTGGAATGCAGAAGCTGACAAGATTCCATAGCAGAGAATTTAATAAACTGCTTTTCAATCCCCTGGAAACTAGAAAATTTCCCTTTGATATGATACTCTGTACAATTTCCTCCTGGATTCCAGACAACCTGGGCATCTTGATTCCATCCACCAAACAGTCAAAAGAAAGAAGTCAGCATTTTCCAGTAAGGGGCAGGTCACAATTTCCAACTACTAATGCAGCTGCTGGCTTGACAAAGTGTACCTAAGAGAGCACTACTTTAGAGAGGAAAAAGCCCCTGAGCAACGCTATTGAGATCTTCACACAAAACTGAGGTTCAAACTGACACCATCATGACAGGGACCTCCAAATAACTAGAAGAGAACAAAAGCCAAAACCAAACCAAAAGGGAAGTCAGAAGGGGAACAATAAATTTTCTTTTACTTTTTTTGTTTTTTTTTCCAAATGAACAAAAGTCAAAATGAGGAAGTTTTCCATCATCTCTACTATTAGATTATCCATTTGTACTTACAAAGTGTTCACATGTCAAATAACAGCCCACCTAGCACTTCCTTAGGACAGATGACAGAGAAACAGATGGGACCTTAGTTTTCCACCTTCTTCTTTCCCAGTGACATGGGAGACTATATGAAGCAACCAAGAACAGGGCGATACAGTAGTAGCTGTAAGCTAAGGGTAAATAGGGAAGAAATTGTGACTCACGATGTATCCTGTGATAGGAGACTTTATGCACCTTCCTTTGCTCATGACTGTACCTAAAGTCCCAGAGCAGCCACAAGTGAATTCAGACTTCTGAGGAGAAATGAATGAAAAGCAAAAAAAAGGATCTAGATAAAGGATTCATTAAGACTAACAATTACCTGGATGGATGGAAGAAGTTATCTCAAATCGGAACTGAAGCTGGCCACTGACATGATCTGTAGGAAGCCTGCGACCCAGAGTGTAGCTTACAACCCTGTCTCTGAAAGAAAACAAATATTGTCACAATAGACTACAATCTACCAAACGTCTACTGTCCATTGAAAAAGCTGCTGTGTTCTACAAAAATAATGAGTTTCAAAGTCTGTTCAACCCAGCCATGAGGGCGTGTTGACTTGCATACAAGAGAACAAATGGCAGAGAAGGAGAGGACAATGTCTTCAATTACGATGGAACAGCTGTGTCAGTGATTCAGACAGGCTTCTGGGATACACACGCACATATGTATATAGAGAGAGAACGGTGGGAATGGAATTTCTGCAGCATGGATATGAGAATATTAACATGGGAAGCAAACAACTCCCACCTCAGCTGCTGTAACAAGACTTTATTTCCTTGCTGATCTGACCATATCTACACTTATGCACAATCTCGCATTTCCATATTTCTTGCCATCTGCATAAAATTCAGCTTGCCTGAATTCAGCTTTCTTTCAAGATTCTGGCCAGGCCAGTCCCCACTTACCACCTTCTCTTTTCAAGCTGGTTGAACAACTACTCTTCATCTCTTTCCACCCCTCTTACCTCTATGAAGCTGAAATATCAGGAGAACACTTCCTGACAAGGTTGATCAATGACTCCATTCTGTCCTTGTGCAGGTCCCTCCCTTTGCCATACTTCATCCACCCCTCAGAACAGAATGAAACTACAGAAGAGATTAACTTCCCAGTTGCCCAAAATGAGGCTGAATCAATGTTTGTAAAGCATTTTTTGAGTGTAGTGGGTCCACTAAAAAGTAATATTTATATATCTTCTGAAGAAACATAGTCCACTTCCAGTCGGGCCCAATATATTTGCTAGGGTAGTTCCACATGCATTGGAAACTCACACAAATTAGACAATTTTAATATTTGTGCATGATCTTTCTGAACTTGTGTGTTCTCATTGAGCTTGCCTGAGATTTAAAAGCCACCATGGTATTAAAAGTAAGCCAGATCTAGGCACAGCCTGGAGGCACTGCTCTTGGCAAAGTATATCCTTAGATAGACAGTGTTTACCACAAAGAAGTAAAATAGGAAGATATAACCAAACGATGATGACAAATCTTTCCACATTGAGGGAAGCCAATGATATCAGTTACAAGGCTCTACCTTCCTCAAGCTGTTCTTTTCCATCTGGTTCCTAAAAAACATCCTCCCCACTTGAGAAACAGGGAGGTAGTTAAGTCCCTTCTGGTAGATTCAGCTGTCATTATCACAGCCAGTTTCTGAACCAGCTGTTCAAAAACACTTCCAACAAGCTCAGCTTTCTGCTGTTCTGCTGAACTGAGATCCAATTTCCAGAAATGTGTTCTTAGCAACTGCATTGCCTATGCTCTCCTCAGTAGATTACTCTTTCTCTCCCTGCTCCTCAAGGTCTAAACCTTAAAGTTTAGAGCCAACTTTTTGGCTTCGTTGGCACGCTATCTATCCTTCTCAAGCTGGTGTATGTTACTTTGGCTGCACGCACCTTCTCTGGACATTTTTTATAAAGGGGAAGCAGGCCAGGGCTACTGATCTGAACTGGTTATTCCTTGGCAGTAAGGGAGGGTCAGAAAGATTAAGCTACAACTTGCCACATATATTTCTATAGTACTTCCACTGTCTAGAAATTAAAGTGAGAAAGAACAGATCTGGCAAGACTTTAGCCCAGAGTTAATTCTCTTAAACATGCAAATAGCCTGTTGATAACACTAAAACAATGTTTAAATTGAAAATATTGCACTCTCCAGATTTGTGGCCATGATACACACAAAACTTTTCTTAAATGCCAGTTCTCATGTTTCAAAATGAAACAGATAAGGTTATAGAGAGAAATCACTGGTTGGCCCATTCTCCTATAAATTCTAATAAAGACTAACATCATTCATCAGGCAATTCTCAATTTAATAAATTCCCCTCAGCATCATTATATTACTATAATGATATATCAACAGGGACTTCAAAATGGCAGCACACGCCTCAAACAACTCAAAGTAACATGAGCAGCAAAATTACCCTATGGCATGTCTTTCCAAGAGGCGCTGAACTGGCATGGAGAGTTTTCCCAGGAAACGCTTGATGATCGGTCGACTTTTTGCAAATTTGTCCTTAACTTCTATTTCCAGGACATCCGTGGGCAGGGAGACAAAGCTGAATTGCTGCAATAAAAGAAGAGCACAGAATATGAAGCTGGTGGCCGAGCCACGACAGCATACTGCTGCTAGCATCTGACCAGCCTGTGGGGTCTCTGGCTTTTTCACAGGGCAGAAACAGGTCTTGGAACCCAAGGCATAGGCCTGCAAAATAAAAACAGTTTGGCCTCAAAGCAAGCAGATAAAAGCACCCTGTAGGTACTGTGTAACACTGCAGAACCAGGCTTGGGGAAGGCAGGAATTTCATGTATTCATGTCATATTAGCATCCAAACACCGTAGAAGAGGCTTGTCTGTGGAAGGAACAGTATACCTATGGGAGTCTAATGAACTCCACCCTAGCAGTGATTATTGATCTAAATGCAATTGACCAGATTACATTTTTTCCTTTTCTTTTTTTTTTTCCACACAAGTTTTAAACACTTTAAATAACTGCATGTAAGTACAACTAAACTGGCAGCTTGGAGAGATGTTTAGTCAGCATTTCCCTTCTTTAGACTGGCTATTTGTAGTGATTCAGCTATTGAGAAGTGAGGAACTAATGAAACGAAAGACAGTCCATCAGAGTTTTAGATGCATATTGAAATCTCTCCCTTTCTCATCTCTAACCTACCTTAGAAGGGAACAGTTTGAAAATACTGTTTATCTGCATCAATCTCCTGATGTGCTTCACAATATGACTCCACAAAGCTAAACCAGAAGGTGAGCTGTGGCACGGGCAACCAGAACCAATGATACCAGGGAAGATCGGAATGGCAACATCTAAAACTAGTGTTGTCACTTGATGCTTTGAAACATGTAACCACCACCTCAGCTGATGTGGTTTTAAGAACATCTGCTTTTACATACATGTAATGTTTCACCAAGCTTTTAGAGAACATGCAAACCTCAGGAAGAAACGAGGAGGGTGATATTTTAGATTTTAATTGCAAGGAACTCCATGCGTACAGATTCCAAGCACAGGAGCATTACGGCAACTGCAGGTGTAGGGGAGTCCCCACAGGGAAAGCAAAGCTTGTTATTTAGGAGTAACAGCAAAAAGCAAATGTATTAGTTAACTTATCCTTGCTTACTCCTAGATTGCCTAAATTCAGTACAGACCAGGAGCTGGTGACATGGCTCACTGAATGCTTTTATCCAAACAGATCTGTTACTAGTAGGATATAATCAATGAAAAAAAAGGACATCTCTACTGTGGCATGCAAAAGTTGGGTATCTGTAAGACTGCTGATGTCTAGATGAAAAGTCAGTGTTGAACTGGAAGCTGACTTCTGTACTACATGAGTATTGAGATAGATGAAAGGATTTTCTAGCTTTCCCACTGCCAGAAACAGTCTTCATAATGTAATAATGCTTTAGGTTACTGAGGCCTGGAGTTAAGCCCTAAATTGTTTGCTGTAGTGGATTATTATCTAATTTTCAAAAATGCTTAGTTGGAACAGCTTCACATGAAACTAACATGAGTGGGATACTCTGTTAAAAAAAAGAAATCCAAGAAATAAAATTCAAATAACAGCCAAAGCATTATTCTATTCTCATTTCCTATACCTCTGCAGCAGGCTACTGAAAAACCTAAACCCTAGAAAGAGGGGAACATTAATTTATCATGTATATTGAAAGTTGCCTCATTAAAACAAGTCCTATTAACATTACTGTTTCACCTGCTAAAAGCCTTGGCTAACTGCCCATTTGTGACACAAGGAAAGCAGAAGAAAGGAATTTACATTTAACTGAATGAGGATATTTTAATGCACAGCAATTTGTCATTTAATGAATTTTCCATTATAATGTTGTTGACATCTATTTTCTAAAACAATCTCATTGAGATAGAGCAGGCTCTCACACACAGCTAGAGACTGAACTGTCTGCAAGTGGAAAGTAAAAGCTAACGATCTGCACTTTGCTATGTTATTGATATTTTGTCTTGTGGTACAACTCTGAAGTAAATCAGAACTTGGATTTACATTTGTTTCCATAATGTTAGGTGGAGCCAAGTCTGATGGCCTCTTTTTTTTTTTTTTTTTTTTTTTTTTTTTTTTTTTCTAAGAATATTCTTTTTTTTTTTTTTGCACAAGAGACTCATTGACATTTTCCAGAGCATTTGTCAGTGCCTGAACAGAGTGGACACATGGAGTGTGTTGGAATCAACCAGAGGAAAATTCTATTGTTTCCTCAGACGTCTGTGCCTCTTAGGCAAACAAATACAGTAATATACCATATAATATGTAAAATCAAACTGTGTTCTGATTTCATCACCTGCCAACCATGCTGCATTGAGGATATATGAGACTGGCCTGGGACCAGCTTCCAGTCCATGATTACAGTTTCCAAACACTTCTGCTAGAAGAATGTTCTAATACTTAAAAACAGCCATGTTGTGGAAACACAGTTAAGCCTCTAAGACCTGAGGTGTCCTGTGGCAGAGCTCAAAGGATTTACTGTTCAGAAACTAGTGCAGTTTGAGATTGAAAACAAACTCAGAGAAATGGATTTGGAGACAGCTTGTAAGATAGTCATAATTTTACATAATTCGGTTTTCCATTATCTAAACACTTGCTCCCACTCTCGTTCTTGTATAGTTTAATTCTTAATGGACAACATTTTCCAGAGGCTGTCTCTGACTGGATGCCCCAGGCTTAGGCCATCTAATCTGAAGAACTCTAAGGGATCCTTGGTTTGCAGAACACACTGGCCACCTGCCCTCTAAAAAATGAAACCCAGCAAAACAACAAAGTTTTCAAACTTGCAAACTCATAAATTCATTTTCAAAAATCACCAATCACTTTTGAAAATATGCATGTTCTTGTGATATTTTCAGATCAGACTGTCTTCTTTGGATGTGGAACCAAATCACTAATAAACTCCAATTTCTCTCTTCTCCTTTACCTTCTTTTCTGAGAAGTGCCAGCCCCTGTACCACAGCCATAAAATATCGGCTGCTTTTACATTGTTCAATGCTTGGCCCTTACCACCTTATCTGTCTGGAAGAAAAAGAACCTTGCATTTCATTGTCTTCTCTAAAATGTGGGCACATTGCTAAATGAAATGGGAGACCTTGTTACACAGGATGTGGAAAAGGCTGAAATACTGAATGCTTTCTTTGCCACAGTCCTTACCAGCAAGACTGGTTTTCAGGAATCCCAAGTCTCAGAGACCAGGACGAAAAGTTGACACAAGGAAGATGTACCCTTGGTGGAACAGGATCAGGTCAGGGAATCGTTAAGCAAGCTGAGCATACCTATGTCCATAGTCCCAGATGGGATATCCACAAGTGCTGAGGAAGCTGTCTGATGTCATTGTGAGGCCAGTCAATAATCTTTGATCGATGATGGCCACTGGGAGAAATGCATGAAAACTAGAGGAAGGCAAATGTCACTTCTATCTTGCAGAGGGGTAAGAAGGAGAAGCTGGAAAATTACAGGTGAATCACCTAATCCAGAAATCATTTCTAGGTACATACAAGAAAATCATCAGTAGTCATCAGCATGAATTCACCAAAGGAAATTCATACTTGGCTAACCTGATAAACTTCTATGATGAAATGACCAGCCCAGTAGACCAGGGGAGAGCAGTGGATATTGTCTACCCAGACTTCAGTAAAGCCTTTGACACTGTCTCCCATATGATTCTCATATGTTGATGTATGGGATGGATGGTAGACAGTGAGGTGGATTGAAAACTGGCCAAACAGCTGGGCCCAGAGGGTGGTGACCAGTGGCACAAAGTTTAGTTGGAGGCCAGGAACAAGGAAAGTACTCATGAGATCAATAATGGGTCTAGTCCTATCTAATAGACTCACTAACAATATGGACAATGGGGCAGAGTGTATCCTCAGCAAGTTTGCAGACAATGCAAAAGTGGGAGGAACGGGTGACCCATCAGAGTCATGTTACCATCCAGAGGAACCTTGACAGGCTGGAGAAATAGGCTATCAAGAACTTCATGCAGTTCAACAAGGAGAATTGAAGAGTCCTGCACCTGGGGAGCAACAACCCTAGGCACCAGAACATGCTGGGTCTACCCAGCTGAAGAGCAGCTGGGCAAAATTGGACCTGGAAGTCCTGATGGACACAAATTGAACATGAGCCAGCAATGTGTTCTTGCCAGTAAGAAGGCTAACGGCATCCTGGGCATCAGGAAAAGATTGATGTTAGTGAAAGCTTTCTAACAGTCTCATAGGATGGCAGAAAATTATATCCTCTGCTATTAACAGTAGAAAGCAGTTTACCCAGTGAAAACGGTTGACATCTATATTACATCTGTGCCACACAGATTTCTGGCAGTTTTTAAATTCTGATGTTTTGACTTAATTTTTCAAAAGGTTTAGCTTCTCCAGCTCTCGAGAAGACAACCAAACTTTACAATAGCTGCATGGATGTGGTTTGTGACTTTGGCTTTGTTTTTCCTCGTACTTTAACAGAAACACACTCAAAGAAGTTGTCACTTTAAACAGTGCTTACTCATCTATCAAACCAGTTGGTTTCAAGGCTAAAGCCCCACTAAAAGAAAAGACTTTGTCTAATGATTATGTATTTATTTAGATAACAGCAGAAAATAGGGAAGGACAACTCACAAAAAAAAAAAAGTGATAGCTGGAACATATACTTTTATTTTTAATTCATTTCATTAACACAAACAGACCTTGTGAGAGTTCTGTGCATGACTTATATATGGTGAAAACTGCAGGTATGTCCTAATGCTGACCTGGCAACATACACCTGTATCCATTCACAGAAACTGATGACACTGATTAATTGCCATGTTTAATTTTTAAAAATACTACTTGCATCCCTGAATATGGATAGGTCACAGTGATAAGCTCTCAACAACACTATCAAGAAGTAGCTGAAATGAACAGAATATGTCCACTATTGCTGATTAGAAAAGTGCAAGTCAAGTTCTAAGAACAGACAGTATAATAACTGGTGAAAGGTAGGAAAATTAATACACTGGTGAAAGGAAGCACTAGGCTCTTGACTTGGAGTTGAATAAGTGATACAATTAAATAGAATTTATTTGTGATACCCATCATGTCACAGGAACAATATACGCAGAAATAAATCTTAAAAGGCATTAAATTGCTTTTGATGGGTGAAGACAGGTTTAGCCTTTCAGTTGAATATTTCATTATTGGGTTTTTCATTTCATATACTCCATTGAAACAATTACATCCTCAATGTACTCACCACTCTCCAGCTACATTACTTTGCTCCCCTTACAAAAACCTCCTGTGCACGTCACTACTGCCCCATACAACACTACTCATATGAGCAACTGTATCAGACTGTGGAGAATTTCAGTTTCTTAAACTTACTACAGTACTCCTCAAGGACAACACAAAATACTGGGGTGTCACTAGCGCAGGGAACAGAGCCCCACTGCTGCTGAAGGCTGAGAATCCCTACAAGTATTTCTAGAGGGTCTTTGCCCTGGGATTCAGCAGCAACCACAGAGTGTCAGAACCGGTGTGGTACCTTATTCTGGCATGGCACAATGTTTCTTTTCCTACAGCAAAAAGGGTGCAAGAAAAATTTGTTGCTGCTTTAAGATTTCATCCAACTCTTCATACTGAACTCCTTTAAAGTTGGATAGGGCCTTCAGCATATTGACTTCCTAGATTTTCCCACAGGTTTGCTCTCTCTCTGTATTGGAAAAAAAAACAATAAAAAAGGTACTTCCCATTTATTCCATGTATTATACAAAATTCAGAGTTACTAGCTAAGAGACTCATCATGAATTTTCTTTGATGGCTTAGATAGTTTTGCAAGATGCCTTTTACTTTATGAATGGCTAATTTCAGCCCTAAGACATTAGGGATTTAAAAGAACTCTTGGAAAAATTAAGTAACAACAATGCTTCAAGAGTCATGATTTTTCTTCATCTCTCATATGCTGTCTACAAATTCATTAGTACAGAATAGACAGGAACTATTTTAGGACTCTTTTGAGTCTTAAAATACAAGATCAGTGAGATTGATAGTATTGTAGGTGCAGAAGCTGTGATTAGAATGTGTTTCTAGAAGAGTGACATACTAAAATAATCTAGATAATTTTTTTTACTCCTTTAACTCATTCCTGAAGGAACTGAAGTTGCCTTGGGCTTTCACACTTCAGTCATCACAGGCTATTAAAACAAACTCCAGCTTTAAAATCACAGCCTTTCTGTGAAGTCAAACTATGTTTGTTTTACAGTTAGTGTGGCCATGTGCCTTGGAATGTCATACATTGAAGCTGCCACTCACAAGGCTTTACCCAGTGCCAAGGAAGCCTCTGACAAAATTCACACCGAATTCAGGATTGGTATTCCACAGCATCTAGGCTGGTCTTATGCTCAGGCGTAAAGGCCTGCCTGTCTCTGCAGCCAATTCTTCTGCCAGAAGAAGAGGGAGAAAGGTTATCTATGCTAAACAATAAAATTTTTTTAAAAAAAAAGTTCAACCAGTGTGACGTTCTTCTTGCTCTTTTCATTTTGGACTTCGGATGAAATAACGCATTCATTATGTGAGGCTTTGGTAGGACTGTCAGCATCTAGATCTAGAACTCTGAATCTGACCAAAATCAAATCAAATACAACCTGCATCCAGTTTAAAATCATACTGTTGTTTTCAAAAAGAATTCAAGCACCTTGAATGGTTTAACTTCATACTGGAAAGATTAATCTTTGATCAAGTATCCTCTGCTTGCACCACTCTAGGTTTGTTCTACAACATCTTATATACAGCTAATATACATCTTACATACAGCTTCTCTTGAGGCTTTATAGAGCTCACATAAATCCCACACTGCATGCTCTGGCTACTTTGACAAAGCTCTTTCTTAGCCCCAGTACTGCTGGGTGATCTGTCATACACCAGTCTGGCACTTAGGATCACAGTATCAGTGGCTCAGCACTCAGCCTATTGCATTCATATCATCTTCACGCCCTTGCAGCCAGACCCTGTGCTTCTACTCCTGGTGATGGCAGTACAGAAGCCCGCTCTCCCCAAACCACCACCCTCTGGCCTTCGAGCCCCGGACTGTTTTCTTCTTCTGGTTGTGTGCCAGTAATCTGAAGAGACAGATTTCATGAGAATTTATTCAACTGCAGTATTTTTGAAAGGTTGTGGGTTATCTGAGGTACAGAAACTACAAGTTATACATGTAAAAATACTGTAATTGTGTTTTATCAGATCTGACACGTTAACTACTATTTAAGTGCTCTTGCAACAGAGTACTGAACATCTCTGCTTACACACATCAATTAATTCATCAGTGAAATACAGCTATCTGCAGATTGATAAAGCAGCCACCAAAAACATTAGTTTATGCCTCAGCTATAATTTAACAATATTTGCAAAAGCTGAGGCAGAGAAACAAACAGGAAAGCTGAAAAGAGTATAGATGGTTTGCATCCTCATTCTGGACTCCTACTTCAAGGCAATCTACTCTTCTAGAACTAGAATTACTGGAGCTGGAATTCAATGCGTCATTTAACAGCTGACACTTGCTACTGCTTTAAATACAGAGGACGGTTGCAACAGCCAATTCTTACAGCCATCTCACTGCCATTTCTCGAGACTCTCTAACTTACTAGTCAATAACAAAAACTGAAGAAGCAATTGGTTCAAACAAACTGCCACAGTCAAGAAAGAAATACCACAAATAGGTTTAAGAGAAAGTTCAGATGGGTTATGTACTTGCAAACTCATTGCCAGAATTTGCCAGCCAGCTTGAGGTATGCGAACTACTTCTTAAACCAGTTTGTTGCTTATGATCCTCAGTGATCTATATTGCTTGCCTGAACTGCCTATCGCTTTGGGCTTGCTGACAAATAAAATCTTCTAACAGAAATATGGGAAGAAATATGGAGATGTTCTCACAGTCTATAACTTCCTGAAGGGAAGTTGTGACAAGGAGGGGGTCGGCCTCTTCTCCCAGATAACTAATGACAGGACGAGAGGGAATGGCCACAAGTTGCGCCAGGGCAGATCCAGGTTAGATATAAGGAAAAGCTTTTTCTCTCAGAGTGGTCAGGCACTGGAATGGCCTGCCCAGGGAGGTGGTGGTGGTCACCGTCCCTGGTGGTGTTCAAGAAGCATCTGGATGAGGTGCTACGAGATATGGTTTAGTAGCTTAGTGGGTAGTCATGGTGATAGGAGGATGGTTGGACTAGATGATCTTGTAGGTCCGTTCCAACCTGGTGTTTCTATGATTCTATGATTCTCAATTCCACTAGATGAACAGAAGGTTTGACAAAAGAACATTTCCTTCAGAGACTTCTTTACATTTTATCTCTTAGTAGCACAGTAGGACAGCTCGCTCACTATGACCTTACAACTAAGTGGATTGTTAGCAAGATGTCTGCACAAAACAAGTGCTGCTCCGAAAATAATGCCTTCTATTTTGTTATGTTGGCCCGTGACATCAGAGATGGATGTTGGTGGTATGGCAGCACAGATTGAACCTTCCCGCCAATATTCCATTACATTTTGTTGCCATGTGACAGATGGCAGCAGAGGGGCACTCTGACACAACGACATCTGACATGAAAGTGCGATAAAGCAGAGGTGTGGAATTGAATTCTTCCATGTGGAAAAAATTGCACTCATTGACATTCATCAACACTTGCTGAGCATTTCTGAAGACCAAACAGTGAATGTGAGCACAGTGAGCTGGTGGTGGTGCATTTCAGCAGAGGCAAAAGTGACAGTGATCACCTCTGCTCGTGCAGATTTTTACGAGCGTGGCATGCAGGCTCTTGTTTGTCACTGGCAAATACAAATAGCTAATGGTGGCGACTGTGTTGATGAATTGTCTTTTATAGCGGAGAATTTGCTCTATCAAGTAATGTTATTGTGGCTTTTTATATCTGTCATAGTTTCTATGGAAATAAAAAATAGGAGGCATTACTTTTGGAGCGACCTATGTATATTACTCTGACTTCAATCATTTCAGATACAGAGAAGCTCCAGTGAAGTTAAATGGGTGACACATAATCACAGAATGCCTTGGGTTGGAAGGAACCTTAAAGCCCATTCAGCTCCAACCCCCTGCCATGGGCAGGGTTGCCACTCACCAGATGAGGCTGCCCAGGGCCCCACTCGACCTAGCTTTGAATGCATCCCATGACGGGACATCCACAGCTTCTCTGGGCAATCTGTGCCAGTGCCTCACCACCCTCTGAGTGAAATATTTCCTCCTAACAAATAATTTAAATCTTCCCTCTTTTAGTTTAAAATCATTCCCTCGTGTCCTGTCAGCACCCTTTAAGTACTTGGAGGCCACAAAGAGGTCTCTCCAAAGTTTTCCTCTTCTCTGTTGTCGTAGACTCCTTACACACTAAAAGGCTAACAAGAGAAAGGGAGAAGCAAAATGGTTGTATACAATCAAGAAAACCAGGGGCCAAACAGAATGTAGAAGCCAGCTGTGCATTTTTGTTTTCCTACACCCATTATTAGGCCATTTCATTGCTTCTCCTTTTCTCACTGACAAACTCTGTGGAAAAGAAATGTTAGCCCACAAACTCAGGCACATCTCATGCCTTGAGACGAAGAGACCCTTGACATTTCACCAGGGCTACATTCTTTCTCTCCGGCTATTTTATCCTCCAGCAGTGCCAAAAGACCTTGAAGTGAGAGCAAACTACTTTGGCTGGGGGTTGTCTTTGTCAAAAGAAGACTTCCAACCAGTACTGAGTGCTTCTGAAAAGCAAATTTTCAGCCTCCATCAGCACATGTCCCTTTTCTAATGTGGACAGCTTGTGTGCCACCCAAGCAGTTTACTCTGGCCAACAGAGAACAGCAGGATCACAGCCACATTCTGTGTCCTCTGAGCATCAATTCCTGGTATCCCTGCTTTCATACAGCAAGTTTCCTCTTCATGCCTGCTTGCCGCCAGGCTGGTGCCTTGTGCACTTTACTGAAGCACTTTTCTGCCCACAACCTGATCCTCTGCATCAGTTCCAGCTCCTCAGCTTGACCTGGGACCCCTCAGCCAGACACATCTATTGCTTGAGGAAGGAAAGAAGATACGGCTTGGTGGGGTACTTGGTACTTACCACGTACCAACTTACAGAGCTGGTACCTGGCTCTTATAACAGGGCCTTTCACTTAAGCAAGTCCTGTTAGAAGGCATTCAGACTCAGACTAGCTTGGAAGTGTCACCTTCTCCCCCACAAACGCCTACCTGTTGCATACCCTGATGTGATACTTAATTTCTTGACTATAATTTTCAAGGTAGAAGTATTCAGTGACATTTCTTCTGTCTTTTTCCCTACTCAAACTTTCATGCCTATGCAGTTTGACCTAATTATCCCTAAACTACTCTGCAATTTGCATTTTAATTTGAATAAATCTATTTAGTCTATTTATTTACTTTTAATCTTTCCTGCAGTGAAGATATTGGTCCAACAGGGAACAACAGTAAATCACACTCATTATGTCATGTTCCTTTAATTCCAGAGACATTCTTTATTCATTGCTGTCTGTTTCCATTTTGACTGTAATTTAAAAACAGCAGGCAGCAACTGAACTCTAAGATCTCATTAATGCCCATGAAGCCTTTCCAACAAGAAGCGGGAAACTAGAGAGTATTTCTTCAAGGTGATAGGCAAATGTGCCAAAGTTTATTTTAATTTATATTACCAGTCACATTTTTCTATCACATAGATTCTTTTTATTTGCATGTTATTCTAATTTATATAATGTTTCATCTCTGTGTAAGAACACTATGACAATCTAGCAGCAGCCTTTCACAGTATCAGAATATATTTTTCAGTTCTGGGTTTCGCTTACCTTCAAAAACTAATTTCATAAATAACATTCACAAAGTATAACCCACACTGAAAGTTTTAATTCACCATTCATAACTATTTAAGCCATCTGCATTATGACCAGAAGTCATGAAACACACAAAGCACGGTTATATCAACAACTATTCAGCCAAGAAAAGGCTTAAGAAGAGAAAAGAATCTATAGCTAAAGTCGTTTCCATGTTTCGAGACATGTCTGAGCTCAACACTCAAACTGCTTACCTCTCCTTGCCAGACTGGGTTAACTGTATTGCACATGATCTTAGATCTTTTCTCCTGTCCATGATGAGGAAGTGCAGGGAAGATGCTGTGTTTTCCAGGCTGGATGGAAATCTTCAGATAAGGATCTGGATTGAAAAACATTCCTTTCTTCAGACCAAAAGCCTGGAAATCTGCAAGAAATTAAATAAGGTAAAATAGACTGATTATTTTTTCACATTACAGGTAATTCTCCGGGAGGTCAGGAGAAGCAGGAAGGAAACTGATGAGGAATTCAGATAGCATGGCGGGAATACAAAGAAACTCACTATATTTCTTGTGAGTTAAAGTAAGGCCAAACCACAATAATTTTGCGATTTAGTAATTTTAAAATGATTGTCTAATGAAATTGAAAGTTTCACAACCTGACAGAGCAGAGTAATGCAGCTTCTAAATCAGTGCTTATGGAACTAAATAAAAGTGATCTGCAGATTTTCCTAGGGGGCTAAGCAATTGCTCAGCCTGATTCCAGTGACAGAACAAGTTCTGAAAAAGAGATCCATTCACTTTATGACATAAATATGGCAGCTGGTACTCAATGTATGTCACTCCTCTTAAGTATCAATTTTGTTATTTCTATGAAATGTAGCTTTTAGATAACTTTTTTTGCCTACATTTTACATTTTTTTCTGTTTTAAAATGCTTCTTTCCATACATGGGTTGACTTTACCTGAACTGATTTAGGAAAACTCACGTATATAATGTCCAAGTTTTGAATAGGAATTTCTAGCTGTACAACTCCCAGGTAGCACAGCATGGGCTGTGCAGAGAAAATCCCCAGGCACTTACTTCAAAACTTACTCATAATGTCCTGAAGAAAGACACAAAGTCCATTATGATTTGCCCCTATGAAGCCAATGAAATGGAAAGCAATCTACAGGTATCATTAGTTTTGGTTCAACTGCTATGAACTAAAGCCTCTGGCCTTCTCTTTTTCCAGTTGCATTCCTAAGCTTTCCTTGGGAAACATAAAGCATTTGCTTTTATTAGTGATTTTAGTAGCTTATTTATTTTCCACCATTATTTGCACGGAGATCCTCCTCCTCTGTTTATAGCTTTACATAGTGCTAAAAACACTGATCTGCATTCTGGCTACTTTTTCCCTCTTGCTGTGTTGAAGACATACAAAGTATTAGTCAAGATAGTTTACAAAATTGTTTGATGTATTCCTAAAAATTCAATTTAAACATGCATTTTTTTTCTTTTAGGCAGGTTTCCAAAACACTAACTTTAACAGTGCTTTAACTCTCCTCTAAACAATTAAACCAAAACCAACAAATTATTCTAACAGGTGACAGGAGACCATGTAAAGCACACCAGGCCGGAATTTTGGATAAATACAAAAATCTTGAACTTTGCACAAAGTTTTTTCCATCAGCATTTTTTTTTTTAATTTTTTAGAAAACAAGAACAGAGATAAGATTCACCAAGTTGTGTTTTGCTTTCTTCACCTATGGTAACGGTGAACACAATAAAATGTGCAAACTAAAAAGCAGTTGTTTTCATTCTAGTTGATTTTGATTGCATATTCCAGCACACAGTTTAATGTAGCAGACCTTTAAAAAATGATGGTCCTGAAACTAACTGTATTTTAGAAATCTCATTCTTGTGATGTTCTCTAATGAATGACCAAAAAAATAAAAAAAATAAAGGATATCACTAACAACAGCCCATTTGAAAGTACTTTGCCGACACGGCATACTACCATGGTCCTAGCAACATTTTCACACAAAGAAAGAGATCTGGTTCAAACTGATAACATGGATTTCTTTACTGAATGTGCAATCTCTAAGTTACCAGCATGTATCTAATCTATCAGTCTGGCTGAAATCCTTCATGGCAAACTGTTTCACTTTGGAAGTCGTACTGTTAGCGTCTTCCAGAAATAGAAACCGAGATTGCAAAAGCACTATGAATGACAAGGCCCAGCAGTGTAACAGTACCAGGATGCTAAAATGTGAGAGGAGAGAAAGACCTCTGGGATCTTGTTTTCTTTCCCTCTGATGTTTCCTCAAAAGACTCTGAAACTGAAATATTTATTGCTGTATATGTTTCTGATTTTTTTCCTTCAAAGACCGACCATACTTTCTGTACCACTGCGCAAAGAAATGGTCTATTGATAGCAAATAACATGCACTCTATTATATACACATATACACTAGTTATCATTAAGAACATACATATTATGATTACCTACCAACCTCTTTTCGCTTTCGGGAATTAATCAGTCATGAAGGTGAAGTTATTTGCAACCTTAATTAGTACTCTGATTTTTGTATTTGGATGAGAAAAATGATTTAGACAAGCACACAAGAAATCTTATCTGTTTGTGTTGTTTTCTTGCTTAAATTGCATGATAGAGCAAATTATGTTAAAATGTCAGAATCATCTATTTTTAATGTCCAGTGTACACAGGGATAGCAGAAGTAGCTTTCTCAAGTAGAGAAATAGCAGTAATGCTTAAATATATTATATACTTATATATATATATTTATATATTGCATATATTTCACCAGAAATTGTGAGCACCTTGAAAACTAGAGCATCACAAATACAAAAGCTCAAAATAAAGCTACATTGGTATCTGTGTATATCCAGAAGAAATCAACTTAATTTGAAGTGGAACCAATGAATGCTCTAACTTGCTTTAACCAAAAGGCTCAGGTACACTCTTGCACTGCTGTGTAACAGTCTGCCAGAAGAACACCATCTATTCCACTTCCCCAGATGAAAATCTCTCTCTCTCTTATCTGCATTGTTTTTAGAAAAAGGTTCAGAAGGTACTGAATATTTAGGGCCAACTGAATTTAAATATTTGATAAAACTAATGAATTGCAGACGGTTGCAACTCATCTTGCTGTACACTGAGGTTTTACAGTGCACTTCTTGAAGACATGAGGAAATGCTAGCAACATAACGCACCCATGCTTTTCAAAGGTGTCTTTTCAGTCTATTAAAAAAGTTATTAGTAGACCACATGTCAGTTTCCCACTTACTCATAAATCACACTTTTGTGTAAAAGAGATTATACACATCTATCAGCTGGATAATGTCAGGCAATCTCTCTCATGAAAGACGACAGAAGGAAGAAATCCAGGTGTACAGGCAGCAAGTGCCAACTCTTTCACTGCTACAGACTTTCAGTAATTGCACGTATGTGCATATTAAGCCAGTTAGGCTCACTTTACTATATAAAGATGCCTTACACCAACTGCTGTCTGCTGCTCCCCCAAGAGAATTGTGCATTTGTTTCAGCTTCAGGGTCTTTCTTCCATATATGCTGATTTCCGGGTGTCTGGATGAGACCTAAGGAAGTTTTGCTCTAGGTCACATGCAAGCATGTAACCTCTGTTCCTAAGGAGAGCCATACACTTCCTGGTCTGTCTCGTAAAGAAACATTCTGTAAAACCATTTTCCATGCACAGTCGCAAACTTTGTGGTACTGATGACTGGTTAGTGAGGGAGACTGCATCTTTGTGGCAGTCTGGAAACTGGTGTGTGTTTAGTGGGAAAACATGCAGCTAGGTGGGGATACTAATCAATTCACAGCTTGAACCTATTTGTGTTCGCTAGGTCTGATTTTGCCTCAGTACAAGTGACTAAGCTTTCCAGAGGTCAGGGGAGAGGGTATGACAGTCACATTTTGTCATGCACAGCAAGGAGATTCTCTGATGCTAATGATCAGCAAAACAATTGTGAAGATGATATTTCAGTTCCTTGCAGATGTAGTGAAGTACTGGACTAGATCCGTGCCATAGAAAAGAATGGAGAATCAGAGTGAAAACCAGGGTCTGGAAAGGGCTGTTTTCTAAATGAGTTATGGTTAGCCTGGTCATCAATCTGTTGGTAGATAAGTTAATGAAGTTAGAAGCTGTTCTCCCCAAGAGATGAGAAACTTTTGTCAACAGCTGTGGAAGCACTTTCCTAGAAATATCACACAAGGATATTCTGTGCAGGTTATAAACGTGTCCCAAGATAACTGAGTCCACCTAGACTCTTGATGGTGTATACTTTACCAAAGTAGATAGAGTTTACAAACCAGCAGAAAGACCAATGAGTAGCAGAGCTATTACTTTTAAGAAGCTGATATTAATGTTCTAATAGTTGGTAAACTTCCACCAAAAGACAACAAGCATTGAATGTCCTTCATGTTTGCAAGAACTATTCAAGCGATTGCAATAGCTGCCTTGCAGCTAGTTACATAATACATGTGAGAGAAACAATTAAGCCCCAGCAATTCTATGGTGAACTCACCAAATTCACATTTTTCTTATTTAGTGTACTAGCCATGTGTGCTCAGAACCATGAAGTGTTATGTATTGCTCATGAGTCACCTGACCCTCTGATAAAATGAAGACATTTTGAGTTAGACCAAGCTTGTCCAGAACATATCTAAAAGCCTACTTAATGAATTTCTGTAAGGTTACCTGGACATCTGAAATAACAAAGTGTCACTGGTAAGACCACAGTCACAGAATCATAGAATCACCAAACAGCTTGGGTTGGAAGGGACCTTAAAGAGCATCTGGTTCCAATCCCTCTGCTGTGGGCAGGGTTGCCACCCACCAGATCAAGCTGCCCAGGCTCCCATTCAACCTGACCTTGAATGCCTCCAGGGATGAGGCGTCCACAGCTTCTCTGGGCAATCTGTTCCAGTGCCTCACTGTCCTATGAGTAAAAAACTTCCTCCTAACATTTAACCTAAATTTCCCCTCTTTTTGTTTAAAGCCACTCCCCCTCGTCTTATCACTATCTGCTCATGCAAAAAGTCCATCTCTCTCCTGCTTATAAGCTTCTTCTACATAGTGGAAGGTTGCAGTGAGGTTTCCCTGGAACTTCTCCAAGGTAAACAAGCCCAGCTCCTGAAGCCTTTCTTCGTAGGAGAGGTGCTCCAGCCCTTTGGTCATCTTTGTGCCTTCTGTCTGGATCTGCTCCAACAGCTCCATGTCTTTCTTGTGCTGGGGGCCCCAGATATCACCACAAGAGCAGCTAAATACGTTGTTAATTGATAGATCAAATAAATGTTTCTCTTTCACTTTTCTTCGCAAATTCACAAAGAGCTTTCAGTTCAGGTTCTGATGCTGTGTAACTGTACTTGACCAGGACTGGTATTTGGGTTGATTATCAGTGAGGTAAAGTAATTGCCAGGGTGCTAATAAATCAGTGTTTCTTTCGTAGTGTGCTCTGTGTAGACCTTTAGCAGAACAAGTACCACCTCTCTCACAGGGCAGTTCACATACTGAGCAGAGCTACATAAGACATAGTGGGAGCTTCAGAAGAAGGAAAAACTCTTCTTCCTCCAGATTCAGCATTAGGAACGGCGGTACCTCTTCTCAGCTATGTGCTTTCAAAGGAATAGAAATTTTTTTAGCTACCAGTAGTGTAATAACTTTTCAACAGTAATAGTGTAGCAATTTTGCATTGACTTGAAAATGCCAATTTGATTAATGGAGCAGTATATGATACTGGATTTTAGAGTATGGAAAATGAACACAAATTCAGCAGTATTGCAATTGGTATAAAATTTCAATGAATCAAATATTAAGGAATTGTAAAAATCTAACAGTAATGTGCAGTGATAGGAAGTCTTCCATTTAACACAGCAAAATACTGCAGGGGAATCAAGAAAGATAATGTACAATAGATTACTGACTTAATCAACTGCTGAATGGGATTCTGCAACAGGTGATAGTCAAGAGTTTAAAAAGATAGTTAAAATGGTTCTTTCTGCTCTAAGAAATCTACAGATCAAAAACCCACTGCATTTCCCTTAAAAAAAAAAAAAGTAAATAAGAGAGAATTGTCTGATATCTTTACACAAGGAGGTGTTTAAAGATCTGAAACTGAAAAAAACCACACAGCTAAGTGGAGCAGAAAAACCAGAACATTTTTTGCCAAATGAGACTACCAGACAAAATATCAGACAGTGAAAAAGAAAGGAAAATGATTTTTCTAGGTGGATGTGCTACCAGGGAATATAAAAAGGATTCTCATTTCTATAAGGAAGAGGCAGTGGAGATGTAAAGAAAAAAACAGGTCTATTAATAAATAAAAAGGAATAAAGAAATTAATTATTCATAAATGGCTGAAAGGCTATTTTTTAAATTGTCTTCATTAAGAAAGAAAGCAAAGAAAAAAGCTGAAAAGCTACTGTGAACAGTTTAAGAGTGAGGGTTTCATCACTGCAAGCTGTTACCCACTGGAGCAAAATACCATCTTTTACCTTCCTCAGAACCAGACTACACACCTGACTAAAACAGAACCGAGCTAATCTCACACAAAGCTCCATACTACAGAATAAGATGACGTGTGCTGCACAGGATAATGCAGCAGTTTATTTCAAAGACTTTAATTCTGTCAGTCTAGAGTACTGCAGTACCTAGCCACTGGTGTCTCAGAGGGAGTAGGAAGTCACCTCACCTTAACACAAGATAGGAAAGGTAAAAAAAACAAACAAACAGGTGACTGATTAGTAACTCAGGTTTATAAAGAACACACCTGGGCAAGTTAGCTTGAGTTAGGGATGGCAGAAGAAGAGGTAGGTTTATGGTAATATTTCATGAACAAAATGTAGTGTCTAGAGTTACTGTTAGGACTTCAAGAAATGGTTAGAAGATAGAGTGTGTTCTGTACTGGAATTCTGATCAAGCATTTTGTGGTAACTACAGTTTTCAAGATGACCTTTAGGGGACCTAATATTATTTTCGGTTATGAATTCCATAAACTGAAAATTGGTGTTATCTAAATTTCTGATCTGAATGTCACAGAAAAGAAATTAAAAAAAAAAAAAAAAAAAAAAAAAAAAAAAAACCCCACCCCCTAAGTGTCTTACAAGCATTCAGGAATTCATGTTTAATATTGGTGAAATATGTCAACCTTCTGGTCCTTTGTTCCACAGGAACACTTAGGGAGTAAGAACTGTGAGATATGTGAAATATTAAAGCTTGAAAAAAGTCATTTAACATAACATATTGCTAGGAGGTATGTCACACAAATCTCATGATGACACTTTCTAAATATATCATCCAAGGAATGGTTTCCAGGACTTTCAGCAAATGCATTACATTGCTGCTAAACCATGAACTTCCAGTGAGGTATGTGTTGGGAAGCTTAGCACAGTTCCTCTTCCTGTGCTTCACACAGGAGAGCTTTGACACGCTCAGCCACCTTATCAGAAGCGTGAGAGTCACTGGTAACAGCAGCAAATTCATGTTGGAAACTAAATACAACATGGCTGAATAGTTTGCTGTAAAGACTGTATTTAATCTAACTAAATTAGGCTTGTAATATTTCTCTTAGTATTTTAAACAACGGAAGTTATAACAGTACAGTAAAAGTACATATAAAAGACTGGGAACCATCTTTGAGATCAATGTTGCTAATGAACCTATTAACTTGAACTAACTTTTCACAGGACCAACTTCCAGTCTCTAAAGAAGCAAATACTTAGAAAACAAACGTCCTACAGACCATACTGTCTTGGAGAAGTTAGTGATCACCTGTTGCCCTGAAGCATCAGTTTATACTTATTTCTTTGTTTGACATTTTTATCCAATTCAGAAATCTTTCCATAGGCAACGTTTCTAGTGAAACTAGTTGGATTTTTCCCAAGCAAATATGCAATAAAACTAGAAAAGGAATAAAGTACATTGCCACCAACTTTTAGAAAGAGTCTTTTTCTGTGCAGATCACTTCAAAGTAGGGTCTCACTGAAGTGTCCAGGCAGTAAAACACACAAGATAAGTCGGCTGAAGTGGATTGATCTTCAGCATTTCTTGGGATTTTGCGTAGTTTGAGATTTTTCTCTCTCATTCCATTAACATTTTTCTTTTATTAAAATGGTATTATAAAATGTATAGCTCTCCTGCATTTTATTTAGATGATAACCTGTTTAGGGCAAGATGGCTGTGGACTGGTGCAATATGTAATGCAATGATCTCTAATCAAAGACTAATGCAATCACATCTAGTTGCAATGAAAAAGAAACCAACAACATAATTTTGAAACTTAATTTTTAAGTAATGACATTGAGGGTGACAGTACACCAATACCTAAGGACCAATATCTAAGGAGAAGTCTACATGAGCTGAAAGGACTTGTGACAATAGAAAGGTTATTGCTCCAATAGTGGCGCAAACAGAAAAGAATCCCAATTCCTTCCTATGCATCTGATAGGCCTGGATTTGATGTGCATTTTACTAGCCAGCATAACAGATTGGCCTAGTTTCTAACAGAAGTTACGCTTCTCGTAGTGTCTAGTATGAATTTATCTTGTACCTCCGAGATACTGATAACATCCTGGCAGTGTTGAGCGGAGCCGAGGACATAACTCACTTCTGCATTCCTCTGCCAGTGAAATAGTTAAGGGGGGCATAAGGAGCTGGGAACTGGGAGGGGACAGGACCAGGGCAGCTGACCCAAATTGACCAAGGAGCTATTCCATCCCATATAACATCATGTGATTGGTTGGTGGCGCTTCCGGGTTCCGTTCATTACGGAAGGGGCTAGCCGGGAGGAAGGGTCACCAGTGGCTGTGAGCCCTTGCTCTGCGTATCCTCTTTGTGTATATATATATATATATGTACTGTTATTTCTTTTGTTCTCTTTACTATTTTAGTAAATAGCATTTATCTCAACCCACGCGTTTTACTGCATATCTCTCTACTTCTCTCC